>OY755041.1:60731763-61331763 GCA_963576565.1 Aspidapion aeneum
TTAAAAGGAACAAGTGTACAGATCAGGATTTTTGATTAATCTATTTTCTAGAAGTAAAAATCTACGATAAGCTTGCGGATAAGTATTTCCTAGGTCAGGGTTTATTTTATCTTTAAACGGAAGATCTACCATGAACCTACCGCTCGGTTGCCGTAATACACTAGCAGTAAAAATTGATTCTGCTTGTTTTTCTTCCTTTGATAAGATTTGTTTTTTAGGTAAATGTTCGATTTCCCAAAACCTAGGGAGAATGACCTCTAAAGGAGGTGAATGACTCGTTAAAAAACAACTGGTTCGTTCCGTAAGACTACCTACTTCGTCAACCTTTCCCATGACCACCCAGCCAAAGATAGTTTCAAGGGCTGAAGGCTGCCCTACCTGTCCAAGAACCCTGCCCTCCTTGAATATCTGTGCGAATAGCTCGCAACCAATAACCAGGTCCACAGGTCTAGATTTGAAATAAGATGGGTCGGCAAGTTTAAGGTTTTGCAAGTGTTTCCACTGATTATCGTTCAAAGAGAATGTAGGCATATTGGAACATAGTTGTGGAACAACAATTGCTTCGAAATTAAGTAAAGGAGTGACTTGTCCTTGTGGCTTAATGTGACATTGAACGAGCCCTTTGGAAGTAAAAGAAGACATCTGATTTAATCCGAATATTTCAGTGGTGTAACTTCGCCTAGGAAGATTAAGACGCTGAATACACTTTTCACTGATGAATCCTGTCTGTGATCCAGAATCAAGCAGTGCCCTTACAGGTTGAAAATTTCCGCAACCGTCCATAACATCTATTATGGCGGTGCATAAAAAAAAGGTACCTGAAGGTCCTGAGGCATTTAATGACACATGAAGATTATTGACAGGTGGTGTGTGAATAACAGGACTAGTATCTTGGCTTCCAGACTCTTGATTAGTTTCACCATGCAAGGGATGAAAACACGCTAGACATAATTTTTTCTGCTTGACGAAAGATAGGCGATCGATAAATGAGAGATCAAGAAATGTTTGACATTTCGAAAGCACGTGACCTTGATTACACCGGAAACATTTTATTCCCGTACTTGAATTAGTTGAGGTGCCAGCCAGTCCTATAAAAGGCGAATTGGATGATTTATAGGTAGGCTTTTGCCCAAACTGATTTCGCATAGAATTTGAATTTTGATAGGTAGGCTTTTGCCCAGACTGATTTTGCACAGAATTTGATTTTTGATAGATAGGCACCTTTTTGGGTGCTGTTGATTGAGGAAGTGATTCCAAAACTGTACATCTTTTTTCTAGAAATTGAAAAAGTGACTGAAAAGTGGGAATTTCGGTATTAGTATTGGCGTGACTCATTTCGAAATTTGAACGCGTCAGAATATCCAATTTTTCTAACAAAATGAAAAAAATAATAAAGTCCCAACTGTCAACGTCAAAGCTAAGTGACTTTAAAATTTCTAGGGATTCAGAAAAGGTGTCAATTAAATTACGTAATTCTTTAGCTGACTCGTTTTTTAAGGTGGAGTTCATAATTGAGCTTAAAGCATCATTTGCAAGGTCTCGCTTGTTTTGATATCTATTGACTAATTTGTCGTAAGCAATTTTATAATTTTGATCAGATAAGCTAATCCCTGATATCAATTTTAAAGGCTCATCCTCGAGATATGAAAATAAATATTGAAGTTTTCGAACGTTACTTAGACTTTGATTTTCATCTATAATGTTATTAAAAAGATCGAAAAAGCTTGGCCATAATTTTTTATCACCTCGAAATATGGGAATACCTAACTCTTTGAGTTTTGGAGTTTCGTTTTGTCAAACATATGATCCCGAAAAGGATGGGGCCTCAACCGGAAATATTTTAGACTAAACCCCCTTACACGCATAAAAATATTTACGAGCTTCTGAAAGGATCGCATCCTGCGTTTTAAACTCCTCGTCGTCCGCGTCGTCTATCAACATAATGACGTCATTATGTGCCAGCATGCATTTATCGAAGGTTTCATCCAAATCGGAATACCTCACTTGAAACTCGTTTCTCGCTCTTTCATCCGATGCCGCGGTTTGTGAAAACACATAACACTCGGTTATCGCAGATAAAAAACCCTTGCGTTTTTGCACAGCTTTTTTGACAGATATGATTTTACCTTTGAAATGACGAAATTGTCGGTAAATATACAATTAACGCTAAATTAATGCTTCTGAAATAGAAAAATGACGAATTGTCGAAAATATGCACTAATTTATCGCAATTGATGAAAATTGTTTTAAATATCGAAATGATATGGAACACATCTAATCACAGAAATGTCGGTAAATATACAATTAACGCTAAATTAATGCTTCTGAAATAGAAAAATGACGAATTGTCGAAAATATGCACTAATTTATCGCAATTGATGAAAATTGTTTTAAATATCGAAATGATATGAAACACCCTAACACATAAATGAGAAATGTTGTTGTTTGTTTTGTTTTGATTCCTTCGCTTTGTTTATACCACGCGGTAGACACGTGCACTGCGCCGCACCACACCGACGACTTTCTCCCGTTGCAAATACGATGCGAAAAATTCAAGGCCGCCTTGTTTTCGGCCTGAAAATAATTATTAATACCGTCGTATGGATTTATTATTTTAAATAATTAATTCGGTTGAAGGAGCACTTATGTTATGCCCGCAGTAAGAAAAACGATAAATGCAATGGACTGTATAATTTAATTAATGAAAGCGCGAGCAAACATAAATATATTGATATGAATTACGAAATAATTAATAAGGTCCATAGGTTAATTGTTGGAACCACACAACGGTAATCAGATACAAATGCACTCACCAGTTTGCAGCCAAATTCTCCACTTCTAAGGGGCCCCTGATTGGATCTAATGATGTCACCACGTAGCTGAAGGGCTGAAGTTTCTAGTTCTATGCTTCAGTACACAAAAATCGAGCACTTTCAGGTGTAGATATTTGAAATAGTTGGAGAACGAAATTAACACGCCATTTTTCTCGAGGCGGTCGACAAGGATCTCACTGGTTGTTGGTGCGCATGTCCAAATACGCGAAATGCGCTCTGTCCTTCATACAATTGTGTGGTTTTAAAAATATATAAACAACCGCGAAATTTAGCGGGAGCTAACAACTGTGAGTTGACGACTACATCTAAGCGTTGTTTGATGGATCAAACATCGATGTAAGCGAAGAAAACGTGGTATACGATGGATGTGAAGAATAATTATCAGAACAACCATAAGTTGATAAAACAATGTGAAATTAAAAAAACTAAAAGTACCTTCACACTTTGGAAATTACGTGAATGTGCAAAACCAATATTCAATTCACTCTAATCATCGAAAATTTTTGGATTATCAAAATATTATTAAATACTCAAGCATGTCGGAATTATTCTTAAATTACGGAGGCTTAGCATTGTGTTACACTTAATAATATTTGTATGTATTTTTTCTTGAAAATCCGTTACGAAGAGGGGAATTTTTGCCCTACGTAATTTACAAATATGCCCTTATAATCTATATAATAACTTTCTTAAATTGTATTGCTGTAAATTTTTTTTGTGTGTGTGGGCTCACCTAGACCATACCCATTTGTTTACACCCCAAGTCCTCTGTTCACTTTGTATATTAAACGATCAGGTTTTTAAAGTTTTCTTTACGATAAACTATAGCGGACAAAAATAAATTAACGGGAATTAAATTATTTATTAAAAACAGTTGCTTTAGTTTTCAAAAAATAACAAAATTATAGAATATTCATTAAAGAGATATCCTACTTAACTTTTGTTTACAAAAATCAGCTGGACAGTCTATCACGTATTAAAAAATAAAATCGCGGTTGGGATACTACACATAATTTTGGTTTGGCGTTTGCAGACAAAAAATGCAGTTATTACATTGGAGCATATGTTTACAAACCTGACGAATAACGTCTCTAATCGAATCCAAATGCGTTCCATATAGATGACCATTGAATTCACCATATTCCAAAAATTTGTTGTTTTTAACATCTTCTTCAAATCTTTCTCTGGTGACAAACCAGTAGGCTTTTCCGTTTTCTTCGAGGACTCTTTGAGGTCTAGTAGTAACTGAAAGAAAATTTTAGCTGAGCATGTAGATTTAACTGAAAAACTATTACATGGTATGAGGTTGTTTTCTAGTAAAAAATAACTTTGTTATTTTTACTACTACTATGTCGGTTTAGAACGTTTTTCTACGTTGTCCGACGCCTATTTTCCACCTCCTTCGATCCTGACAATCATCCTCAGTCAGATTTTTTTGACTCATTGATCTTTGGATTGACTGTTGCCACTCTAGTTTAGGACGCCCTCTTTTTCTGCGCCCTATTGGTTGCCATTCTAGGACCTGCTTTGGTAATCTTTCGTCGTTCATCCGTTGTACATGGCCGTACCATATCAGTTGCCTTCTAGTGATGTCATCCGTTATGCTTCCCTCGATTCTCATTCTTTCTTTTATGATCTCATTTATATGTGATCTATTCTAGATATTCTCATTTATCTTCTTATTGCATCAATTTCGACACTTTCCATTTTTGTTTTGAACTTTTCTGTTACACGACAAAACTCTATTCCATACAACAGCGTGCTTTTGACCATTGTTTCATATATGTTAAATTTTACATTCTTTTTTATCTCTCTGCTCCATAAAATACTGTTAAGACATCCAATAACTTGTTTTGCTTTTACTATTCATTTTTCCAATTCTTTACAGTCTGTACCTGTCTTATCAAATGTGACACCCAAGTATACATACTCATTGCATGGAGATATTGTTTGTCCATTTTCTAGTACTAACTAACTGGATTCGTTTCCAATACATAAGTACTGTGTCTTGTCCAGGTTCACTGTTAATCCCCACTTTTGGTATTCTTCTGTTAACTTTCTCATCATATACTCCATGTCTTCTTTATCATTAGCCACAATTACTTGGTTGTCAGCAAACTGTAGTGTGTATATGGTAAATCGGTTGTTAAGTTGTATTCCCATGCCGTGCACTTTACGTTTCCAGTTTTTTAGAGCTACTGCGATATATATTTTAAAAAGAGTTGGAGAGATACAATATCCCTGTCTTAAGCCTTTTGTTACCAGGAATTCTTTTGAAAGTCGATTTCCAATTTTAATTTTAGATTTTGACCTTTTGTATAGTTTTTTATCGCTTTAGTATGTATGATTGATATGAGTTTGCTCTAACACTGTCCATAATTTTTCTACTGGAACGGTATCATATGCTTTTTGTAGGTGTACAGCGTGTCCCATTTTCGATGGGATTAAATGGGAAACTCGGTTATTATTAAAGATATCGATTTTCTGATTACACCTTACCGTGCTCTTTTTTGGAGCCCTTAAAAATGGTGTAATCAGATTTTTGCTATACCACGTGGTTTCGCTAATACAGGGAGTTTTTGAAAAAATTGCATTTTAATTAATTCCTTGTATCTCGCTTATTTTGCAAGATATTTTTATTCTGTAAAAACCTTTCTATGGCAACTTTTTTAGAGCAAAATAATGACGTTGTCATTTTTTTAAAATATTGTTTAGTTTTTGAGATGGTATTTATCATAAAAAAATTAAATACGGACCTGAATTTTTTTTATTACTATTTTGATTGGTTCCATGCTATTATTACCTTAAAATGATAAAACTTTAATATTTTTTTGATTTAAGGTTAAAAAAAAACTATTCAATATTTGAAAAAAAAAATTGTAGTTCGAACCTGGAAATTTCCAACGTAATAAATTAAAAATTGCAAGACACACTAGTTGAACGGTTTTTAGTTTATCTGTTTTCAAATGATAATTAAATGATATATAAATAAAGTAAAAAACGTTAAAAAGTTACAAAAATAATATCATACTAATTATTTGATGGTAGCACAGCAGGTTGTGAAATTTACAAAAGAAAAGCGTGGAATTGACATTGTCATTTTACTTGTCATTTTTGTGAATGGCTTACAATTATTTTAAACTGGCTAGAAATCGACCATATCCAGATTTTGAAAAATGTGATATGTTTGACTGCTTCATTCAAGCAACAAAATCCCAATATTTAAATGGCAGAAATATTTTTATGCAAAATGCGTTAAGAAAAATTACTCAAAAATGCCAACAAGGTCCTACACATAATGGTAATCCGAAAAATTAGTTCTTTTTTGTAATTTGTTTTTTTTTTGTATTTTTCGTAGACTTTGTTTCAAATAAATCTGTAAATTAACGTAAAACCATTTTAATATGCTAAGTATCAAAACAGTTAAACTAAACATGTTTAACTAGCAATTTTTAATTTATATTTATGTTGGAAATATCCAGGTTCGGACTAATTTTCTTTTTAAATATTAAATATTTTTATTAATCTTAAAACAAAAATTTTTAAAATTTTTATTATTTTATGATAATACTAGCATGAAACCAATCAAAATAGTAATTAAAAAAATCCAGGTCCGTATTTAATTTTTTTTATGATAAATACCATATCTCAAAAACTAAACAATATTTTAAAAAGTTGACAACGTCATTATTTTCTTCTAAAAAAGTTGCCATGAAAAGGTTTTTACAGAATAAAAATATCTCGCAAAATAAGCGAGAAGAAGGGATAATTAAAAATACAATTTTTTCAAAAACCCCCTGTATTAGCGAAACTACGGGGTATAGCAAAAATCCGATTACGCCATTTTTAAGGGCTCAAAAAAGAGCACGGTAAGGTGCAATCAGAAAATCAATATCTTTAATAATAACCGAGTTTCCCATTTAATCCCATCGAAAATGGGACACGCTGTACAAAGGTAACATGAGTCTCTATATATCTGGCGCTTCTTTTCTCAATTACTTGCTTAAGACAAAAAACATTATCGCTACAAGATCTACCTGCGCGAAACCCACTTCGCTCTTCTTCTTCTTGTTCATGAAAATCGTTCTCTATTAGATCTCTAAGAATCCTACCGTACAATCTACTTAGAGTACTGGTTACTGAAATTCCTCTGTAATTGTTGCAATCCAGCTTGTTTCCTTTTTTATGTATTGAGGATATGAATGCAAGTTTCCAATCATTAGGTACTGGATGTCCGTTTATGCATTGGTTAATAATATATGTGAGATTTTCGACTAGTTTCTCTGATCCATATTTGAGCATTTCAGCATATATTCCCCCAGGTCCGCTAGCTTTTCCGGATTTAAGCTTTTTAATATTATTCTTTATCATTTCTTTTTCGATGATTACTTCCTCTCCATGTAGAGGCTGCCAGATATTCGGGTCTCGTCTCCTGCAGCAGTCCCTTGTAGTGTTCTGTCCATTGTTCTGGTTTGATTATCTGGATGTTTACTTTTTCTTTTGTTGGGTTTTTTACTGTAGAAATGAATTTCCATACTTCAGAACTCTGCCTACCTCATACGTGTGTATTTATGTCGTGGCACTTGCGCTCGAACATTTCATTTTTTTCTGTGCGTATCAAATTTCTTAGCTGTCTTCTGGTTTGCCTGTAGATTTCTAGGTCTCTTTGCTCCTTAGTACTGAGCCATTTCAAGTATGTACGTTTTTTCTCTTTGACTATTTCCTGTATTTTGTCCGTCCACCACATTTTCCTGTTATTTCTATTATCTTGGTGCCCAACAGCTTCGTTGCTTGCTTCCTTCAAGCTTTTTATTATGTTTGTATATATCTCTTCAAATGAGTGATTTGTGTTTATTAATTTTTCATCTAATCGGTTCTGATACAATCTTTGAGTACTTTCGATTTCTAGACTTCTAAAGTTGTATTTTTGATTGTCTTCGATGCTTTCTAGGTTTTCATTTTCTCTAATACTTTCGTCCTAATTTGTTTTTCTTAAAGGGAATAATATTTTTGCTTTTACCAGATGGTGGTCAGATCCACAGGTAACACCACGAAGTGCTCGCACATCATACCACTTTAATTGCGAGTGTTGTCCACCTATAGCATAATCAATGGTTGATTTAAGATTTCTTGTTGGCTGAATCCAGGTATATCGATGAATATCCTTATGTTTAAAAAAACGATTATTTATTTTTAGGTTGTGGGTTTCACACAATTGCATCAGTCTTAAGCCATTATCATTTGTTACTTCCTCTCCAAATGGTCCTATCACTTTGCTCTGGGTTTGCCTACCAGTTCGGCTATTAAAATCGCCAAGCATAATTATTTCTCTGGTATTACCGATTTTTGTGATAGTCTCATCAAGTTGATCAAAGAACATTTGTTTTGTAGCTACTCTTTATTATGTCCAAGCATCTTCATGTTCACTCGAAGTATGTTTTCACTAATGCAATCGTAGTCTGTAATTTTATTCTTTAGATTTTTCTTTATTAACAAGGATACCCCTCTGGCTGCTCTTCTTTCTTTTGGGACTCCAGTGAATATATGGACAAAATTACCGACACTATTCGTACCTGTTCCTTTCTTTTTTGTCTCAGTGAGTGCAATAATATCGATTTTGCAATTCTGCACTTCGGTTGCAATAATGTCCAACTTTTGATTCAATCCCTGTACGTTCCATGTAGCTATATTCATAGTCCTTTGTCTTTGCTTTTTTCGTCTTCGAGAGTTTCCATCCATTGCTCCGAGGCTTTGTTTAGGCTTTTTGGTAACTGCTTTGTTTTACAAGTATTAGAGAACCAGTCTAATGCCTCAACCCCCTACTTGGAGGGCCAGGATTTTTAATCAAGGTTTTACTCCTCTAGCCTTTGACGAGCCAACGCCATACTGTAAGGCAACAGCTGTAGTCTTTTATACTATCCCTATCAATTTAAAGAAAGTACCTACATGGAATGACACCAGCAAATTTTTCAGGATCACTGTTAATCAGTCTATTTTTTAACGTCCTTCTTCCAACTCCTTGGGTTCCAATGAACACCAGAGTTTTTCGTTTAAAAGGTGGCATCCGAGTTACTTCTTCGTACAACATTAGTTCTGCTTTGTCAAAGTCGCAGTTGCTTTTTGATTGGTAGTTGAATTTTTTCTTTTTCCTTGATATTCTGGAAAGAGATTATGTATATTAGTCAAAGTTGGTAATCTAACATTTTTCGATCGAATTTTTATTTTAAAATGTACCATGAAAACACTACAATCCAAAACACTACTGAAAAGAAACAAAAACAAAATAACCCTTTAAAAAAAATTTCTAAATTTATTTTCTTATTCATTAAGTTTACGAGTTCTGGCGTATCAAAAATAATTTAACCAATTTTCATCAAAATGTGGACTTTAGTCGAAGTTTTTTTAGTTTTAATACCCAAATTATTCTTATCTGGTACTTCTTTTTTAACCTCAATCATTTGTTGCATTTATTGTATAATTTTATGAAACCTTAACCCATGGTCCCTATAATAGACCCGAATAATGGATAGTATGGATTTGGGATATATATATATATATATATATATATATATATATATATATATATATATATATATTGATGCACGCGCCGTTGTCACCTCAGCGTTAAGGACCTCACCTATTTCTAGTGGTGTTACCACATATATAGGTACATATATGAGATGAGGGGAACTTCCTTTACCAGAATTTCAAAAGAGGGGTAAAGATTTTTTTTTTTAATATTTGATAAATACGTGGAATACGTTCGGACCTCAGGCCAATATACAACCTTTGGATATGTGCTATGTCCTGCCACCTCAGGCACTGTTGCCGGTTTTATTGAGGTGATAACGTATGGCGTATATCTACCCTAACCTATAAGCAACGTATTAGCTTTATCTGACTAAATTTATATATTACATACAAGGTAACAACGTTTTACTTTTATTTAGGGACACTTTAGGAAATATTACAACTGTAAAACGTTGCAAAAGTTTGTAAGACAAGATTAATGGTGGCAACGTACTGTCTTTATATAAAAAACTGTACCTTTATACTTTCATTATAGAAAAACGGGCTGTTATTTTTTTTGAAATACTCATTTTGAGGCTTGTGATCTCAGAAATGTTGCATAGCTTGAAAGTCCTAAATACAATTTTTGTTGGGAAATGGTTTACTTACTGTCAAAAATTCTACACATAGATCCGATAAACAAATAAAAGGGAAGTGTCAAAAATACAGTTTTTGGAATGCTAATAAATTTAATAGTTTATATTAATTTGTATATTTTTTGGTTCGCAATGATTATGACATGATGGATATGACAGAATTTTGAATATTTTTTAATTTATTTGTTTTTTTTTTTTTGACGGGTATGCGCACTCGCAAGGAGGTCCCTATCACGCTCGAGAAGCGGCAAGTGCGCGGAAATGTTGGTGTGTGTTGGTTTTGAAACGGTTCAGGTTGTAACCTGCAGGGAAAACTGTCGCAGGGAGTTTATTCCACAGCGATGCTGTTCTCCAGAGATATGAATTCTGATATAATGAGGTTCTTGGTGCCTCTATTTTGACAATAAATTGATGGTTACCGTCTGTTTGACGTGTTCGCCTAGTAGGTGCTACTCCCGGGGGGATCATACGTGCCAACTCTTCAGAGCATTTTCCGTGATAATACCTGTAGAAGAGAGATAGATCGCCCACAGTTCTTCGATGTTCGAGACTATCCAAGCTACGGGTAAGTGCGGGGTCATTGATCAGCTTGATAGCTCGTTTTTGCACGGTATTCAAAAGCATTAAGGTATGTTTGGGTGCCGCACTCCATATATGTGAGCAGAACTCCATAGTTGGTCGAATCTGGGCTTTGTAGAGTGTCAGCAGTTGGCTTGGTGTATACAGATGTCTTGTACGAAATAGCACCCCAAGCTTTTGGGACGCCCTTTTAGCTATATCTGCCACGTGACTGTGCCAAGACATGTTGGTCTCTGCAGTGACTCCTAAGATGTTCAACTGGCTCTGCAATGCGACAGCACTTCCAGATAGCATGATGTTTGGCTCACCGGTGCTGGTCTTTTTTGAAAACAGGGCTGCTTGGGTTTTCTGCGCGTTGAACTGTACAAGGTTTTTGTTGCCCCAGTCCTCTATTATCTCCAAGTCGTTATTTATCTGTGATATTTCAGTTAGTCTAAGGTAATGGAATTCACGTGCCGAGAGACATGTGGGTGGTATGACTGAGGAGACTACATTGCCATCATCTGCAAAGCAATAAAGTGGATTTACTGTTTTATCTATGAGGTCATTTATGTAAATCAGGAAAAGTGTTGGCGAAAGGATTGCTCCCTGTGGCACACCAGCATTTATTTGGTAAGAGTTGGAGTTCCGGCCATCCAGTGCAACATAAATGGATCTATCCTTAAGGTAACTTTCAAACCAAGTGCAAAGTCTCGGCGACAATCCCGTTGCTTTGAGCTTGTTGAGCAGATTTTCATGCCAGATTTTATCGAATGCTTTAGATATATCTAAGGCAATTGTTCTTGTTTCACCTCGCAACTCAATCGCTTTTTGCCATAAGTGAGTGACGTATCTAAGTAAATCGCCAGTTGACCTATATTTTCGAAATCCGTATTGCTTGTCGTTGATAATTTTGTACTTTTCCAAGTACTTGGTTAGGTGATTGTTCACAACTCTTTCCATTACTTTTGATATCACCGGAAGTAGAGCAATTGGTCTATAGTTTAACGGATCTGTCTTTTTTCCTTTCTTTGGAATGGGTTGTACTGCGGCAGACTTCCATGATGATGGATATACTCCTTGCCTATAAGATAAATTGAATAATTTTGCGAAAGTTGGGGTGAGTTCGCTAGCACAATTTTTGAGTACTATCGCGGGAATGCCATCTGGGCCCATTGCTTTGTTTGTATCCAACTTTTTAAGGGATTTTCGTATTTCTCTGTGACAAAAGGGTACCTCTGGCATACTGTGGGAAACCCTTTCAATGAACGGTGGAGTTTTTCCATTTGGCACTGTTAGGTTTGAGTTGGAGGAAAAGATTTTGGCCAGCATATTGGCTTTTTCCTCTGATGTTGTGGCTAAGTGAGTATTTTTATCTGTAAGTGGTGGTATGGATGACTTAATGAAGTTTGATCCAACGGCTTTTGCAAGAGACCAAAAGGACCTAGAACTACTTGGACAATTCAGCAACCTGTTTTTTATTCTTTGATTGTATGTTTCTTTGGCGGCGTCAATAGTAATTTTACAACTATTTCTGGCTTCTATAAATTCTGTGTGGTTTTGAGCGGTTTGTTGTCGTTTCCAAAGGTTATATGCTCTGTGTTTTTTCTGTACAGCCGTTTGACACTGGCTGTTGAACCAAGGTTTTGCATTAGCTTTGCGTTTTATTGTATGTGGGATATATGCATCCATTCCAGATAAGATTACTTTTGTTATTTCATTACAGCAAATAGTGGGATCAGCTGTTTTAAAGCAAACCTCTTGCCATGGAAAATCCAGGTAAAACTGTTTAAGGTCATTCCATTTTGCCGATTTATAGTGCCACATTTTACGAGGAAGTGATTGTTGGCTTGGCGGTATGAACATTTCGCATTTTGTTCTTATAAGTTTATGATCGGATGAACCAAGTGGGGGATGTACTTGAATTGTGTACAAGTCAGGATTTGTAGTTAGGAACAAGTCTAAAAGCGCTGCAAATTCACCCCTTTCTGAGATACGGGTAGGTTCATCGACAAGCTGCGTTAGACCACAACTTATGGCAAAAGCTTCTGCTTCCCTGCCTTCATTATCTGTTTTGTTGTGGTGTTTTAGCCAGGGTATATTGTGGACGTTGAAATCGCCTAAAAAAACAATTTCCGCATGTGGATAGCTAGACTGTATACTATCACAGTTTTCGGATAATGTCGCAAAAAAGTTTTGATACTCGGTGTTACATGGCGGTCGGTAGAGGCAGCAAATGAACTTGGTCGATGACTTTGAGGTGAATTTCAGCCATATGATATCGAGGTTCGCTGGTTCTAGCTTCTCCTCTCGATGACATGAAAGGTCATTTTTAATGTACACACAGATCCCAAAATTATGTCGAAATCGGTGGTGTAGGTCATAACCGGGATAAAGATAGTTCACAATAGGTGTTGCAGAACTGATTTTAGTTTCAGTGAGAACAAGGATGTCAGGTCTTTGTTCTTCAAGATGTTGGTGAACTGAATTCATGTTGGTACTTAATCCTCTTATATTGCTAAAATCAATTCGGAGTTGAGTTTTTGGTCTTCTTTTAATATCTTTGCATGAATGACCCCCAGGATTACCCGACGCCCGGAGATCCGAGTGGTCGGGTATTTTACCTCCGGAATATTTTGATCCTGGAGGCGCCATCATGCTATCTGTTACTCATTGTTGGAACCGGACTGCCAGCGCAGTAGCGGAACGTGGTGATACCACTTAGCGCTACTCAGTTCTGTGAAAGTAAATTGAATAAAAAAGGAGTTGTAATAGTTAGTTAAGCCGTTTAAAACAGAAAAAAACATATGCAGGATATTGTGTTTGCCCACGCCACAGCCCAACGCGCATATTATAAATCTAGTAATAACCACCAGCAACCAAAAGGCTCAAATGTCACGTGATGTCAGAATTTGTAAATTACATTCTTTATCATTTAATTTCCAAGACAGTCATAATAAAATTATAATTTTTATTCGCTATATTGCAAATGCATCACCCTGTATATACAGCTTATTATTAATATTTTCCTGCACCTTGTGAGAGGTTAATGTAATGAAAAATTTGCATAGTTTCCTATTATCCTGCTTTGCAAAATTGCCAAATCTTGACAGCAACTTTCTTCAGTTTATAGTATTTTTAGTTACATATTTTTTGCTTTAGGTTATTTAAAGTTGTAGCAAACTATTAAATTCCTATTTAAGTATACTAATAATTTCCGAGTTGGCCCAGGATTAGTTATACGTAATCCTGGTTCAACTCGTATTATTAGTGCACTCCAACAGGAATTTAAAACCAATATAACTCAAAAACGACCTATAGTTCAAAAGATAATATGAAAAATATTATGCAACTTTACATTATCCCCTGAAAAATGCCACGGAAACATAAAAATTGACTGTATTTAAATGCAATTTTCTGAAATAAAATAAACGGATCCATGACGGATCTGATACCTTTCTAGCTAGCCTATTAGAACACTTCCCGTTTTCAGTTTTTTTGTACATATCTCAGAAACGAACGCTTTTATGATGTTTCAAGGTATTACACAAATTATTAAGATAAAAGTGCTCCATTATATTTCCAAAGCCGCATATTGTTAAGATGCTCCGTTAAAAAGTTCGCATTTAAAAAAAATAATTGTCAAAAAACTATCAAGCATTAGTGGATTTGGACAAAAATCTATTCAGCTCGTTACAATGTCAAACACTATTTCACCTAAACATTTCATGAAAATGGGTTCAGCGGTTTAGGAGCTATCGTGTTACGGACAGAGATACACGCAGACAGACGTCACAACGATATTGCTCAGATAGCTTCAAACACACCCAAATAACGCAGTTTCGGCGTTATCTCAAACAACTTGCTTTGCTGCGATTTTCACTATTGTTTTGTCGCTTAAAAAGCAAAGGTTAGTAGGAGTAAGTTTTTTTCTTCTCTTGAAATAGCTGAATTCCTCCAAAGACATTGAATATAAGTTACGGCCAGAGACGTAGCTGCTATAGTGGTTCTTCTTATTGAAGGAAAAAGCTAAATAGCGCGTGACAAAACATCGCAAATTAAATCAAAGTGATTTTTTTGTTTATGCTAGCCTGGCCAGGTTAAAAACACTAAAAACGCGCATTTTTGTCCGATTAATTTAACGTTAATTCTTTTTCCTGGCATTATCAATATTTTAAATTAGTCAAGTGCTTTAAGAATTGGCTATGTTGGCGCAAATTAAGTAAAAAAGTCGCATCCTTATTCTTTCAAATTCGAATAAAACCCTAGTAATATGACATTTGTTTTTTTTTGCTAAATCCGTTTTGGTTCAAACTTACGGAGGTATTTTTAAGTAAAAAACTGGAAATAGTAAAGTATCTTTTTAACATGTTTGTTGACTCATTTTTTTAATTTAAAATTGGCTAAGTAAGTTAGTCAAAGATTTATCATTATAAAAAACCGGATTTTCTTAATAAAAAAATTTTTAAATCCGAGGCGTTTTTAAAAGTTTTTAAATTGACACATATATCTATAAAAAGTTCTTTGCCACCACAAAAAGAATTACTTATAAATTGCTGCCCTTCATACCTACACAACGGTAAATGTTGGCTTCAATTTTCTTTTATTTATAACACTTTTTTTGAACATCGTATTTTATAGTCGAAGCAAATTAGGCGTAAAAATGACGACTAGATGAACAAATTTATAAGGATTTGACATTTTGGTTGTGAACTCCTAGTAGGAAACCTAAGGTGCAAAACCGAGGCAAAAATGTCAAAAATAATAACCAAAAAATAGAAAATCAATGTCAGGCTTTGCTTTCTATAAAGCTTGCATTTACGATAGGTGTCCTTAAGGAAACCCCCTCAACCCTAGGATTAACCTCCTCACCAAACTGAACCTCACGACGATTTTCTGCGTTTATCTCACAAACCGTATTTTATATTCTTCATCAAATTTCTTATATATGATTCAAGTTTCAAGATTTATTCCACACATTTTAAATGTAAATACAGAAATTCTAACATTTTTATAATAAATTTTTTAATTCTTTTATTAGTGCTGAAAGCGAAAAATTTAAACTAATTATTTTAATTATAATACTAAACTTTTCCTGTCAAAAACAAACTCTTTACATATACTATAAATAAAGAAATAAATCTTTATTATTTTTTACAGACACATACACACACACACACACACACACACACACATGCATTCACATAAACCCATATGCTATAGGTATAGGTACAGGTCAAATTACTTTGATAACTAGTGGACAGTGGTTTAATTATATAATAGATTCTTATGTACAGTAGGTCCGTAAAGTCTGGAATCACTCATTATTGCTGATTTAGAGACCGTTGATTGGATGAAATGTTTGTTATTAAATAAATGACGTACTTCATGATTACTTTTAACTCTATTTGACCAATCAGGGTGCTAAAAAAAACTTATTTCATACAAATGTCTTTTATTAAGTGTTTAGGTATGGAGATACCTTAACAAAAATGTACCACATTTGTAATGAGCTATCAAAGCCAAATGTGAAAAAATATACCTGGTGTCCTATTTAAAGAAACATAAGTTTATGTCATAGCTTTTTCTGGAACATCCTGTATAATTAACCATAGCCTTTTCTAACTCGTATTTTAAATCTTTATTTGATATCCATGCTTTTTTCTAAAAAGCTTGCAACTTTTTAAAAAAATTCGTGATTCTACACTTTACGGACACACTGTATAAGTAGGCATAATAAAGGGTTTTGAAAAAAATCGAAAGATTAAAATCGGAAAATACAAACTCTTTTGATTTTTTGACAAATGATTTAAAACATAGCATCTTTATTGCTTTAGGAAATTCATTATAAATCTTTGCCCCAAGCAAAATAAACATCCTTTGTGTATGGGATAGGTTTGAATAAAACATAAAATAATACGGATTTTTTTTTGTGATCTTTAAAAATAGCCCCATAATTGGGACATTAATGGAGTTTTCTACAATAAACTTTATTATGCATTTTCTCTAAAGTACTTAGTATCTAGAAAATTGGATAAAACCTAATTATTTCAGTTTATTTTGCTTATAATATAGAAAGAAATATATGGAGGGGATATCTTTAACACTTTGTGGTTTGTATCCTAGCAAGAATATTACACATGCAACTTATTGATACTTTTTGTAGAATATCTATTAATCTTTGTTTAATGTCATTACAATCATTCTCAAAAATGAGTCGTTTTTAAGTTAAAGGCCACCAAAAAAAGGAAATTGTGCAAATTCAAAAATGACGACCAAATGGTTGATATCATACCTCGAAAACTATTACTCTAACAAAAACACTTTTTAGCATTTTCGTATAAAATTTAGTTTTAAACTCTTTTACAAACACCAAGGGATTTTAGAAAAACAGAATTTGTGCGCCATTTTTTAAAAAAACTTCTTTGAATATTATGGACAGTCAACCCTATTTTTGTGCCAAGTTTCGGACCTTTTGCACCAAAACTGCATTTTATGTATCTAATGATTAAACTACTTAGCTAATTTTAAGTCTAAAGCCCATAGCACAGATTTGAATAGCTGTCGCAAATATTTAATGTATTACAAAAGCAATCAATCAACCGTCGAAAACTACCAGAATAATCAAAGAAATGTAAGAAGACTAACAAAATTCTTCAATTATTTGAATAGATAAAAAATACAATAATAATCGTCTACAAAGCCCCTTCTAAAATATCAGACCCGAGACATTTCCGAGAATTCGATTAAAAATTCCAAGGGTAAAAAGCAGGTAATATCTGAAATTACATACAACAAAGAAACCCGTCACTAAAATCTAAACCACAAGGTTGCCAAATTTCTGAGGTCGCTGCGACGCGGTCTTTACACGCAAAATACCTTTTATACCACCGAGGTGACTTAGTAGACCGTTTAGTTTCAGTAAAAGCGCCGCTAGCGCCACCGGTAGATACGTGAATTACACGGCCATAAAGTAGCTATATATACCATTTTGTGACCTCAGAACAAAATTTTGCACGCAGCTTGCTGAATGTGTCAGGAGTCATCCCTGAAATTTTTATTGAAAAACGTTGACACCTTAAAAAAGTGAGGTGACAACGTTATATATGAGGTGACAGCGTAGTTTATATAATTTATTTTGAGGTGGCTACGTACCCTTATCAATATATATATATATATATATATATATATATATATATATATATATATATATATATATATCCGCTGATCGTTGTGACATCCAGGCGTAAAAATTTTAGATATCTTGTGACATCCTTCGACACCGTGACATCCAAATTCGGATGTCACAACGTTTTTCCATGTTTTTGGTACAGTCCTGATGGGGAGGGCCCGGGTGTACCTAAATTAAATGGATGTCATAGCATACTATGAGTCTGATGAAGAATACAACAAAATTAAAAAAAAAATTCACGCCAAAATTTCCGTGTATATTGGAGCGAGTATATTCAAGAATCGATCCAATTGATATTCATCACTCTCTGACATCCAATGTATATTTTCATCTTAATTGCACGCACTTGTAACATCCGTCAAAGCGACAACCTTGCATTATGCCTATTTTAATAATTAAATTTGGTTTATTTTTTATTTTGGGGCGGCTGTTGCTATGTGGTCCAGCGATTCACTTGACTTGCATCTTTGTAAAAATAGTTAAAAATGTTAGCATAATAAATAATGTTAGCTAACTTATTGGGAACATAAAAATAAAATATAAATAAATATTTCTTCATGTACCTCAGAGCAAAAGTGAATTAACTTACGGACTTGGATAGGGAGTTGATACTATTTGTGAATTGCTCTCCGTCCTCGTTTTTACTACGTAGTTAAAGTCAGATGAGTAAAAAGAGCGCTAAATTTTAATCTAGCTACGTCAAAACGTACTAATAGTATATTTTTAACTCTATTCAGTGATTTTTTTACAAAAACAAATCTGCTGAATTAAATTAGATTTCTTATAAATCATTCAATACATAGCAAATTACGCGGGTGTGCCAAAAAAAACCGCACAAATTTTTTTCGTTATAACTTTTGACCTATACCATCCATTTTAATGGGACAAACTGCGCTTGGCAGAGAATTAATCAAAGTTTTGACTAATTATAATTATTTGTCAGCGATCTCAAAATCCAAGATGGCGGACAATATTAAAATGTACCCTTTAAAGATGCTGGTTTATTCTTATGTTGCAAACACGTTTGAATTATTTTTTTAAATTAGTAGAAAAGCTGCGTTCTTGCCACGCACAAGGTATGAATCAGCAAAATCGGTTTGATGGTTCTAAAAAAAATATTTTTGTTTCAACCATTGTTTTGAAAATTATACGATTGCCTTGCCAATCATGTCGGCATTTATTTCCTTACAAATTTATTACTACTGAACCTTTGACTTTGATGAAATAAAAAACATCCTGGTGAGAATTGATTGTTTTTTAAAGATCATTATCAAAATTTATCGCCATCTTAAAATTTAAGATGGCGGACAGAATCATACTTGATTCTTAAAAATGGTGGGTTTATTCTTATTTTCTGGAAATATTTTAGATTTTTTTTTTAATTTATAGAGAAGCATTACTTCTCCCGCGCACAACAAGGTACAAATTAGCAAAATCGGTGTATTGGTTCTCAAAAAACCTATGTCTGTTTTCGTCATTGTGTTACAGATTATACGATTGCATTGCCAACCCTGTCTGCATTCATTTCCTTATAAATCATTATTACCAAACCGATTTTAGTGAAATAAGAAAAATGATGGTGAGAATTGATTGTTATTTCAAGGTTATAATCGAAATTTGCCGCCATCCTTAAAGTTAAGATGTTGGACAGAACCATACTTGATCCTTCAAAAAGGCACTCTTATTCTTATTTTTCGAAAATGTTTTAGTTTTTTTTATTAATTTATTGGAAAGTACTACTTTTCTTCGGCTTAATAAAGTACAATTTAATAAAATCGGCGAAGTGGTTCTCACAAAATCTGATTTTGTACAATTGTTTTACAAGTTATGCGATTGCATTGGCAATTTCTGTCCGACATCTTAAATTCTAAGATGTCGGCAAATTTCGATTATAATCTTTAAAGAGCAATCAGTTCTTACCACGATTTTTTGTGTTTCACTAAAATTGGTAGAATTTATAAGAAAATTAATGCAGACAGGATTGGCAATACAATCGTATAATCTCTAAAACAATGGTTGAAACAAAAATAGATATTTTGAGAACCACCACAGTGATTTTAATAATTTTTACCTCGTTGTGTGGGGAAAAAGTAGTGCTTTTTCATAGATTAAAAAAAATCTAAAACATTTTCGGAAAATAAGAATAAACACGCCATTTTAAAGAATCAAGAATAATTCTATCCGCCATCTTAAAATTTAAGATGGCGATAACTTTGATCATGATCTTAAAAAAGCAATCAATTCTCACCAGGATGTTGTTTATTTCCACTAACATCGGTTCAGTAGTAATGAATTTATAAGTAAATAAATGCAGACATGATTGGCAAGCAATCGTATAATATGCAAAACAATGGTTGAACAAAAATATTTTTTATAGAACCACTGAACCAATTTTGCTGAATAGTACCTTGTCGTGCCTGGCAAGAACGCAGCTTTCTTACTAATTTAAAAAAATAATTAGAACATATTCGCAACACAAGAATAAACGAGCATCTTTGAAAGGTACATTTTAATTTCGTCCGCCATCTTGGATTTTGAGATGGCAGACAAAAAATGATAAATTAGTCAAAACTCTGATTAATTCTTTGGAAAGTGTAGTTTGTCCCATTAATATCGATTCTATAGTTCAAAAGTTATAATAAAAAAAATGTCCAGGTTTTTTGGCCCACCCTGTAAAGGAAACGAGTTCAGAAACTGCTTAACCGATTTTATAGAACCCCCTCCCTAATTGCGCCTCTAATATATTTATTTATTTATTTCCAAGGAGTAGCACATATAAGAAAAATTCAGAAGAATAATTTAGATACCTAAAACAAATTACCTTTGGGTTAGCCGATTTGGAAAAAAATATAGATATAAAAGAAAAGAAAATGGGAATAAATTGCTAGACTGAATAATTAAAATCTTATATTTTTATTTTATATTATTTGCATAATAATTACGGGCCTTAATTCTGCCAAAGTGGCGCCAGCGTCAGTAAATAAAACATATCCAGCTAGGTATAGAGCTACATAATTTATCAAAAATTCGCTGAACATTGGTAAGTACCTAGTCCAGATTATCTAGATTTTTTTTTTTAATCTAGGTACTGTTGTCATAGATTTTACTGGATTATCGGCCATTTTTTGTGTACCGAGCAAAGCCGATTAGTAATCAGTTTCTATGTGACTATGCTTGGGGGTGCTTCGCACCTCCCTGTTTACGTCTTGAAGGTGCCCTAGCTAAGGACACTCATCGTAAAGGCAAGCTTTATAGGAAGCGAAGCTAACGTCAAGTTTTCTATTTTTTGGTTATTATTTTTGACATGTTTTCCTCGGTTTCGCATTGGCGGTTCTGTTTTATTTTGAAGATGTTGTTTTACACAGTATGAAGGTACCTAAACTATACAGGGTGTTAATAAAATATGTAGCCAAACTTCAGGGGGCGATTCCTGGAGTCATTTTAGGAAGAAAAGTTAAAATAAGCATAGGTCCGAAAATGCATATCCAGCAAGATACAGGGTGTTAAACTTTAAACAAAAAAATTGTTTTTTGTAAATATCTTCAACATCTTTCGCTTGATTTCATTGAAAATTGGCAGAGATATTTCTAGTATAAAGGGCCTACTTTGGCTCTAAAGAAGTTGCAATTAGCAAGTCCAGTGGCGTACCAGGGATGACCTTAGCAAATACTTTGTTAAAAAAAAGTGTACGCCAATGACTTTTTTGACATTTTTGTATTTTTGGTGTATTGTCCAACTAAAAATACATCTTTTATGTCTTTTGTCTTATTTTTATTACTTGCTCGGTTTTCCAGATAAAAAAATAAAAAGCATTTTGTTTGGAAAAAACATTTTACGGTTAAAAAAAAATACTAAGTCTTTTCTGGGTAATTTTTGTTTACAAAATTTAGGGGAAATTGGGAACTAGTATTTTGTTAAGGTGCAAAAGTCCAAATTAAAATAAATTTATTAAGTCCAGCGGCGTCTAGGTGCACACCTTAACCAATAATAATAAAAATTAATTGTACGGCAGTAATTTTTTTGCTATTCGTATAAGTTTTCAGACAGCACAACTAAAAAACCGACTTTTTAGAAAAAATGGAATGTCGTGGAATTAAAGAAAAACAAAACTGTCAAAATTTGATAAATCCCATGGTTACAATCAACAATATCGAAAATTTGACAAAGTCCCATTACAACGATAAACAATATCGTATAAGTACGTTTCATTTTTTAATGTGCTAATTAAATGTGTTAATTAATTGATTAATTAGCTCTAAAAGTTACGTATGCTAGAGAATGGTGCAATTTACAAACGCAGAAATGGCAGAAATGCATTTTGTTTATGGGATGGTCCAAGGTAATGCAAGACAGGCAAGACGTATTTATGCAGAGAGACATCCCAACCGAATTCTACCACACAGACAAACATTTGTAAGAATACATGAACGGTTATGCGGGTCAGGTACGTTTGAGAGGAGGGATGCTGTAGGGAGGCCTGCAGTACTTAGAACGGTGGAGCAAGAGGAAGCGGGATTGCATGAAATTGAACAAAATCCTGGTACAAGTACGTAAAAAATTGCACGTCAATTAGACATAAATCACGTAACTGTATGGCAAATTTCACGAGATTACCAGCTGTAGCCTTACCATCTACAGCGTGTTCAAGCTCTGCTACCTACTGATTTCCCCCAGCGTTTAAACTATTGCACTTGATTTCTCCAACAACAAGAGGCATCTCCCAGGTTTTTAAGTCAAATATTATTTACGGATGAAGCCTGTTTTTCAAGAAATGCGATTATGAAATTCATAACAATCATGTCTGGTGTGACGAAAACCCTCATGCAGTAATTGAAGATAATTTTCAACAACAGTTCTCAGTAAATGTGTGGGTTGGTATTGTAAATGACAACCTTATCGGGCCCCATTTTTTGCCAATGTGAATAAATGTGACCACTACCGTTTTTTTTTGGAATTTGAGCTACCAGAGCTTTTAGAAAATGTCCCTTTGGCAGTAAGAGCAGGAATGTGGTTCATGCATGATGGTGCCCCGCCTCATTTTAGCATTGTCGCACGTCAGTTTTTGAATGAACATTACGAAGGACATTGGATTGGCCGAGCGGGTCCACAGTCATGGCCACCAAGATCACCAGACCTAAATCCCTTAGATGAGGAAGAATTAAGACAAAAAATAGTTAATTCTTGTGATCAAATAAGGCAAACACCGGGAATATTTCAGCGTGTTCGACAATCAATGGTAAGAAGACTTCATTCTTGTATTGAAGTTAATGGAGGACACGTTCAGCAACTTCTGTAGTATAACCTGTTTGATTATGAATTGTAAATGCTTCCTCAAATTCTAAATAAAAATTTTAGAAAAATCACTTTTAAAAGAGTGTGCTTTTTATTTTTTATCTCGAAAACAAAACAAGTAGTCAAAAAAATACAAGAGACCTAAAAGATATACTTTGCATTGGACAATGCAAAAAAAAAACAAAAATGTCAAAAAAGTCATTGGCGTACACTTTTTTTTAACAAAGTATTTGCTAAGGTCATCCCTGGTACGCCACTGGACTTGCTAATTGCAACTTCTTTAGAGCCAAAGTAGGCCCTTTATGCTAGAAATATCTCTGCCAATTTTCAATGAAATCAAGCGAACGATGTTGAAGATATTTACAAAAAACATTTTTTTTTTCAAAGTTTAACACCTTGTATCTTGCTGGATATGCATTTTCGGACCTATGCTTATTTAAACTTTTCTTCCTAAAATGACTCCAGGAATCGCCCCCTGAAGTTTGGCTACATACTTTATTAACATCCATGGGGTGTCCCAGTACTAATGGTACATAGTTAAACTATAGATTCCCTGGGTCAAAATATTACGATTTAGCCATACTTACCTTAGCCCAAAAGTTCCTACTAACCGAGATACAGGGTGTTAAACTTTATTTTTTCAATTCGATTTTCTTTAATAACTTATTTACTAATTATTATTTTTGCAACAAATAAACAAAATAAGTTTAAGTAGTAATAAGTTTTTTTAAAATTGGAAAGACGATTCCGTTGAAAATTTTGATGTACAGTGTACAGGGTGTTCCCTGGACCACTAGAATTGCATTAAAATCAGTTTTTATGTAAAATAATGGTTTTCCCATCCTTTTTATGTAAAAAAGCTATGCTGTTTTAAAGTCGCTCAGAACAACGGTTTTTGAAATTTTTGCATTTAAAATTTTTATTGCATGTTAGTGATATGCCTAATTTATGTATGATACATTCTTCAATTCATTCTCCTAATTAATATTTTTACAAAAACTAACCAGCATGTAGGTTTTTCTGAAATTTGCAAGACGATTCCGTTGAAAAATTTTATGTACCATGTACAGGGTGTTCTTTGGACCACTACCATTGCATTAAATTCATCAGTGTATTTTTTTGTGCCTCGGTGTATACTTAAGCAGGTTTTTAAACAGAATATTATTTTAATTAACAAATAATTATTAATAACAAAAAAAACAATTATAAAAATTATACATATTTTATTGCAACAACAAATTTTTAGATAGAAAAACAAAAAAAATCTACAATAAATGTTCAAAATGGCTACCGTTAACCTAAATACATTTGTTTATTCGCTAATTATAGGAACGTCTGATTTTAAAATAAAGATTTGCATTTCTGAACGCCTCTCCAGCATTTTGAATTTTTTTAAATAGTTTTTCTCGGGTATTTATTTAGCCTACAATAATAAACAGTTTTAAGTTTGATTTATTATTTGTCAATTTTAAAATTTTGACTTAGTTGCTGAGAGCGCCACGCTTAAGAAATTTTATATATTTTTAATAAATAATAAAATATTAATTTTATTGATAATTAAAATTTTCTTTCAAAACAATAAAAAAATACTTGCATTAATAAAGTATACGTACTTACAATTATTTAAAAAAACTACTACGAAGAGGTTTGTGTTCCTCATTAAAAACAAAGCCCAACACAGTTGCAATAACGAACAATGATAACACGCTTATGATAATTCAAGAACCACCATGTATATTTTTTAACTTAATATTTCTTAAGAAAACATCCAATCTTAGAATGCTATAAAAAGTATTGATTATGGCTAATATGTATGAAGTAGGTAAGAATTTAATCAAAAATCTTTTACGCATACAATAAAAACTTCTAATTTAAATGTCTTGAAAACCGTTGCTCTAAGCGACATCTAAACGCTGTAACTTTTTTACTTAAATAAAATTAAAAAAATAATGTTTTTAATAGAATTTTGTATACACCAAGGAACAAAAAAGTTAGACCTATTTTAATGTAACGGTACCGACCCCGAGAAGAGCCTGTATAATATTTCTTTTTTTTAACCAAAATTACGTTGTCCATACCCAAAAACCACCAAACCGAATTTTTGTGCAAAATTATTAATTAGTAGAAAGAATTGAAGAAAGTATCATACATAAATTAAGCATATCACATGCAATAAAAATTTTAAATGCAAAAATCTCAAAAACCGTTGCTCTGAGCGACTTTAAAACAGTATAACTTTTTTACATAAAAAGAATGGGAAAACCATTATTTTACATAAAAACTGGTATATACCGAGGCACAACAAAAATACACTGATTTTTATGCAATGGTAGTGGTCTAAGGAACACCCTGTACATTAAACATCAAATTTTTTAACGGAATCGTCTTGCCAATTAAAAAAAAACCTACACGCTGGTTAGTTTTTGCAAAAATATTAATTATTAAAAAAGTTATTAAAGAAAATCGAATTGAAAAAATAAAGTTTAACAACCTGTATCTCGGTTAGCACGAACTTTTGGACTAAGGTAAGTATGGCTAAATCGTAATATTTTGACCCAGAGAATCTACGGTTTAATTATGTACCATTAGTTCTGGGACACCCTGTATAATTATGTAATTAAAAAGTTATGCTGCAAACTATCTTGAAACTGTATCATTATTAAATAGATCTTCAGACTGTGTTAAAACCACATTTTTAAATAACAACGAGCCGCCTATGCGAAACCGAGGAAAACATGTCAAAAATTATAACCAAAAAATATAAAATCAGAGTTAGGCTTCGCTACCTGTAAAGCTTGCTTGACGATGGGTGACCTTAGCCCTAGTAGGTATTCTATTTTTGCAAACGGCCGGTCCGCAATCGGCCAGCCCTGGGCTGAGTTGGGTATGTATGCTTCGATTTAAATTCGTCTCTCTGTGACATCCACACTTACATAATTATGTTTTCGTTTTATTTGTGACCCCGCGTAGAAATCGAGCAAAAGTTGTTCCGGCAAAGTGTTTTTTTGTTTTTAATCAAAGTTTATTGAATTTAAAGGTAGGTAGATCTGAGGACACGGCAGTGCCTCGCCAAGTTCGCGCGCCGTAACCATCTTTTCTTAAAACATTTCAGCCGATATTTGACCTACCTAAAACTCTACTTCGGAATGAGCTACGAATCTCAAACTTTGCACAGTCGTAGATCTCCATGGAGTTAACAACCCCTCCAAGTTTCATGGAATTCCATAAAGTAGTAAAGTAGTTACGAAATTTCAAAAAACGTCGAAATTGCCACTCACTGACTCACTCACTCACTCATGTATAGATCATCAATATTCTACTGTACTTCCAGACATGCTACAAAGCTGAAATTTGGCAGACTGATAGAAATTATGACCAAACCCCTGGAAAAAATCAAAAAACCCCAAAATTTTAATTTTCTCCCCTCCCCTATACATTTAAAGTTATGTAAAAGTAGCATCGCCCACTTCCAAAAATGCTAGAGGTTGAGCTTTGGCAGACTGATAGGACCTATGATAAAACTATAGGCGAAAATCAAAAAACCCCAAAATTTAAATTTACGTAAAGCAAAGTCATGTAAAAGTAGCATTGCCCACTTCCAGAAATGCTAGAGAGTTGAGCTTTGGCAGACTGATAGGAACTATAATAAAACTATAGGAAAAAATTAAAACACCCCAAAATTCTAATTTACTTCCCTCCCCTATAAATGTAAAGTTAAGTAAAAGTAACATTGCCAACTTCCAGACATGCTAGAGAGCTGAGCTTTGAAAGACCGATAGTAACTATGATAAAGTTATAGAAAAAAATTAAAACACCACAAAATTCTAATTTACTTCCTTCCCCTGTAAATGTAAAATTATGTAAAAGTAACACTGCCCACTTCCAGAAACGCTAGAGAGCTGAACTTTTTAAGATGAAAAACAATATGATAAAACTATATGAAAAAATGTAAAAACTACATTTTAATTTACTTCCCTCTCCTATAAATGTCAATTTATCTTAAACTAACATTGCCCACTTCCAGAAACGCTAGAGATGTTCGGTTAGGTTCGGTTCGGTTCGGTTCGGTTCGGTTCGGTTCGGTGAGCATTTAAATTTAAAAAGTCCAATATTTTCATTTACTCTCCTCCCCTATAAATGTAAAATTATGTAAAAGTAAGATTAAACACTTCCAGAAACGCTAGAGAGCTGAGCATTGGAAGACTAATAGGAACTATGATAAAACTATTGGACAAAATTTAAAAACACGCCAATTTTAATTTATTTCCCTCCCCTATACATGTAACATGTGCACTTTCGGAAACGCTAGAGAGCTGAGCTTTGGAAGGCTGATGGGAACTACGATAAAACCATGGAAAAAAATAAAAAAACATCAAAAATTGTGGCAAAGGCATTGCAAAAATTTTAAACAATATTCCGCATATTTTACTACTTTAAAAATTAAGTATTATCCAATTCCTTTAAAAAAGAAGTGAAATCATAACAAAAACATTTCATGCAAAAAAAAGCCAAGTACGCGAAAATGGCATTCTGTAAAAAGAATTGAGATAAAAGTAAAGCCAAGTTCTCCAATACAAATTTCAAAATGAAAGGTTCAGACAGACAGACAGACGGCGCAACAAAAAAGTTTTAAAATCATCTGAAACGCAAGGATATATAAGCTCACACTACTATATACGACTACTATCGTGTGAGCTAAAATCGTGGGGCGCTTTGTGCCATATTTTCTTTGTATATCGAGAGCCCGACGTTTTTTTCACAATAATACTAGTATTTTTCGTTCATTATTGTTTTCAACTAATATTAAGAATTATTTTTAACTGTTTAGTTTGAAGCGTGTTTTTCAGTTTTTTTAACTATATTTATTTTTTACTTTTTAGTTTAATGTGCTGTGAAATCGTGTTTTTTAATTAACTATACTACGTCGGTATACTGGCAAAATACAATCAAAGTAATTTTTTTTAGTTTTTGAGCCCTGGTGAAACCTGGCCGTTACAACCAAATTTAAAAAATACATTAAATCACAGACTTCACAAAATCTATAAAATATTACAAAAATTTCAAAAAATAACTTTACTGACATACGTTCTCCAATATTCAATGCATAAATAATGTAAAATTCAGGAGTTTCTCAATGAAATCAAATGTCTCGAATGTTGTTCCTAATTTCAAAACTTCTTAAAATGCGATTTTCTCAATACTAAATTTTTGACTTAGTGTATGTTGCCAGCATACCGATGATTTATTTTCACAATAATACTGGTAATAACAAAAATAAATTATCCTGATCAGGATAATGAGAAAATCCTAATAAGGAAGGGAGCGAGACCTCATTAAGCCGTATTTTAACCTATTTTATTGTATACAAAGTCTAAATTAAATTTGTTCGTTTTTGCAAAATTCTTAGGCTTAAGGGGGGGGTCCCCGAAGCACCCCCGCGGGTGCGCCTGGAAAATTATTGTACTGTCAACGGTTCTTGATAAGTGTACAAAGTTTAAATTAAATCTGTTCGTTTAAAGTAGGTCAAAATCTAGTCCAAAGGAGTCAGTTACAAACATACATACCTACCTACAAACATACAGATGAAGCTAATAAAAGCGTGTCAAAAATAAGAAATTACAAAATACGAAAACTTTTATTTAAAACTTGTTATTTCCCCACAATTTTTATTCTGGTAACGGAGTTTTCAGAAATTAATTAAATCTGATTTGAAAAAAAAATAAAGCGACCTAAACACCCACAACGACTGCGCTTTTCAGATGGCTGTACGTAAGTTATAAAATTTCAAGGTAAAAGGCAGAAAAGTCATTTCGATATAGTAAGCCGATTTTAATGTGCAGCTACAGGTTTTTCAAAAGTCCGAAGAACCGAACCGAACCGGATAAACATACATACAAACAAACAATTGTCACAAAATATTTCTAAGTTATCTTATAAAAAAACCGTCGCACATAATACCTTTCCTAGCTTTTGCTGCACGAACTAGGAAAGTAAAAATTGGGACTGATAAAAACTGAAGTCTGAGTCCAAAAAGATAATGGGAGTTACATACAAAAACGGACAACTTTTATCTAATTTGTCCTACAAACTGTGAATATAGGGTACAATAATTAATAATAGGCTCATTATTTTTCAACTAAATTTAACTAAAGTTAAGTTGAATAGATAAGGAATTTTTAAATCTAGTCAGATAAAATTTAATCTGATTTGAATGAAATTTGGTACCTAGGCTGGGTCTTGGGTCGAGATGGTCCCATTTAAAAATGACCAAAATCCACCTAACGCAAGCCAAATAAAAGGGTGGGGGTAGATTTTAAAAATTGGAGTTTATGTGAAAATATGGCGTGTGTGGTATTAAACGAAAGGTAATTGAGTCTGGAGTTAAACAAATACATTTTAGTTTAAAAAAAAGGTGGGGGTCAATTTAAAAAATTTAAGTTTAGGTCAAAACATGGTTTGTGTGGTATCAAACGAAAGGTATTTGAGTCTGGAGTTGAATAAAATATATTACAGTTTTTAGTTATACTGTCATAAATAAATTTAAATTCGGATCATTTTACTATAGCAATAACCAATATTGCTGCGCTTGCACTAATTTGGTCTATAAAAGCCGATGCTGGATAATAGACCGACATCACTCTAGCAAGTGATCAACCCAGTATAACACTGAAATACGTGGTCCCGGTCCCTACTAAACACACCCAGTACACCACTGAAATACGTGGTCCCTACGAACCCAGTACACCACTGATAATGTGGTCCCTACTTAACATACCTAAGTAAAACCTCACTATGGTGGTTACGCTTTATGGCCCATAAGGCCAACTCTCTACGGCCTATAAGGTCTATTTCTTATGGTCCCTTGGTCAACTCTCTCCAGCCAGCATCCCTCTTTTTACATTATTTAATTATTTATAGCAATAACCTCTATACCTGTTAATCTGTTTTCTTATATAAAATACATGTATAAATGTGGATTCTTTATACTTAATTTTCATATTCCCCTAAATACCTCAGTCACAAGGGCACTAAATAACAAACCTTGTGACATATATGGTAGAGATACCACTTGTCACAAATATAGTCGTGACAATATTAGCTTACACGTACACTATAATTAAAGTACCTAGTGTGAGCGTAGGTGCCCATATATTAGCAGAGTATTTTTTTAGTCCTTGCCATATATTCATCTTGTAAGCCTATTATGACATCAATAACGTGCTTGTATATTTTATTTGTTATTTTCTTCCCCGTGACATCCATTGTATATTTTTCTTATTTGCATACATATACCTGTAACATATTTGCACACATTTGTGACATCCCTAACGTATTTGTATATTTTATTTGTTATTTGTTTCCTCGTGACATCCAGTGTATATTTCTTATTTTTATAGAGGTACTTGTTTCATCCGTTATTTTTATGAAACATTGGCAACATTGCTGGATGTCACAAGTTACCACAAATATTTAGGGATGTTACAACGTCAAAATTTTTTATATAAACAATGGACGCCACAAAGATATAAAAAATTTTATTTCTAAATTTGTGAGTTTATACAAATATTTTTAGGGAATTAAAAATAAAATATTTTTTATTACATTTCATATTTTTTATTTTTGAATAACACCAGGTTTTAAAGTGGATGTCACAAAAACCGACTTTTTGCTGGATGTCACAAGATACAACGGTCGAGTATATATATATATATATATATATATATATATATATATATATATATATATATATTTCATATTTTTACGTCTTTGGTGGTCCAGCTGACTTTTGTAAACTAAAGTTAGATAGAATCACTAGTCCGAGCTATTTTAGGGACCGTGACCTTAACCGTCATACGTTCTCTTGGCGCACATGTCACCATTTTAATTAGCTAGGCATAAACATGCAAAGCCTAACCGCAAATTTACAACTAAACTTTGTTACCTTGCTCCACAAATGCTGATTTTATGTACAAAGTCAGATTCTGGTGGTACAAAAGCCTTCCGCCTCTCCTCTAACTCCAATGAGGGTATCAATCCGACTCGGTTTTCTTCGATTTTCTTCGCCTGCCACCAATTAGGATCTCGTTGATCTACGATCTGCAAAATGTCGCCTCGGTCAAACGGTAGGCCTATTTCTTTGCAAGGCAGCAGTGTGTCGTCTTCTGGATTGTATTCGAACAAGGCCCTCATGTAACACTGCAAAATAATACTTTTTAGTCAATTAAAAACGATGTGATTGAATCAATTTCAAGAATGATCACATCTTCTGGGAAAACGTTTACTCTCTTACAAATCAGAAACCGACGTCTGGTGTAGAAAAATAACTCAATGCAGTATGAACTTTTGCTTAGGTGTAGGCATTCGCGATGGTCAGCATTGGCATTGTCGGCAAATGCTCGGCAAAGACACAAGCCACATTATAAGAGGTAAAACGATCAAATTTTATTTCAAAAAAATTGAGACAACCTTCAATAACAGTTGACAAGTCCTAGCCGCACAGCAATGGCTAGAGAAGGTATTAGTAGTAGTAGTAGTAGTGGTGGGGAGACCATTTTTTGGTCTAGCGACTAGGCACACGGCGCGCCCTTTTTGCAAATCCTGATTTGTCCGTACATCATATATCAAACTGATGCACGTGCCCCTTAGGATGCAAGTTTTCTTTCTCTAAGAGGACTTAATTTTGCCTGACACCTCTTTGTCGAGGGCAGGGATCTTTATACTGCGTAGCAAGTATACACAGTGGACCCACGCTTTTACACCCCTTCCGAAAGGTGGTCCTGCTACATGTTAGACTTGCATCTATCTAACATGGCTATCATCCCAGCAGAACTTGGTTATAGACGATAGACTTCTTTCGTTTTCAGCGCAACAGTCGTGGTCGTCAAGGATTGGTTCCGACTATATAGCACTTATAGCAGGCTCCTGGGTTATTATCCCTGGTTCCTCGGCTGGCTGCGTGTCGTCGGCTCCTGGACTACACCTGCGTATATTCTTGATGTTCAATGTCGACTTATATTTTTTGAGTGCATCGCATCGCATGCTTATTCGATGACGGCTGTTGAACGCTGAAAAGGAAATCGGCGACAGGGCGACAGATTTTTTTTTGTTTTTGCATCGTTTGAGACGCGAGCCTGGTACCTTCTGCATGTGAAGCCGACGACCATATCACGGCACTACCCTGCCGCCTTAGAGAAGGTATTGCTTTGGACGAAAAAAAAAATGTTTTGATAATGCCGAAAATCTGTTATTTGGGTGTATCTTGACCTTAGCTATATCTTCGTGACATCTGAGGCAGGTCAAGTCAATCAAGATAAATGATTCTATATATGGGTATCAATAAATGAAAAGCTAAACAACAACTTCACAAAATAATCGTTACACAGTTTAAAATCTTACCGTTAATTTTTTAGACACACCGTTTACTCCATTCGCAATGATATTTTGATGTGTTTCAGTGGCCTCTGGAGTATTTCCAATCTTCAAGTTTACGGAATCCTTACTTTTCGCAACTTGGATTTGCAGATCTTCCGGAGTTTTAACTATGTTACCGTTTACTTCCAAGATTACGTCACCAATGTGCAGAAGACCTTGCCTTTCTATCATGCCGCCTTCGAGGATTCGGGCTATTACTAGGTTTTCCTTGTCATCCAGTTGCACCTAAGATAAAAAATCAAAAATTAAATTTTTTTGTCCTGTGAAGCGTTAAATTTTATGGAGATATCTTTCAGTAACTTTATTAAAAGTAATATGACCTGATTCTGCACTTACAGTAAGTCCTAAGGGTTCGCCGGCTTTTTTCCGTACTCCTACCATCCTGATCTGGTCGTTCGTCATCCCGTTAGGAAATAATTTTGGCGGTTCTCTTTTTCGATTCGGGTCAGGATTTTCCAGTATTTTTGCTACCTAAGGAAGATTTGAAATCAAAGACCTGATACATATGTATTAAACAGCGTTGATACCAAAGGAGTAACGGTGGCATAATCTTCTTCTTAATCATATTATGAAGCTTTTGAACGGATCACCATTCGTGGTTTGTCGAGAAGAACGGTGGTGGAATGGCTTAGGGGGGCTATGCGTGTTATTTTACATTAAGCACTTTTTAAGATAGTTAAATATGGGCAACAGTGAATCCCTGAAATATGCGCACATGAAAAAAGCACACACACAAAAATGCGAACGAGGAAAAATCCGAACGAGGAAAAATCCGAACGAGGGAAAATGCGCACACGGAAAAAAGCGCACAATAAAACAAATTTTATTTATTGATTTGAAAAACTGTAAATATTTCCAAAGTCTTCAGGAATTTATAAATATCTAAAAAAGTTTTAAAAAATCAAAATTCAATTTTACTGATGTACATTATAGGTACCGCTTCTTGTCAATCACAAAAGTGGTACAGTCGGGGACTTTTTAAATTGCCGTTGTATTTTTTTCTGTCAAAATTAATCATTTAAAGAAATTAATAAAGATAAATTTCTAAATATGTATGTATGCAGACCGAGGCAAAGTTTACAATATTTTTGTTTTGGTTCAAAATACTTTTCCGAATTTCAAATAGGAATATTTTTTATTTTCGAGGGCGGCAATTTAAAAGGTCCCCGACTGTACAAAATACTTGTTCTAATACCTACGCATCGTTCTGTCAACGGCATTTGCGTACTGAAAAATCGATTTTCTGTACTTGTTTGGAAAATAGCAATTTTCTACATGTGTAACTACATTTTCTACTCAAATCACGTTTTCCTAATTTTTTCGAAAAAAAAAATTTTCAAAATTTTTTATATATCTTTGCGTTTCAGATGATTTTGAAACTTTTTTGTTGCGCCGTCTGTCTGTCTGTCTGTCTGTCTGTCTGTCTGTCTGTCTGTCTGTCTGTCTGTCTGTCTGTCTGTCTGTCTGTCTGTCTGTCTGTCTGTCTGTCTGTCTGTCTGTCTGTCTGTCTGTCTGTCTGTCTGTCTGTCTGTCTGTCTGTCTGTCTGTCTGTCTGTCTGTCTGTCTGTCTGTCTGTCTGTCTGTCTGTCTGTCTGTCTGTCTGTCTGTCTGTCTGTCTGTCTGTCTGTCTGTCTGTCTGTCTGTCTGTCTGTCTGTCTGTCTGTCTGTCTGTCTGTCTGTCTGTCTGTCTGTCTGTCTGTCTGTCTGTCTGTCTGTCTGTCTGTCTGTCTGTCTGTCTGTCTGTCTGTCTGTCTGTCTGTCTGTCTGTCTGTCTGTCTGTCTGTCTGTCTGTCTGTCTGTCTGTCTGTCTGTCTGTCTGTCTGTCTGTCTGTCTGTCTGTCTGTCTGTCTGTCTGTCTGTCTGTCTGTCTGTCTGTCTGTCTGTCTGTCTGTCTGTCTGTCTGTCTGTCTGTCTGTCTGTCTGTCTGTCTGTCTGTCTGTCTGTCTGTCTGTCTGTCTGTCTGTCTGTCTGTCTGTCTGTCTGTCTGTCTGTCTGTCTGTCTGTCTGTCTGTCTGTCTGTCTGTCTGTCTGTCTGTCTGTCTGTCTGTCTGTCTGTCTGTCTGTCTGTCTGTCTGTCTGTCTGTCTGTCTGTCTGTCTGTCTGTCTGTCTGTCTGTCTGTCTGTCTGTCTGTCTGTCTGTCTGTCTGTCTGTCTGTCTGTCTGTCTGTCTGTCTGTCTGTCTGTCTGTATGTCTGTCTGTCTGTCTGTCTGTCTGTCTGTCTGTCTGTCTGTCTGTCTGTCTGTCTGTCTGTCTGTCTGTCTGTCTGTCTGTCTGTCTGTCTGTCTGTCTGTCTGTCTGTCTGTCAAAATATAGGGGTAACATGTACCCCTCAAAGGGGGTGTGTACTACAAAAACTATAAGATAGCCAAAATGTGTCCTCCTTAATAAATTAATTGACATGTTTTTACTTTTTCTCAAAAAAAAATCATTTTCGAGAAATCTTAGTTGGGAAGTTTTAAAATGAACACCCTGTATATTTCTATAGGGTTAATGGAAATAAGGACACCACTTTTGATCACACACCTGTATTTCTTCGTCTTCCTCAGGCTACACACCTTAGCCTTAGGAAGACGAAAATGGATCGTCGAAAAGAAATAAAGTTGTGATCAAAATTGGTGTCTTTTTTCCCATTAACCCTATAGAAATAAATAAAGTATAGAATAATAAGAGAATTTTAATAATAATAAAAAGCAAGTTGTTTTGATGAAAAATATTTATTTGTATTTTATTATAAAAGTGGAGTCAAATTTTTTTATGGTAGCTGGTAATCTTTGTTTTTTTTGGAAAGGTTGGTTAATAAAATATACACACGTTTGTTCCATGAGAGATGCACACAAAATTTTGTTAAATCTGACATAAACTGATTTTTTCTATAAGCGTGCGGAAAAGTCCACTTTTCCGCACGCATTTTAGTGTGGAAAGTGCCACTTTTCCGCACTAGTGCGGAAAAATATTTTTTCCGCACTAGTGCGGAAAAGTAAATTTGTTACGATTTTGAGGTGTTCTATAACATTTAGACCGTTCAAAATACATTTGTATCTTTCTTAGCACACAAAATATCCTAAAAATATTCAAATTGACTAAAATTCTGCTATATTTTCAATATTTTCGATAAAATAAAGTTTTCAGTAAAATAGGTTCAAATTATAAGTTTTAAACCTCCCCGGTATAAATATCGTCATTGTCAATGTCAAACAACAATGAACACTAGTGGTTTTAGATTTGGCATCTTAAATCACCATAGCAACAAAGTACAAACAAACTGTCAAAACAAAGCCAATTTTGCAGATACAAGCGTCTTTTGAATTTTTCAAACAAAAAAATCAGATTTTAAATGGTTTCTTCGGACGAAGATCTACCCCAGTCAGTTCTAGAAGCCGCTAGAATGTGAATAATAATAATTGATTTGATTAAAACGTTTTGAATATAAATAATTTTCTGATTAATTTTTAGTTTTTTCCTCACGCTTATAGAAAAAATAGTGTACCTAACTCGTGCGTAAAGTGTCTTTTCCGCACTTGATTGCTGGCCAAACTCCGCTATCGCGTCGTTTGGCCATCTGCAATCGCGTGCGGAAAAGAGGCACTTTCCGCACTAGTTAGGTAAACTACTATTACCACACTATAAGTTCGGGGACTCCACCATTATGAAAGGCCGCCTGGGTAGACAGTGTTTTTTTAAAATGTTTCTCCTTTGTTCAATTACTTCCTCCACCTTCAAGTCAGTGCTGACCTGAAAAAGAAAATAAATTTTATATATTTGTAAATTTAATACAGAACCAGTGGCGTATATAAGGAGGGCCTGGGCCCCCCTTTAAAGTTAAGTTTTTTTAGATATTTTCCACATATTTTATGAATATAAACATAAAATAGCCTAAAATACGGCCTCATGAGGTCTCGCCCCCCCCCACCCAAATTTTTTTCTATATACGCCACTGTACAGAACATTAAATGTTTGCTTTAAGTTAAAAGGTTTAAACTTAACATTTTCATACTAAAGGCTCTTTGCTTAAAAATCTTTAATAATTAATTCAAAGAATTGAAGCCATGATTCAAATGACATCAAATTTAAAATTATTAAAATCACAAAATACAAATATAAAGCATTCTAAAAAAAATAATAAATAACACTTACTATTCTCTTTAAATAGGATAGTTTTTGTGATTTCTAATAGGATCTGTTCTTGTGGACGACCAAAGCCAGATTGTTTCCATCTTTAAGCGGAAATCTGAAACAAAAAAAAAAGAGTATGAATTTTATATTAAAAACAAATAAAGCCTACGCCTGCGGATACTTGTCGTCAATTAGCACATAAATCAGTTAATTAAAAATCAATCCTATTTACTGTTTGTTTATAAGGCAATCAGTTTCCACAGAACAAAAAGTTTATTACAATGAATACTTTTTTTTTCTTGAAGCTATATTTCTACCTTTAAATATTTACCTTTTCTTGAAGCTATATTTCTACCTTTAAATATTTACCTTTAAAGCGTTATTCCTGATGACTTTTTGTTCACTTCGACTCTTGCAATCAAAACACCATTATGATGCCATAAAAATACCCGCGTATTTAGGTCCGTATTATAACAAAATCACAAAAACTAAACCTTGTTTGGTCAATGTTCTTCCCAAAACATGGCGTCCCCTTGATTTTTGGGCACAGTGTCTGCGACGGTCTGTAATACAATGCTACGTAGTGCGTCGGGTCGGTTCGGTCTAGACCGCGTCTCACACGTAGGGGAGAGCGGGGCTCGTTGGGCATAGGGGCACGTTGAGAAACCCCTATTAACTCGACAATTAGACGTCAGCTGCCAGCGCCACCCACGTGGCAAAGTCGCCTTTGCTCATGACAAGACGCTGGCCCTACTAAGTTCACTTTCAATCCTTGACTTCGCATGCGCAGATCTACCAATATTATTTACCTCATGTATTAGAAGAGATGAACAGGGTGATTTTCACTTTAATGATTCTAACCACATGAAAATAGAAGGTTTCAAAAACCTAACCTAACGAAACCTAATCAAATCTAACCGAACCGAACCAAAGCAAACTAAACCAATAAATTTTTTCAAAAAAAAACTTTCCTGACTTCCTACCCGGGATCCTAGAGGATGCGAATCCGAACCGGACCGTACCCAACCGAACCCATCCAAACCTAACCATACCCAACTAAACCTAATTAAGCCCATCACACACAAAAATGCATAAGCGCATAGCATGGCACATAGTGGTGCAAAGCCAATCAGCGATCGAATAGCAGCGGCCATATTGGATTTGCGTAAGAAAAGTCCATAAGGTTGAACTTCTATGCGCCATGCTATGCGCTATGCATTTGTGTGTGTGATCGGCTTTAGCAGTGTTGTTGTGTTTGGTTAGGTTGGGTTTGGTTCGGTTCAGTGGCGTAGCGTGGGGGGGGGCGCGAGGGTCCGTCGCCCCCCCCGCCCCGAGGGTACTGGCGCCCCATGGGTGCCTGAAGCGCCCTAAGGAGCAGGGCCTGTAAAGGATACTAAAGACATGATGACCTTTATTTATTTTATTTTTTTTTGGTCGCAATATTTTTGAGGGCGCCCTTTTTAGCTGTCGGCCCCCCGCCCCGTCAGGCACGCTACGCCGCTGGTTCGGTTCGGTTTGGTTCGGTTCGGATTCATAGCCTCTAGGATCCCGGGTAGGAAGTCAGGAAGGTTTTTTTTTGAAAAAAATTATTGGTTCAGTTTGCTTTGGTTTGGTTCGGTTAAATTTGATTAGGTTTCATAAGGTTAGGTTTTTGAAACTTTCTATTTTCATGTGGTTAGAATCATTCAAGTGAAGATCGCCCTGTATTCATCTATTCTAATACATGAGGTAAATAATTTGGTAGATCTGCGCATGCGAAGTCAAGGATTGAAAGTGGACTTGGTAGGGCTAGCGTCTTGTTTTGCTCATGCATTAGTCCGCAGTGAGAATCTGTGATGTATGTATCTCCAAGGAACAGATTTTGACCTATTTTTTTTGGCTCTGTAACGAAATAGCGCGTATCAAAATAGCGCGTATCAAAACAGCGCTTTTCGAAACAGCGCGTGTTCAGAATAGCGCGTATTCAAAATAGCGCGTATCAAAATAGCGCGTGTTCAAAATAGCGCGTATAAAAATAGCGCGTATCAAAATAGCGCGTGATCAGAATAGTGCGTATCAAAAGAGCGCGTATTAAAATAGCGCGTGTAAAAAATAGCGCGTATCAGGTCTGCTTAGGTATATTCACCTACACAGTTTGAGCAAGGTCAGATAAGTTATTCTTACTTTACCGTTAAATAAACCGATGGCTTATACTTAACACAACTCATATAGTTCGACTAAGGTGTCTCTCTCTAACATATTTTTTTCAAAAAAAACAAACTTCCCTGGCTTCTTTTCCGGGATCCTAGAGAGTGTGTAACCAAACCGAACCGATTCAAACCGCACCGAACTGAAAAGAACCGAACCGAACCCAAACATTTTTGCCAGTAACTCCCTGACCTTTTTCCACCAAAAAAAATGTCACCAAGTCACAGGTCAGAATAGAAACCTACAAAAATAAGGATCGGGAAGCTAATTTAGGGAAATATATATTTTTTTAAATGTTTCGGTTTGGTTCGGTTCATTTCAGTTCGGTGCGGTTTGAATCGGTTCGGTTCGGTTCGGTTTGGTTACACCCTATAGGATCCCGGAAAAAAAGTCAGGAAAGTTTTTTTTTGAAAAAATATGTTAGAAAGAGGCCCCTTACTCGAACTATATAACAGCGACGTTTGTAATGGCGATCTTTCAAAACGCGGTATTTTTAGACGCGCTATTTTAAGACGCGCTATTTTGAACACACGCTATTCCCACATAGCACAAAAATCACATCAACATTAAATTAACGTGAACAAAAATAACAAAGTTTTTTTTTACTTGAAAACAACCTCATACCATGTAATATTTATTTTGTTAAATCTACATGCTTAAAGATAACTTAAAAACAAGGAGAAATCAAGCTATAAAAATCCACTTTTTGCTGAAGTTTCTGATGCTGTGTATATAACATGTTTTTTACCCTTGTTATTTTCATGTACCAAATTCACACATAAAAAGTCCTCCACAACATGTTCTAAAACGCCACTAGCTAAGACTTCTAAAACCTACTAACTTTCTGCGTCTTTTTTGGTCACGTTTTTTTAATAACATTTTTTTAACTTAAAAGAGACGCGAAAGGATGTTATAAAAGTTCACTAGTTTAAGACTACAACACTTCAAGGCAATTTTAAAGATGGCGCTCAAGGCAAGACAAAATATCTATGTATCTATCTATATACATTAGGTTTTTTTTAAAAGCTAAACAAGATTTTTTAACAGTAAACACTTTCAAAGAGTATTAATGTGTCTTTATCAGGTTAAATGACTGATGCGTCGTGATCGTAAAGGATCAGGGATCAGTTTCTTAACAGGTTTTTGGAGTCTAGAGGCGAAAGCACTGCCTGATAGATTTCGTCCAAGTGAAAAATGCCGACAATAGGTGGCGCTGCTGCTAGTCAAATCTCAAAATTATTCGGTAGAAAAGCCATGCAAGTCGCGTTTTAAAATTCGTGTAGAAAAGGCGTGAATCTAATGTGATTTTAATGATATGATAAATGATAAAAATCACTTGAAACTAACGTAAAAACAGTGCTGTTTTAATTTGATAATGGCGTCATTACAACGCAGTTTTTATCAACGTTATTTTTTATAATGTTAATGAATGACCTATTAAGCTTGTTTTCATATATGAAATAAACGTTTTTTTCTAGCAGCTTTTAAAATCAACGTTTTTTTTTCTTACGCCTTTTTTACGTGTTAAACACGTGATTGTGCTATGTGGGTTTTAAACACGCGCTATTTTGATACGCGCTATTTTGAATACGCGCTATTTTGATACGCGCTATTTTGAACACGCGCCATTTTGATACGCGCTGTTTTGATACGCGCTATTTTGATACGCGTTATTTTGAACACGCGCCATTATGTTACGCGCTATTTTGATCACGTGCCGTTGTGATACGCGCTATTTTGATCAGGCGCTATTTTGATACGCGCTATTTTGAACTCGCGCTCAAATGAGCGCGCTATTTTGATACGCGCTATTTTGATACGCGCTATTTTGATACGCGCTATTTCATTACAGAGCGATTTTTTTTTTGGACCTCGTAAGTAACTTTTTGTTATTTCAGAAAACATTTTACAGATTGTTTTATTAAACCTGCATGCCCCCATTCGGTTTACCTTTGGCAACGCTGAAACGCTTTCGAATGTAATCGGGCATATTGCGGTCTCTTATTAATATATGCTATATTCTATCTGTTTTTTACCCTCTTATGGAAATTAGGCCCCCTAGATGTGGACTTGTTCACGCGGTATCTTTGTTAGTCTTGGAGATATAAAGGTAATTTCTTCACAATCTTGATTGTTGTTCTCTTGCAAACAAAAAACGATTAGTTTTTCTGTAAAACTAAGTTATTGGCAGAAGTTATAAGCCAAAGATTATGAAAAACAGTAAAAAAACCGCCATTTATTTATTTATGACATCACACAGACTCTTCAACTCAAATTTGAGGCAAACACCCGGTGACTTAAAATTGTGTGATCTATTATTACCAATCGATCTAGGGAAATTTAAAAATTCGTGCTTTTCCAAAAGCTGGCGAAAGAAAGACCAAGAATATCAACCAAAGAAAATGGTCAACAGCTATACTAACTGAAACTCCGGTTAAAGAAGAGTTGGAACGTGAAAAAACTAAAAAAAAAGAAAAATCTGTAACCAAAAATGTCTTCAAGGAAAAGAAGCATAGAAAAACTACTCAGAAAAGGACACTGAAAGATGACAGCGATGATGAAGAGGAAACATTTTGTCTAGTCTGCATGGAACCAATCTCAAACAGCAAACCAAAACAAAAATGGGTACAATGTAATGCAGGGTTTACTTATGTTTGCTAAAACCGTAATTCCGATTCAGACTAGAGCAAGAATTAGGTTACTTTATATTGTTTGTTTTTTAAGAAAGTTAAAGTTTAGTATTTTATTATTATCAATAAAAATAATCTAAGAATTTTCTGTTATTTTATGTTGCATATATATATACAGTTCCTAATTATTCAACCATGCCCAACTTGCCCCATCGTATGGCCCAACTTACTCCGTTGGTGGGGTTAGTTGGGCCGCTTGCAAGGGTGCTAGAAAAAAGTGTTTTTTAAGTTTGAATGCATAGTTTTAAAAACCAATATTTGCCCGAGCCGAGACGGTACAAAGTTATATTGCTCGATAATATCGCTTGTTAATAGTAACCAAATTTGTTGTGAACTTTACGAGGTAATTAATAGAAACCAATTCAGACCGTTATAATAACAAAATCACGCCATAACATTATACAAAAAATGTTTGTTGTAATAAACACAAAGAAATATTTGCCAATATTAAGAGTATATTTATATTTGGGATATTTTAAGTATTAATAACAAAGACGTTCTGTTACCTTAAAAGAAAGAGTGTTTTGGTTATGGTTAATATAAGGCAATTAATATTTAAAAAAACATCAAATTATTAAAGAAATAAATGAAATATTATTTATAACTAAACACTTTAAAAAAGGTTTGTTTCCAATAATTAATGATATTTGCTTTTAATATTTTTTAATGAGCACAACAAAAATCAGGTTTACCAAATATTTGTTAATAATAAAATCGGTTTTTTTTTCAGTGTACCCTTATATACCCCTTAGACCTCCTAAATGGAACTCCCCAATTGGTGGTAACCTATGTATTAAACTCACTATAAAACCATAAGAAATAAACTCTAGCTTCGCCCTGTAGCGGTTCCACCAGTATGGACCTTTTAGAGCCTAAAGCTATTATCTCATGTTCTAAAAGCAACTCAGAAACGTCCTCTACCCTATTATAAAACTACATTTGGTAATTTGGTATCCTGGCGATTCTGTTGAATACCATAATACCTTTAGAGTAAAGAATTTATCCTATAAAAACTTTGGCGATATTTTACATAATAATAAATAATTTAGGTCACAAAAATGCGAAAAATGTCATAGTCCCAAAATTATTTGATCACATAAAAATATACCTATATATGAGAAGTTTGTCGTTTTGTTGATCATCAAATTGCCTGCCAGACTTATTTTTCTGATAAAATCGTATCTGAAAAGCTCTCAAAACAAGCGCGCCCCCTCAAAAATGCTTTTTAATAGTGTTTTGATAACAAAATAACAAATATTTAAAATAAAAAAATTTATTTACATTATTCACCATTAAAAAAGTCTGTTTGGTTTACATACCCAAGTAACATTTTTGGTTAAAATTAGGTAAAGTTTACTTAAAATAAGAGAGTAATTTTTTCCCATAACAAATTAAAAGGTTAAAAAAGAGGGAAATTTCCCGACATTTTCCCAAAGTGGGGACAAAATCAAAGGTAATTTGGAAGGAGAAAATAGGTAATTAGCACAGTTTATAACCTAGATGAGACTTTGACCAAGGTTCACACATTAAGTCTCTGTTTAGACTAGTTTTCAACTTCAGTTTAGCCAATATGGTTCAAAAGAAGTAAAAACACCTTCTGTTGTCCCTGTATTGTGGCGCCCCCTACATCTGTCAGAATAGAAAGAAATGAAAACATTTTTAAATAAAAATAAACAAAGAGGAACACAATAATAATGGTTGATAGGTGTTTAACCAGTTGTGAGAAAAAATGGTGATGTTTTTTATCAACTATTGAAATTATTATATGGGGGTTTTAAATATAATTTTAAAACATATTGAGATAAAAAAAACTTGCCGCGGAAACATTTTCGTAGAATCCATGACTTTTACGTCCAAAAAACTCACGCGCCTTTCAAAACATGTCATTTTAACAAAAAAAATTGTGTTTTTATGTTTTTAAAAATACAAAAACTGTTGTTTTTTAAATCTATGACCAAATTTTGATGTTTAGAGGTTGATTTTACCTTTATTTTCGTCCTCAAAGGCGCAATGTCTAATTTCGTAGCCCAAATTTCTTCTAATTTTGACAAGAACGACAAATATTCCTTTTTTTAACCAAATAAACTAGACGACGACAATCACCACAGATTCTTACTCATAGTCACCCAAAGTCCCCCGGAAATATGTTGTCTTTTTCTGTCTTAGCTGTACAGAGAGAGAGAGAGAGCGAAATCGGGTGAGTCTTGGAGAGTTGAAAATTTGGGGGGGGGGGGCGACGCCTCATGATGTCGAATTTTAAGCTATTTTTTGTGTTTTTTCATGAAATATGTAAAAAAATCAAAGCCTTGTGGGGCCTGGGCGCCCCCTGGGTGCGCCCATGCTTCACCCCACAATTTACCTTACAATAATTTAACTTACCAGAAGGCAACTCAGACGAATGTAAGATAACTTTTTGTGCATAAATGTTGTGTAAAATATTGCCCGTATATAAAGTCTAAGTAAAAAACTAAAATTAGAGAATTTTATCGTAAGTTAGTCCCAGTTGGCTTAGGAAACTTAAATTATGTAAGGAAAATCTTAATGCTGAACCAGCCATTATAGGATTTAAAAAAAAATTAAATTAAAGCTTTTGTATAAAAAGACAAGTACTGTTTCAATAAAAGTCAATAATAATATCATTTTGAAAAAAACACAATAAAGTGTAGAAATTACATTATATCATATATATTATATCACATTTTGTCTAAATCACTTATTCACTACATTTTCCATAATTTCATGTCGGTGGAGTCTGCAGTTCTTGCTAAAAAAAAAATAATACTTATTTATTAAAACAAATCTAGTTAAAGCCGAGAGGTGACCACCTGAACCAACTTAAAAAAAATATTAAAAATAAATTCTTGGTCCTGTAATGTGTTTTACAGTACTCTATAGTGTCCTGTGCTATATATTCCTGAGAACAAACCTTGACATGAACCAAGTGTAATGACTGAAACTGAGTCACATACTACGATTTTCCTTTTTAATTTATAAAATATCTCAAAACTTAGGCAATAGGGGGCCGGGCCTCGAGCCCCCTCATGGTTGCTCTCATGAAAATACATCTACAAAATATTGACCTACATGTCCAAATTTTGGGTTGTTATCCCCTCGGCTCTCTCGAAATATAAACCCTTGTACTCTCATGCTTAATGGGAAACCCATAACTACATAGGGATTCCTATGTAGATATGATATTTTCATTAAGAATGGCAGTGTTAACTATATGTACACAGACTTACCTCATCAAGTTCAAGCTGCTTCCTCTTTTTTGATGCTCTCTATCAATTTGTGTTGCAGTCACAGGTAGAGGATTATAGTTGGGGAATCCAATCAGCTAGGATGATCTTTATTTAGAAAATCAGCAGATCTTCCTGAAAACAAAACAATTTTCAACAATATAAACAAAGGGCTATTTTTTAGAATTTATTACCTGTTTTGAAGTGGGATGCACCGTAATAAGGCTTGGCTAATCCATGTTGTTTTGTATGTGAGCAACAAGGACTTAATCGCGATTAGACCCATAAACGCGCTTAGGTGCTTACGGTGCATATGAGGGTTAATCCTCCTTTTCTACGGGCTTTAATCCACATCTCCTGCCTCTGTTTTGATAAGGCAATTTGACTGTCACATGCATTTTGAATGCAGCAGGAATCCGAAAAAACTTTACATAAGCTTGTCTAACGAACTGTCACGATCAGCTGATAAAAGCTCACTGAACCGCAGCAAAAATCTTTTATCTATGGTCGATAGTTGTGGGACGACAAGCAAAGCGTTTTCTCATAAGCGACAATGCTAACATAAACGTAAATTTTTAAAAAAGTGAAACGACTTAATTTTTGACAAAGATGCTGTTTTAAGTATTGACCCTTTGTGCAAATGGGAAAAATGCGTTTTTCTTAAAAAAAATCAATTAAAGCCAGTAAATCACAAATATAAGGGACCATGTTTTGTTTAAAAAGTCAGGTTATGTTTTTATTCACTTTTATTTTTTTAACTTTTTTTCCAGTTTTTTACTCAGTTTGAATCATTATTATTAGTTTTTTTGCTGTTATGATCTGTGGCAGCTGGGGAGTTCTTGATAATGTTAGTTTTGATGGAATGCCAAGTATTTTGACCTTAAAAAAAATCATCCTGATTTAAATGAACTAGGTATCAGCTCAAAGGCGGGAAAAGAAAGTGGATAAGTGCTCTAAGAGCTGACTTAACAGAGCAAAATTGAAATATTCGAAAGTTTTTTGTCAGGTTTGTTTTAGATAAATATGTAACTGCCATTTTTGCAACATTTTCTATTCGGATCTTTTTTTGTACTCGAGTGGAAATTTTGCAGAAGTGTAACATAGAATTGTGTTAAACTATAAGAAATATTTCACTATGATTTTTTTTACTATTCTAGGCAACAACAACTCCTGAATGGATTGTTTTAAAATAGTTGAAAAATTTTAAAAATGATGGTTAAAAAAAGGGTCCAGAGAAGAAAGAAGAGGAAAACGATATGAGGTTAAAGTGTGGGTAACAAGCTAAACCAAATTTGTACACCATCCTACAGAACTCTAATAAATTCATGGTGGTGTAGCATCCTGTATATAGCAGTGGAGTCCTGTATCGTCAAAGTTTCTTTTTCTTTAATAAATATTTATTTTACAGTCCTCAAAACAGTTTAGAATAAACTAGTGGGTTTGACAATCTCCCTAACACAAACCTCTTTTTATCATCTGAAACTGGAATTTTTTTATAACTTGTACACCGAAAATTTGTACAGCATCTGACCGGACCTATTACAAGTCCTGTTATGAAATTTCTACAGTACTGTTCTGAGCTTATTACCAAAAAAAATTTATATTACATCAAAAATAGATGACAAAAAAAAGTCAACTTTGTTGACTTTGATGACCACAAGAAAAACAAAAAAGTTCTCTCAGTTTTTTTTTTCAATTTCTCTCAAAAAAACTTGAGTCTTGATGGGTCCTGTCATATTCTGTTATGCCCAAATTGTATAGTAGAGTACATATTTATTTGCATAAACTTTTAGATACATAATTGAGCGAATACTGTTACAAAAAACCAGTAAATAAAAGTATGGTGTGTGAGGCCAATAACAAGGAAAAACTGTATTTTGATTTTGCAATTTTTTTTTATATAATGTTTACTTATATTTTTTTTAAATAAACATATTTTGTAAAGTACATATTAAAGTTTGCTTGACCAACCTCGGTTGGAACCCATATGTGCATATTGATCTGTTGGACCGACCTACCTATAAGTTGTGCCTCTTTTTCATGTCACCACTGAAGGGTTAACACAATTAAACTTTGTCTAAACCTAAAAATCATAGTGAAATATTTTTCACAGAATATTTTTCACAGTTTAACACTGTAGAAGGCCTATTACTTAGCAAAAGGTTTAGTCAAGTACAACAAAAGATATAGAAAACCTGAATCTGACGAGAAATGTTCATAGAAGAGTTTAGTCTTTTTCACTTTCTTCTCTGTTAAGTGAGCCTTGAAGTGAGCTCTTCGAACAAACCACTTGTCCACTTTCCCCTTCATTGGGCTGATAGTTCAATTAAATCCGAATGATTCATTGGTCAAAAAACTTCATATTCAATTAAAACTAACATTATCATAACCTCCCCGGCTGCCACAATTCACAACAGCAAAAAAACTTGGCATAATAATCAGTGGCACACCCAGAAATATGTCTTGGGGGATGTCGTACTTTATGCTATTTTTTTTGTTTATTCATGAAATATATGGAAAATATCTAAAAAAAAAATCTGGTTTGGGGGGGTCCGGGCCCCGAGCCCCATGCCCCCTTGATGCGCCGATATAAAAATTCAATAAGTAAAAAAAACTAGAAAAAAAGTTTAAAAAAATAAACAAAAACATAACCTACTTTTTCGAAGAAAACATGGTCCTTTTATTTCAGATTTACTCGCTTTAGTTTAATATTTTTAAGAAAAACGCATTTTTCCCATATGCAAAAAGGATCCGTTCATAAAACTGAATCGTTTTTAAGACTAAATCTCTTGTCGTTTTTGTAAAATTTACGTTTTTGTTAACATTTGCGGCTTATGGGAAATCGGTTTGTGTGTCCTCCGGAAGACATCTTGGATTGGATCATATGTTTTATTAGACAGCCCTATTGTTTCTATTTTAGAATTTAGTGAAAAAGAACACTAACCTCAAATTGGTTTGTTTGTGTTGTGACGTCATCTGAAAAAGATATTTCTTGTTTTCAACTACTTATACGTAATTTTTATCAGAACAAAAAAAAGTGCAACTTTTAACCTAGCCAACGCCGTAATTTCCATATGGTTAAATAACATGGCAGATTTTCCTATATAGTTCAACGATGCGTTTTAGGTTGTACTTATTTAATAAAAATAATAATTTTCAACCTGTAACTTAACCAAAATGGGCCCTGCCTTGAAGGAATTCATTTAGGTCAAAAATAAGTAACTCTAACTTGCAGAGCCAACCAAAAATGTTCTTAACTTTCAAGAAGTCTTTAAGGTCAAAATATACACTATTTTACGAGCTACGTTGTCTTAAATATGCCTAAGGAAATCGAGAACCTCATAGTAGAATACTAGGTCAGGTTTAGCACAAAACGTGTCGTTACTTTGCCTTTATATCTAAAACGAGTTTAAATACTTATAAAGAAGGAAAAAATTAGAAAGTTTTGCCTAAAAGAATTCTTCAAAATTTCTTGTCTATAAATAACGATTTCTTGGGTAATTTGTTCCAGTTTATGACCTATCGTACAAACCTTTAACTGCAAAGTAAAGTTTTGCCAAGTAATTGGAAATTTGGCCCTTCAGCTTGCCAATATGCCCTAAAATGATACTTGGGTGAATCAAAATTAAAGTAAAATTATTGTTAAAAAACACTGCTAAAACGACTAGATAAAGATTTTCTGTTTATATAATATTTATAATATTTTTGAAATAATTTTATATACGCCATTATCGTTTTATAGTGGTCACTTGGTTTTATTTGTTACTCTATCGCAACAAAGATTTTTGAGTGTCCTTATGAAACTAATAAAAAAGAGAACTTCTTAGAGAAGGTAAACATAGTCAACATAACCTCACTTAATTTAATTAATTTGTTTTTTAAAGTGTTAAAAGCGTATAATTCAACAGTTTCAAATGTGCAATGATATCCGTTGTGCCTGCAGGTTTGAGGGAAACCTCTTATATTGACCGTTTATCTAGGCCTGGGTGCCCTACCCAGGAGGACGGAAGCTCAAGAATTATTAATTATTGTGCTTTAAATAATCAACCTTGCAATAGGTAGGTACTAATCTGTACCTAGGTATATCTATTATTTTTACCAAAAGTACCTAAATAAACTAAAACACGAAAGTATTTATTTACTTCTGTTAGAACCCTTAAGGAAACAAGGTTTTATATGGCCGCATATCCGCATAATATTTAATATGCAGCTATGGGTAACTATAAATACAAAAGAATTAAGTTTACCTTTAAGTATTCCTATAAAACCTTTTTAAAATGCCTAAGAGTAATGGCAAAAACCAAAAGTCTAAAGTTTATATTTACCCCTCTTAACAACCTTAAGGAAACTAGGTTCTATATGGCCGCCTATATAATCATATTTACTATTAAACTACTGGTAACTATAAAAACAAAAGGATATAAGGTAACCTTTTAGCCCTATTTAACTTTTGTTATGACCTAAAGTAATGAAAAAAACTAAATGACCAAAGTTTATGATTAATTGTTTTTAAAAACTTTAGCTAAAAGGGTTTTATAAGACCATCTGTATAAATCAGAAATGAATAAAACCAAAAGTATCTAAAAGGAACAGAATGAATATCAGTTTTATTATACTCCCTTTATAAATCACTTTTTGGTTGTATAACACCTCTTTAGGTAATTGGCAATATAAATTACCTTTATGTAGCCAAATTGATCCTAAAAGCCATAACAGCACCCTCTAAATAACCTCGGAACCAAATTAATAAAACCTTGAGTGGAAATAATGTTACTTGGGTAGACTGGGTCTTGGGTCGAGATGGTCCCATTTAAAAATGAACAAAATCCACTGAACACAAGCGAAATAAAAGACTTAAAAAATTAGAGTTTATGTCAAAATATGGCGTGAGTGATATCAAACGAAAAATAATTGAGTCTGGAGTTAAACAAAATACATTTTAGTTTTAAAATAATGGTGGGGGTAGATTTCAAAAATTAGAGTTTACGTAAAAATATGGCGTGTGTGATATCAAACGAAAGGTAATTGAGTCCGGAGTTAAACAAAATAGATTTTAGTTTTTGTTTTTTTAAGGGTGGGGTTATATTTCAAAAGTTTGAGTTTGAGTCAAAACATGGCTTGTGTGGTATCAAACGAAAGGTAATTTAGTCTGAAGTTGAATTAAATATATTTTAGTTTTTAGTTTTATTAGCTCACACGTACACTATAACTATAGTACCTAGTGTGAGCTTAGGGGCCCATATATTGGCAGAGTGTTTTATTTCGTGTCTTTTACCTTTTTACCTTTTTAATGTTAACCCCAATTAATCACAATAAAAATACACAATTAAAGTGTAAAATTTGTAGGTACCTAAGTAGAGACAGTGTGAAAAGTTCCGAAGCACTTAAATATTTTGAAAACTAGAGGTTTTGGAGAAAGGACTAAATTCTTCTACCCAACTTTGACCTTGGTTATGAGTATCTTTGCCACATCTCTACGTTCAAAGTAACCATGAGCGTACACAGGGAGTGGCTTGGGCTCCCTCCCAAGCCTCAATCTTTTTAAATATTTTTGATATGTTACATGAATAAAAAAATAAAATAGAATGAAATACAGCGTCATAGGGTCTTGGCCCCCCCAAGACTCTCGCCCCACCAAAACATATTCTTGGGTGCGCCACTGAACTATCATTTGTATCGTACGTCAAAATGATGTGATTTACTGAAACGCAAAAAATAGCAAGAGGTTTTTAAGTTGTAGTTTTAAGTTTCCTTTCATCACTTATGAAAAGAAGTCTTAAAATCAATGGATAACTCTATGGGCAATATAATAGGTACTTCAAAAAATGTCGTTAAGCCATGGTAAACTTAAATCACACAAAATTTAAAAATAAAATCTTAGAAAGAAGGTTAAAAATGATTAAACTAAAAAAAATTTGAATAGAGAATGAATTAATATTAAATAATGAACATCACCCGCAAAAATATAATAAAAAATGACGTGTATTGCACGAATTCATTCATGTCACGATATCGGGCTACGTTGTCTCCATTGCATTTTCAAATGAAGACACTGTACATATTTTGTGCAAAATTTTATTAAGTCTGCCGTACTCCTTCTATGTTTATTACTGTACGTAAGTATGTGCAATAAAACTAAAAAAATTATTTTATAAAAAAACACCCTACTGCTAAATTTACTTGTAAGTACTAGTCGCAGTTGAGTACAAAACTGATAGCGCACTTACGAAATTATGCAGTTTTGTATTTTCATGAATCAGGTTAATGGGTAATTTTGTACCCAACTACGACTAGTAGTTACAGGTAAATGTAGCAGTTGGGTGTTTTTTTTTGTTTAAAATTTTTTTTATTTCCAACTTTTAGGTTTAATGCTTATTCAGCCTTATAAAAAGCACTATGCATTTAAAATTCAGTTAGCTTTACCCAAAAAGTACGTGTAGATTTTCTACGGACGCGAACAGTGTTACCTTCCATTGAGTGAAGGTGTGGGAGGAGAGGGGGAGGAGGGAACTAGTAAAATGGTGTCGAAAAATCGTAAGGCGTGTGCCGAAAGAATTTTTGAAATCGCTCTAAATTTGTGAAAGGTCTAGCTACAAATATTATTAATAAGGAGGGTGGAGAAAAGAGAGGGACAGGAAGGGGGAAACTAGTAAAATGATGTTGGAAAAAAAGTTTAAAGCGTGTGCAGAAAGAATTTTTGACATCGCTCTATATTTGTGAAAGGCAGTGGCGTATATAGAAAAATGTTTGGGGGGGCGACACCCCATGAGTCCGTATTTTATGTTATTTTATGTTTGTATTCATAAAATATGTGGAAAATATCCAAAAAAACCTTAGCTTCGGGGGGGACCGGGCCCCCCAGGCCCCTTCCCTTATATACGCCACTGGTGAAAGGTATAGCTACAACTATTACTAATAAGGAGAGAGGGTAGAAGAGAGGGAGGGGGAAACTAGGGAAATCGCTTTATATTTATGAAAGTTATAGCTATAACTATTACTATGAAGGATCGCGGGGGGAGGGGGAACAAAAAATCTGAAAGCGTATGCAGAAAGAATTTTTGAAATCGTTTTTTATTTGATAAAATTATGCGATTATAGTTTTTGAATAGGATGGATGGAATGACAAGAGGGAAGTTGGGTGCAGCAAGGAGGACTACAAAGTAACTACAGCAAATTAGAGGCCATTTGCAATGGGTAATCAAAGGAATTTCAATAAAATCGCCTGAAATTTTGTCAAAATCGATTCAGCCGTTTAGCCTCTAGCATAACACAAACATACTTACCTAGATACATACAACAATCGAAAAACATTACCCTTACTTTCGCCGTGCTGCAGTTGGGTAAAAATACCTACTATACCTAATTAAATCATGAAAACTAAAACTTCTCTTGAACTATATTGGTCACTTGTTCACAGGGTCAATCTACTCTATACTATGAATAAAAATTACGTATATTTCTACTTACACTAGATTGTCTAAAAAGGATTTTTAACCTTGTACACCTATACCTATATCGTTAAAAAAATATTAAGGTTTTCGTTTAGCAAAGCGAAGGTAGGGTTCAATGTATTGTTGACAAATTGTTTTAAGATTTGTTTATAGAATTAAATACAATTACGCTGGTAGGTAATTGACTTTTAAATTAAAATCAATCACTTTGGTAATCTGTATTATAATTTGTGAAAATAAAGAGTTGAACGGACGCACTATGGTCCGAGGGATCAATATTTTGGCCAAAAATAGACCCTGCTAGGGGGATGCTAAACAGTTTTTCTTGTTCTAGTTGGATTCAGCGAATAACTAATATTGCATTAAAAACTTTTAATGTTTCTAAAAAGTGAAGATTTTACCTCCACATACAGGGTGAAAAAGAAAGAATGAATCCGATAAATGATTTAAATTGAGGATAAATTTATATTGATCATCATATTTTAGTTTGGGGGTTAATAGGAGCAAGTTAAAAAATTAAAACCTATTTTTGTTTTGTTTCACCACCTTAATAATTTTTAACCTAGTTAACCCCCCACCATTCTAAATTGTTCTTTTCCTCCCCCAGTAAAAATTATTCTATATTTGAATTTAGATGCTCCAAATATCCCAAAACCGATGGTAAATGTTTGCAGTTTCTACTAATTTCCTATCTATTTTGGCGGCCATCTTGTATTTTTCCCTTGTTTTTAAAGTTCATTGCTAAGACAGGAGTTTTGATATCTATGATTCATTCTGCTTCTTTAAGGGTACCTTGCTCATTATTATCTATATAGAAGACACACGGAAACACAAATTAAAATGTACTAGAATAGGGGCTTTGTGTATATCAGAATATGTACGGTCATGTTTAATAACGAATTTGGAGACTATCGCACCTTTTCGCACCAACAGTGTATGTACTCCGGAAAGTACATATCAGGACGAAAATATTTTTACAAAAATTAATATGAAAGTTCGTAAAAGCTTTTTTGTTAGTCCAATGAAATATCGAGAAAAAAAAATTCATACACTTCTGGCACTCTTCGCACTTCTTAGAAATAGCACATTAAAGTTAGTGAAAAATAATGAACAATAAAAAAACAATTGCTGATTGTCAGGAAATGTCAAATTCAAACAACGATATTTCAAAGCCTGCTTTGGCAATGAAGCCAATTATGCTGGAATTTTAAGGTACCATTATTTAGCTTTAAAAAATATGTAACCAAACAGTTTTATTGTTAAGTTAGTTTTTGCTATTTTTGGCCAAAATATTGGGGTTTCAGACTAAAGTGGGACGCTTTGAACTAAATAAAAGGAGTTCTTAGGAATTTCAGGTAGGTACCTCTCCAGCAAAAAAAAATCTGTAATTAAAAAACATTGTTTTTTTTTCTTCTGTGTAATTCATAATAAATTACAGTTTTTTCAGCCGTTTAGAGAGGGTCAAAGAGCTTTTAAATATTCAAAAAAAGTGTTTCTTTAATTATAGGTAACCTGCTATCAAAAATAACAGGATAATGAAAGTATGAGTGATCTTATTTTTTAAATAATTTAGAATGGTAATTAGGCTTTGATTTAATATTAATTAATAATTGATGTAAAAGGGGTTGTTTTAGAAAAAAATTATTTTCTGTTTAATTTTCTAGACTATAATGCTAGAAAAGGTATTGTTTTTGACTATTTTTTAAGATAACGCCAAAAATAAGTTTTTAAGGTCTACTTTGACCTGTTTTAGCAATATCCTCGAGACATCGCTTTTTGTGTGTGTGTGGGTATGTGTGTAGGTCTGTCCGTAACACGATAGCACCTAAACCGCTGAACCGATTTTCCTGAAATTTTCAGGTAAAATAGCGTTTATTACTGTAACAAGCTGATTAGATTTTGATCAAAATCTATTAACAGTTTTTTGCCAGTTTAAAAGCCTCGCATCAATATGAGGTTTTCGGGATATTATAGAACACATTTATCTTAATAATTTGTATTATAACAACAAACAACATAGACAAATGTTACATATAAAGCTAACAGATGAACATGGCGACAGACAGAGAAGATTGTAGGATATTGGGGAAGGCCTATTTCCAAAGATGGATCAAAGAGAGCTAGAAATATTATTCATAACATTTGTCGTGATACACTCCAGAAGAAAATATGTACCAAAGTTTTTTCCGTTTAATCATGGTTTGCTGCAATGGTCATACACGGGCACTCACACATATGATTTTCCACTAGTTTTTAGAGATTACATGATATACCGCAATAATGGATGTGTGTGTATGCGCAGTTATTTGCACATATTATTATCAATTAACAAAAAGAATTAATTATTTCTAAAGCACTCTCTAAAGCCTGTATAGTTATACCTGATCGTGCGCTTCGAACAACTTTCTAAAATGCGGCTTTCCAAACAGTTCTCCCAACTCCCTAGCTTCTCTGGTCCACACCCGGTAACTTCTTAGCCTTAAGTCTTTGATCACTTCCAAACTATCAGTGGTGACTGGAGGTGATAGTGAAGGTGGAGGTTCTTCTAAGCGGTTTTGAGACTGTAAGAAAAAAGCTGTGTAAACTAAGGCTCATATAATTGATTATTATCATGCTTATTTTCGAAAAATATTTCGCAATACCTATGGTCCACACTGTAATTCATATTTCTGATTAACCAAATTTCCATCAAAACTATGTTTGAGAACCGCTGTTTAAAGTTGTATTTTCAGAAAATATTGCTAGAGCCACAAACGAGTGGCAAAAAAAACGGGCACAATATTTTGTAATCGAAAATTTAGATCTAAAACAGACTAAAACCACAACATCGATTATTTCAAAATATATTTATAAATAAGTATAGTTAAGAATTTTAGCAATAAAAATAGAAATACCTATAGATATTTTTAAATATATAAATGGTTGAGACAAGTAATATACTGGATAGGCAATCAAAAAAATAGAAAAAAAATAGGGGGAAAACTTATATTTTAAATTAATACAAATAGTAAATTTTTTATCATACAGTAAAATTTTAAATCCATTATATGTTTTCTTTTTGTCTGAATATTCCGTTTTGCTATTTTATATTACAGTTTTAAATTTAAAAAAAAATGTTTTTTGACCATGTACTTGTAATGTTTGTTTTATCATAAATTATTGCTTTGTCTAAAAAAAATTATATAAAAGTGTAGAACTATCCATTTTAGAATGTCTGATGATGGTTCAATATACTGAAACGTCACAAGACTTTTATTGACCGATTCCCAGGATCTAAAATATATCATTTACAATATTTTGTTCCTTACCCAAAATTTCAAGATGGCAGATACAATCAAAAAAGAGGCTTGTTTATTCTTATGTTCAATAAATTTTTTCGAATGTTGCTTCAATTTCTAAAAAAACCCTATTTCCGCCACATCCAACGAGGTATGAGTTGTTAAAATCGGTGTAGTACTACCCGAAAAAAAATCATTGTATTACCATTTATAATAAGGCTTTCTTAATTTCCTCTGCATTCATTTGCTCATAAAATATTTTTCACCTAATCAATTTTAATAAAATAAAAAGCATGACAGTGAACATATATTCCTCTTTAGTAATTACAATCGCAATTTGCCCTTATCTTAAAATCCAAGATAAAGGACAGAATCACTCTTGAAAAGTTCGTTTATTCTTTTGTTTCCAACAACTTTTTTACTTTTTTTGACCGCGTAGAAAAGCCTTGTCTCGGCCGCCAACAACAAGGTACGAGCGTCGTTTGATGGTAATCTCCATCAAACAACGGTACGAGATACACAAATCGGTTTAGTGATTCCCGAAATAATAATTTTTGTTTCAACGATTGATTTACAGATTATATACGATTGCCTTGCCAAACTTTTCTGTATTCAATTTCGTATAAAAAAAGCATCAGGGTAAAAATCTTTGCATTTCATTAAAATCGGTTCAGTAAAACTGATTTTATAAGAAAATTACTGCAAACAATCGGTATAACAAACACTTATACCACGGATCATTTGTTAGGTGATCCGTGCCTATACCTCGTTGTGTGTGGCAAGAATAGGTTATTATTTATAGGAATTTTAAAAAGGGTCGAAAATGTCCTGTAACAGAAGAAACAGCAATTCTTAATGTAGGGCCAAATTCAATTAGGTCCGCTATCTTGGATTTCAAGATAGCGGCAAATTTTGATAATTGTTTTTAAAAAGCAGTCAATCCTTACTACAAGTAAAAATTCATTTGTGGGGAAATTAATTCTGACAAAAGTGAGAAATCTAAAATCTATTTCCACTAAACCGGTCTTAATGATTTAAACCTCGTTGGGCCTGGCAGAAATAGAGCTTTTTTATACATTGAAACAATATAACGAGCCTCTATAAAGAGTTAAATTTTCTGCCATTTTTAAATTTAGATGGCGGAAAAAATTTTCTTTGCTCAAAAGCTTGATCACTTCCCTGCGAAACGCAGTTTGTTCCATTAGAATCGATGGTATATTTCAAAAGTGATAATAAAAAGCTTTTTGTCCGGTTTCTTGACCCGCCCGATATTACGTAATATATTTTGTAGGGCTGTATAAAATACCTGTACCGAACCGAAGCCTCTTGATGTCGAATTTTAAGCTATTTTCTGTGTTTTTATGAAATATGTGAAAAATATGTAAAAAAATCTAAGGCTTGGGGGGGCCCGGGCCCCCTGGGTGCGCCCATGTGACTATGGCCCAAGGTATTTATACTTTTACAAAGGTTACCTACAGAATATGACAGGTCATTGAACCCAACTAACCAACAGTAATCAGAATAAAAAATCTACGTCACTGGGTTGCCATAAACCATTTGTTTTATGGAAACTCAATGACACAGCTGCAGTCGTTCGGTTAAGTTCACATGACTGGTCAAATTCTGTAGGCAACCTGTGTAAAGGTATAAAGACCGTGACTATGGCCCACCGTGCAACATGGCAAATGTCAATCTTAAGAAGAATACCAAACAATGCATCAACTAGAGACCCTGTATGTATGACGTATTTTAAGGAAATAGAGACGCGAAAAACTTATTAAAGGCATTGCATTGTTTAGAGGCAGACTCACCTTCCGTCCTTGTTAATTCATAAGCTTCGGAAAATAAAAATAAACGTTTTTTGAAAAAAAAAACATCGGGGATAACCGACAAACGAGTTTGTTTATATGTTGCATGATGATTGATGTGACTAATCGCTAATAACTTAAATTATTTTAGTGAAACGCCAATATTCTTGACCAGAAGATAACGTAACCAAAAAGTGTGACTTTCAGTGATTTTGATGGGTTTGTCGCGTCTCTATTTCTTTAAAATATTTCATAAATATACAGGGTCTCTAGCAACAAACACATTTCGGTTTAAAATAATACACATGTTTCCACCACATGACCGGTTTTCGGTTTATATAAACGATTCTCAAGCAATTAGTTATAATATAATAAAGAAAAGAGCACCTACTGGTCCTAATTTTTAAACATTTAGACATTTAATTACAAAACATTTAAAAACAAAAATCATGGGCGCACCACATATTTCATGAATAAAAATTTAAAATAGTATAAAATACGACATGATGACGTCTCGCCCCCCCCCTAAGACATATTCCTGGGTGCGCCACTGCAAAAATTAAAATATGTAAAACCACATGCAGGAGAAATTTAAAAAAAACCGGGAAATTTGCCAGCCAGGATAACGACTACCAAAAACTACATGGATGCATAACGGATCTGATACCTTCCTAGCTAGCCTATTAGCATCCTTCAAGTGAAGCCATGATATATCAGCCTTGAAAACAGTTTTTTGTAATTATCTCAGAAACTAAACCGAAGTTTTTAGTTAAAACACAAATTATTGAGCAAAATATAGTCTACTATATTCCAAAAACCGCCTATTGATGTGAGCATTCGTTAAAAAGTTGACATTTAAAAAAAAAATAATTGTCAAAAAACTGTCAGCATGGATTTTGACCAAAATCTAACCAGCTCGTTAGAGTGTGTAACACTATTTTACCTGAAAATTTTATGAAAATCGGTTCAGCGGTTTAGGAGCTATCGTGTTACGAACAGAAATGATACATACACACACACAGACAGACATCACGACGATGTTGCTAAGATGGAACAAAATACACCCTAATAACACATTTTAGGCGTAATCTGAAAAAAAAATTGCTCGAAAATAATAACTTCTCTAGCTATGCTGCGCGGGCTAGGAACGTAATAAAAAGTGGGTTTGCCCTACGCCTATGCCAAAATTAATTTTTATCTTAAACTCCAGACAGTGATTAACTTCTAATATCATCGCAAACATAAAAAGGTATTTTAAGGTTGTTTGATGTTCTAATCTATTTTGTTTTCGGTTTTACGGTGTTGAATTTAAGGGATGAATGGGCGACCCTTTAAAATTGCGTCTTTGGCCTTCTACAAATTTTTTAAATTCGACGTACCTATTTAAACTATGCTCTTGTTTAGGGTGGCGACTTTAAATGGAATACTGCATTTAGCGGGTTAATCTTTGCTTTTTTGGAGAAAAGCAAATACCCGTCACCTAAGTTTTTTTACGCGCCTTCTTGCCGCAAAAAATTTTGCTCGAATGCCCGAAAGAAGGTCAAACGTCAAACCAATTGTTTAAAATTACTTTTTCAATTTTTCACGTGTGTGTGCCTTATTCGAAAGCTTATCAAAAAAACAAATCAATCAAAATATTAAAAAAAAATTTTTTTTAATTTATTGTTTCTTGGTTTTTTGGAAAAAACAAAAACACAACTTTATTTTTCAATCAAATAAAGTATTAAGTTGTTTTTGTTTAACACGGTTAACACCTATTTCGAGCAATCAAAAAAGGACAGGTGAGCTACTTAAAGGTAAAAACAGACACATTTATTTTTTTATGGGTCCAAAAACAACAATATTATTTGTTACCGCTTTAAATTTGCCGCCAAGCATCCATGAGACCGATTTGTAAGCGGGGAGGAGAGGCGGAAACAGTATACATGAATATGATTTTGTCCTTTTTGATTTTGTCCGTTTTTGATAAAAGACTTTATACTAAACTTCGATTTTGCTCTTGTTTTGTTTTGATTAATGACGTTTCTGTATAATCTACGGTTATTAAGAATTTTGTTTTTGCCATTTTCATTTATGATCATGGACGATTTTGTTTTTGTCATTTACGAAGATGGATAGGGATTCGTTTCTGGATTCTTGGTCCTACAGTGTTTTTATTGAGTAGACAGATTTGGCCTAGTCAGACATTTTCAGACCTATGTAGATCAGGAAACTTTGCAAATAAATTGTTTTAAATAAGGGACTGTCCTTAAATTACGTAACGCTCCAGGGGGGAGGGGGGCTTTGGCCTTGCGTTACACTCAATGTTTTTTTAATGTGTTTTTTCTTGAAAATGCGTTACGAGGGGGTAGCGGGGGGTCAAAAATCCTGAATTTTTGCGTTACGTAATTTAAGGACGTTCCCTAATAATATAAGTTTCTTAGTTTTACCTCTACCTGTCATTTACAATAGAGGTTGAAGAACTATTGTAAAGTTATGCCAAAACTTATTTAAAATTGGTTAAAATGTCTTAAAAATTTCTATCCTAAGGGACTTTTATTTTAAAATTTGTAATATCAGGGACGTTTCTTCTTCTTCTTCTTCTTTATCAATACGTCTTCCTCAATAAATATTTTATTTTTCAAAAGTGTAAAACTAGATTCACTTTTATTTTCTGTAGCTTTCGTGTTTAACGATTTTTTTTGTGACGTCTTCAATTTTACGGTAATATCTAGGTATTGTCTAACAAGCAAAATCTATAAATAAAAGTCACATTATCATGGTTATTGCGAAGATTAGTTATATCACTTTACTTCGAAAAGTTCAAATGAAAAATGTAAACAAACATAACATTTATATATGTTAAAATATAGGTAATAAATGAGTAAGTATATTTCTTAATAGGTATAGGTATATACAGGGTCAGTGGTGCACCTATGAATATGTCTTAGGGGGCCCGTGGCCTCATGATGTATTTTATGCTATTTTATCTGTTTATTGATGAAATATGTGGAAAATATCTAAAACAATCTTAGGCTTGGGAAGGCCCGGGCCCCGACCCCCCCCCCCCCCTGGGTTGGCCCACGCAGGGTGTTTAAATTCAATTTCTTATTGGAAAAATTACGAATACGTAAGACAAGTTATATGAATGTATACGATCGAATATCAGTGGCGTACGCAGAAATGAGAGGTTGAAATCCGTGTTAACCGAACCGATCCGAACCGAACCTCTTGATTAATTAATTGCAAATGAATCCTAACCCTGGGTCCCAACACCTGACATTTTTTAAGAATGGGCGTTGCTTAATGAAAATGCCGTATCTGCTATAGGAATCCCTATGTAGATACGGCGTTTTCTTTAGGGATGGCCGTAAAGAAATTGCAGTGAAGGACGATTCAATTGCATAAGAATATCAGAACCGATCTTCTTTAGGTGAACGTCACAGGCTATGGCCGACCCCTTTTTATGATTTTGTCCTTATTGGTTTTGTTCCGTTTTGATAAAAGACGTTATACAGAATTTCGATTTTGCTCTTGTCTTGTTTTGAAGAATGACATTTTTGATAATGTCCGGTTATTAATAATTCTGTTTCTATCATAGGACTGTTATGCCATTTTCCTTTATGGATAAAAGATGTTGAAAAAAGTCAATGTATGAATTTTTTACTAATTATGAACAAATTTTGTCCTCATATAAATTTTTTGTAATAGACTTCTTCTACCTTTTTTTTCGATTTGAAAAAGGGCTAAAAAGGGACCGAAGAAAGAAATTGAGACGGGAGGTAATTAGGTCATGAATGGTACAAAATTACAAAATTGAACTTTTTTGTCTAACCCTCGTTCTATGAGTGAAGCTGTTTCTATCATTTTATCCCATTAAAAAAATACCCACATCCCACATGGACATCTATGAACTAAACTGAAATTAAAATTTGATCAGTCCCTCTCCTCTGTAAACAAAGATAAAATAAATTCCTACTATAATTAGCAGAATTCCAAACAAATTACCTAATAATTAAAATATTGTATTCGGATAATAAAAACATGGTGTATATTTTCATAACTGGGTCAAATGACGAGTAGAGTTACAGACAATAATTTATCCATTTAAAACGCTGCTTATTTTGTTAATAAGTGAGTATGGCTAAGTATTGATGTCAATTGAGTTTTGCAAAGGTCACAAAAAATTTCTCTTTTATTTACTATAGGTTAATTTCAAATGCCTTTTTTGCTATTATTGTACACAGTGTGCCTGAACGAAGTATAGGTTACATAAAAAATGGTTCCAAAAACTAATTGCACATTTTGAATATTGACTCTTTCCTGACTTCAGAGCGATATTCATATAAATCCTAGCTGATCCTCTTCTCGAAATTTTATCGATTTTTTGCAATTTTTCTAGTTAGTCTAGGCGCTAGCTCCTGTCACGTGTGTGTGCGCTCAGTTTGAGAGCGGGGCATTGTTAAGCACCCATAGGTGTATAAAAACGTTTGGTCGCGTGGTCGAACTCATGGTCGTTTGGCCGCCATCTTTGAAAATGGTCGCCAAATTGATAGATTTTTTTGTTTCAGCGTATCTCCCTCCCAGTTATCCGATTTTAAAGGCAAATAAATTTTGTTATTGCACATTTTTTAATAAATCAATCAGTTTTTGAGAAATACCAAGATTATTAGTATTTCCTCTCACAAAAGAATTAAAATAGTACCCATGCTCATTTTATTGTAGCTACAATATTATTGACATTTGTTTTTTTTTTGTTAGAAGGCATTAAACCTTTCACAGAAGAGGATATTGACTTTATGTTTTAAAGATGGTACCCTTAAAGACTGCCTTAAACAGGGTGGTTTCTAAAACTGTTCACAAGATTTTTTAAAAAGTGAATTTGCAGCGAAACGATGCATCCTAGCGAAAAACGTTAAGAATAGTTTTTTATAAAACTTTTAATTCCGCTTCTTCTGATTATTGTCATATCTTTTACAATTTTTAAGAAAAAAATCAATTTTGGAGCGAAAACAGCGAAATTTTTACAAAATTGTATATTTTAGCTGGCTTATACAGCTAACTATCAAACCTAAACACTATTTTACTTGTACATTTTATGAAAATCGGTTCAGCGGTTTAGGAGCTATCGTGTTACGGATAGGTCAAAATACATCCAATAAAATTTTTTGTCAAAAATAATACCTTTTCTAGCCATTGCTACGCGGGCTAGGAAGGTAAAAATAATTTTTGACCAATAGCCATAAAAAATATCGTGTTATGCTTAGATTTAAGCAGAATTAACTGAAGTTTAATCTAAAAACCTCGATAGCAATTTCGTACAATTTCCTTGCAAAACTGTTATAACTGTTTAAAAACAAAGCATTATAATGAATAAAAGTAAACAAATAAAACCTTCTCCGACGAAATGACCTAGATTAATAGACACTTTAAGTAAATACGCACTTCGAATCGCGTTGTCGTTGTCGTGCCGAGGTAAATCGACCTCAAGCGGGTCTATTGTGCCCACCTCCTGTACTTACTTAGTTTGACTACAGTAGCCAGGACTGGCATTTTCGCTTTTTTTCATTTTATACATAAAATTTCGGGACATAGAAAATTGCGTCCCAAAATAGGCAGGTTGATATTAGGCAAATTGCATCCCAGACAAAAATCCTACTACCACTTGGCAAGATAAAATTGAACTTAGTGTCACTGTGTGTATTTCGGTAAAACTACCATATACGTAATATTCCAATACTCCCTGTTACCTATTTACACAATGGTTGGGGTTTGATGCAAACATTCAGAAATAAAGTTACGAAAAATGCACAGATACCAAATTTACATAGATAGAGTTTTTGTCAACTGTACGCCGATGATTTGGCTTAACGAATACAAGAATAAAATAATATTCATGCGTAAAAGTATAACCAATCAGGACATTTTATCTTAAGGACCGCAAAAAGGATTGACTTATACCCATTGATATTGCTATTTCAAATATGTTTGCATTCTGCATCGTAAGGTACCATAGGTATTGCAATAATACGTACTATATGGAAATAATATGCATATGTCTTTGAAAGCAACCAATCAGGTCTTTTTTGCTTAAAGAGTATTGGAATATTATGTATATGAAAACTACGCCTATCTGCGCATGGGGGTTCGGTTCGGTTTGGTTTGAGAAAGGGAGATATCAAATTACTCACTTTAGGTAAAATAGCGCACGTCAGCGTACGTGGGGAGCAGTGTTGCCAGATTTGAAGGTTTTTGATTTAAAATTTTGACTGCTGAAGGTTTGAAGATTTTGGATCTAATTTGAAGGATTTTGATTATTTTGTAGTAAAGTTATATATTTTGTAAATATTTCAATAATTTTACTAAACTTAATTAAGGTTAATTTAAATACACTATTTTTAATTCTGGTTTTTATGATTTAAGTTATAAATCTTTTATTTCTTTGGTTTTTTCTTACTTTTATTTAAAAAATTATTCATGGCATAAAGCTTTTTTTGGTTTGGTGTCGACCACCCACCCATTACTGTTTTGAAGGTTATGAAGGTTTTTTATCACTCAATTGAAGGAAAGTCGTCAGAAAAGTCTGGCAAAATTGATTGATTGATTATTTTACCAAAAAAAAATGGAGAAACTTGGCAACTTTTCTTTAATTTGATAACGGAACCTCGGAAATCTTAAAGCCCCTTTTGTTTTACTTGGGATTCAATTTGCCTTTGCCCTTTTTTGGTTCAGGTAACGATACCTTTTTTTTGGATGCAATTTGCTTTGCGTCAAAAATTCTTCAGACTTCAACAGTCCAAGTAAACATGAATGTCTTGCTACAGCCTAAATTTTTGGTTTAAAGCTATACCTATCAATAACAAGGGCTCCACAGTAGCCCTTATATGAGGGCTGTAAAAAAAATCGGGGGCGGATATAAATAAAAATATCTTAAAACACAATGTCGATTATTTTAGGGGGGAGTTTTGAAGCCCCTACACCCCCCCTACTTAAAGCCTTATTCAAATACGGTACGGTATAATTAGATTAGTTGGTTAGGTCGAGTGGTTTAGGTTGATTGATTAGTTTGATTGCTTAGGTCTATTGGTTATAGGTTGGATGGTTTTAGGTTTGTTGGCTGGTTAAGTTGGATTGCTGTATAGAGGTTAGTTTATTTAATCACCTTAGCTTTGCCACAAAAAGAGCGGAGTACATAATAAAGATTAGCGCTAGATACAAACAAAAAATAAATAAATTATAAATTAAGATTACCTATATTTAGAATTAAAAAAAAACATTTTTTTGAAAAATTTGATATTTGGAAATTAGTATAACTATAAAGAAAATTTGTTATTTTGAGCGCTTTTTTTCGTTTCCGTAATTTTCCTTGTGCGCATTTTTACGGTGTGCATTTTTGTGCGCTTTTTTCCTGGGCGGATATTTCCTGTGTGCATATTTCCGGGATTCATTATAACCCTCAACGAGAAAAAAATCATTATACCTACCTACTAGAAATATCCACCAAAAAAATCTTAGATGGTATGAAAATTAACAAAAAAATTGATTTAGTTTCTGCATAAAGAAGCCATCGAAATAACAGGCTGCAGTGGTAACTTTTTATTAACCCTACCACACCTTTTCAATTCTTTCAACAGATTCAGGTGTGGCAATCCGCGATACCTGCATCAATGATTCATGCACGTCCCGCCAAACCTATCATCTATGTCATACGCCTACTAATTACTATTCTTTGACTAAGAATAGGTGCTTGACACCTTCAAACGCTACTCACCTCTTATCTGAATGAGAATTTTCAATGACGAAGCCAGCAAACTTTTTTGAAACCAACGAATTTATCGACTGACGTCACCTTATCACAAGCCGCAGGTAAAAGCCAAGTCAACACCGATAAACAACGCGAAAGTTTATTATTTTTTAACTTTTTTTGCAAATCAAATGTGGGTTTCCCCTAACACTTTTCACCATAAAACTCTAAACTAAACTTAACTAAAGTGAGTTTGGTAGTGTGGGCTATCACAAAGACACTTTAAAACCTTCGAAAAAGTAAAAAAAAAGACAGGTGTCCGCATATACCTACGTGGACAGCGGCGGTTATACGCGGACGATAGATAGACGCGGTTTTACCTTCTCTCTACCTATGAGGTGTTTAATTCTGGTCAGGGTATTGAATTAAAATTGTTGGCTGACAGAGTATTGTAAAACCAATGATTGAATAGCATTGTTTTACTAATACTACAAAATTTTATTGTTTTTGGTGCAAATGAAATAACTAACGTTTTAAACAAAAAAAATTACCAATGAAAAAATATTTGAATATTAGATATTTAAATATTTTATTTTTATTATTATACCGCATTATTAATTTGCCCTTTAAAATTTATGTCAAAATTGCTAGAGTTATTGAAACATACATAGTTAATGTTGTTTAATTAAAATACATGGTATCCCGCGGGATCGTTGTGGAAGATTTTTTTAAACTATGCTTGGTCGATTGGTAATAGATCACACAATTTTACGTCACCGGGTGTTTACCTTCACCTTGAATAGGAAACAGTGGCGTGTCGTATAGGGGGCCAGGGGGGCGAACGCCCTCCCTTTGCCCCTCTGCGCTTGGCGCCCCTGGCGTCCTTTGAGCAAAAAACAGAAAAACTAAATTTAACGCAAAAACAAATGGTGCCCCCCCGCCCTTTTATCCATGACACGCTACTGATAGGAAAGCCTGTGTGACGTCATAAATCAAATCATGTTTTTTTCAGAAACTTTTGCTTATAACTTTTGCAAAATTAATTTTACAGAAAAACTGTTAATACATTTTTAGTTTAAATTATTAAAACGACAATTAAATTGTTGTTGTGTTGCGCACAAATCAAACCCTATACAATTCTTCTGTAAAGTTAATTGGTGTTCTCTTGCAAACAAAAAACGTATTAGAGTGAAGTCTGCATATAGCGGACCCGTGTATAACGAACACTCGCCTATAGCAAACCCTGTTCAAACTACCCAAAATAAATTTTACTTAGCTATACAATATGTTTCTTATGGTAATCTTCGGATATAGCGAACCCGTTTCCATGCAATCTTCGAGTTCACTATATCCGGACTTCACTGTAATTGTTTTTTTTTAAACTAATTTAGCGAAACTTATAAGCCAAAGTTTATGATAAAACATGAAATCAGCGGCGGCTTCCAGTTATATGCGAGGTGAAGACGAGCAACATATACACCAGTACAGTCATGGGCGTAGTCAGGGTGGGGCAGAGTGGGGCACTTGCCCCACCCTGGCTTGTCACTTGCCTCATCTTGGCTTTAGCTCATTTAGTAAGACGTTTTATCAAGGTATATTCCCAATCCTCGCAAGTTAATATTAAATTAAGTTTAGGTTATTTGATTGTATATCTTTTTGCTTTTTTGCCCCACCCCGAGCGAGACCCTGACTACGCCCATGAGTATAGTAGTTTATAGTTGGGATTGTCGCCGAAACTTTGCACTTGGTTTGAAACTTACCTTAAGGGTAGATCCATTTATGTTGCACTGGATGGTCAGAACTCCAACTCTTACCAAATAAATGCTGGTGTGCCACAGGGAGCAATCCTTTCGCCAACACTTTTTCTGATTTACATAAATGACCTCATAGATAAAACAGTAAATCCACTTTATTGCTTTGCAGATGATGGCAATGTAGTCTCCTCAATCATACCACCAACATGTCTCTCGGCACATGAATTCCATCATCTTAGACTAACTCAAATATCGCAGATAAATAACGACCTGGAGATAATAGAGGACTGGGGCAACAACAACCTTGTACAGTTCAACGCGCAGAAAACCCAAGCAGCCCTGTTTTCAAAAAAGACCAGCACCGCTGAACCAAACATCATGCTATCTGGAAGTGCTGTCACATTGCAGAGCCAGTTGAACATCTTAGGAGTTACTGCAGCGACCAACATGTCTTGGCACAGTCACGTGGCAGATATAGCTAAAAGGGCGTCCCAAAAGCTTGGGGTGCTATTTCGTACCAGACATCTGTATACACCAAGCCAACTGCTGACACTCTACAAAGCCCAGATTCGTGTGGCACCTGGAATATCGAAGAACTGTGGGTGATCTATCTCTTTTCTACAGGTATTATCACGGAAAATGCTCTGGAGAGCTGGGACGTATGGTCCCCGCGGGATTAGCACCTACTAGGCGAACACGTCAAACAGAATGTAACCATCAATTTACTGTCAAAACAGAGGCTCCAAGAACCTCATTATATCAGAATTCATATCTACGGAGAACAGCATCGCTGTGGAATGGACTCCCTGCGACAGTTTTCCCTGCAGATTACAACCTAAACCGTTTTAAAAACCAACATACACCAACATACACCAACATTTCCGCGCACTTGCCGCTTCTTGAGCGTGATAGGGATCTCCTTGCGAGTGCGCATAACCGTAAAAAAGTTTTTAGCTACTCGCGTGCGGTAAAGTTACTTTACCGCATGCGCACCACTTAGAAACCTTAGCAATGCATCAATAAGACAGGTTCAATATTTGTTTACATTTCAATTTCGTCTAATTTGACATGTTTATTTATAAATTACATTTAATTTTTTGAAAAAAAGTTACTCATAGGTAAAATATTGTACCTAACACATGTGTCTTTACCACCCTTGACGGCTTGACCGAACTCCGCTACGCGTCGTGCGGTAAAGTAATTACTTAAATGTCGTTTTTCTGTTTCAACTGGCGTATCATGCTCTAGGAGTTCTAAGACGTAACGAAGTTTAAATGATAACAACGTTTATACGGGTATGTATATTGGCACCCCTTCACATCGCCTGCGGCATATGCCGCGGCTGCCACCTACTCAAATTAAAGGAAAACACTCCGTGACTTAAAATTATGTCACTGTTATCAATCGATCTAAGGAAGTTTTAAAAAGCTTTTACAACTATCCCACGGGACACGATTTTTGACTATAAGTCACTCAACGATACAAACAAGAATCCATATTAGCAATAAATAATGCTTAGTATGCAAGAAATGCTAATATTTTCATGGTTTACGATAAAACAAAAACCTAAAAATGTTTTAAAATTGGGAGCGACTTGTATTTTCAGTAAAATGTCCAGACTAGTAGAGAAAAAATACCAAAATAGGAATACGTTTTTATTTATAATATGGAATACATTCCTTATAATATCTTGAAAACTAAATCCGAAAATAGGGCGAGAATAACTCACACAGCCTTTTTGTTAAACTCTCTCTTACACTCTTACAGCTCATACTTGCCACCTTTATTGGTAAACATAAAAAATATTTGTTTTTATACTTTACGTTTGTAGTATTTTTGGCTTATACTTCCCTGACTCGACATAAAATGTCGCGAAGGCGTTAAAAATGCAATACGCGTTGACCCGACTTGGGAGACAAATTGTCACGGTCATGGGTACTGTTTTTCGTTTCATCTGCCTGTCTTTTGTTTTTACCACTTCTTTAAAAAACATACGGTATCGCAAGGAATATTTTCCACTGCTCTTACCAATATTATAAGATAAGATTTATATACCGTCTCTCTAGTTTTACAAAGGTGTCACATTCACCATGCAGTTTTCTGAAGAGTCTTTTGAGGACGAAACAGTGAACTGTCAACATTTAATAGGTGTCCATTAGATCTTGGACCCGCGTGAATGTACAGCTTTCAAGCTGCCCACGGAACAATACAAGAGAAACAAAACCTTTCTATACCTGCTTCGCCACGAAAAAATGTTTGCAATTGATTACTTTCTAAAAACAGCAGTAATATTTTCTAACACAATTCTATAAAAATAGAAATACTTTTATAAATTCTTTAGGGAATTAACGCATAACGTAGCTAATCAATATCTTTCTCAAAAAAGGATAACGATAGTAGAAATTAATTTGTGATAGTGAAAATTTTGACCGGTAGTAGCAATAATGATAGTTTCTTTATTTGAATACTCTATCAAACAACGTGTCTAAGGATTCAAATTAACAACTTAATACTCTTTTAAAGTTGTGTTAAACTTGCGTAACCATTAACATTCAACGATGCACACAAACCACTAAATAATGACGACCATACAACAAATTGTACAAGCTAAAGTGAAACAGATAGAGCAGTCTAAAGCATACCAAAACAATGGTACCCTGGTACAAGTCAGACAGTCGCGTTAGCGACTTTTTAGCTTTTTCTAATCAAAACAAAAGATTAATTTGCTTGGCTTTATCTTGAAGGGCGAAGTGCACAATTTTTTTAAGACCCTTTCCCCAAAGAGTTAACAGGGTCTGAGATATTCAAGAGGACTGCCAAAATGTGTTATTGAGTAACTAAAAAATTATATAATCAGTTTTTTTTCTTTTTTATTACACCCGATTCCTACCTACGACTTACTCGTTGGTGCCTGCTCACGCGTCACACGATCTCAATATAAAACGTTATGACAGTCATGTGACGCGTGCGCGGGCACGCACGAGAAAGTCGTAGGTGGGCACCGGGCTTTAGCTTTTTTTAAAAACTGAGCTAATGGAAAAATGCATAATATACTTTATTGTAGAGGTAGACAATAAAATTCACTTTTTAACAATGTAATGTGTAGTGTTTGAAGTCCGTTTATTGAAGTAATTTAAAAAAATTTTAAAAACCATATTTTTGCATGTTTTATTCGATTTTATAAAAAAGTATGCTCCTTAGTGTGTCATACTTATTACAGACAACAAATTTTCTTTTAACCGCTGTCATGTTTTATAATAGAATTACAATAGAATTACAAAATAAAAAATATTAAGTTAAAACTGTTTGGTTTTCACTTTCTCCAACGTCGATCACGAGGATACGAATGATCCCCGTCTGTAACACGTCCTGATAGTCAGAAACAAGTGTTCCAGACGGGGATCATTCGTATCCTCGTGATCGACGTTGGAGAAAGTGAAAACCAAACAGTTTTAACAAGTTCCCAACGAAAGCCTCAAACTATCAGTATAATTCAATGCCGGTAGGGGTATTTTCCCTCAAAGTAGTTGTTTGTGGTGGTTTCACACAACTTATGCTCTACACCCCAAGTAACACAAACTGGACAATATAGTTTAAAAGCAAAAACTTTGCTGTGAAAGTGTTGTCAGAGCTTAGTTTTTTCTGTAAAACAGCTAGTTGTGGTTTAGAAATTATTTTAGCTATAGAACCTCTCTGATAGCAGGTGTTTATGGGTAAAATGGCTATTGATGTAATATTATACAGGACTTGCTCTTTTAAAGTTAAATAATTGCTAATAAGCATGCTAAAATTTAGCTAGCTAAATAACATAAATTTTAAGCTCTTATTCCTATTATTTAGCTAGAAAAAGCAACAATTTAGCAATTTTGTAAATTTAAGCTGTTTGTTACAAAACTTTTGAACAGCCCCCAAAAATGCTTGGCCAGAAGACCAGTGCGATTATGACTGTTGAAAAAAGGAGATTTATTGTCAAATTGTGTCAGGCCTGTCCAGGGTTCGCAAAGAAACCGGTTGTGTGGTAACTCCCAGCCAACGTTACATTATGAGAGAAATAAAGATAGGTCTATTTAAAAGCCGAAAAAATACCAAAATTTATTAAAAAATTAAATAATTTAAAAATTTATGATAAAAATTTCAGTTTTATAAATATCAGATTCAAGACCCGATTATAAATACTTTTCCTACTCTCTTGTTCAATTTAATTAAATGAACCGAACCGAACCGAACCGCCGAACTCTAAAGCAAACTAGCCACATATTATTGGTTTTTTTTGGTAGGTAGGAAATAACTAAAACTAGAATTTTGTGTAAAATTTAATCAAAAAAATTTTAAAAAAGGAAGTTAAAATGACTAAAAGTCAATAAGGCAGTAAGGGAACATTCATAAATTACATAACGCAAAGATTCAGGATTTTTACTTTCATTTTCAAGAAATATCATAAAAAATACATCGACTGTAACGCAAGGCTAATATTCATTCCCTCCTGCTTGAGCGTTATACAGAGTGTTCCAGGTTAAGAGTACACCATTGCTAACTTTTTTATTATTAAAGATAGAAAAAAGTTTAAATTGGCAAACTAGTAGAATTTTTAATGCTGTTTAAGATACTTAAATTTAAAAAAAATAGAGCATCGGTTTTTGGAGTTTTTCAAAAAACATTTTAAAAAATTTATATACCCTGTATTTTATATTTTTTTCTGAAAAAAAATGTTGCCTAAAGTTTAAAATAATAACGAAGACATTTTAAATTTAAAATTACGTAAGTATTTTAATTTTAGTTGGTAGCAAGTAATCTAAGCGTATTTTGAATTTGGAATATTTTCGTTATTTTTAACTTTGAGAAAAAAAATCAAATATTTAAAACAAATTAACAGCAACATTATTTATCAAAACGAATTTTATACTTTACACAAAGGTATGTGTGCCTAACTTGCGAGTGTTAGAAGAGAGGGAAGATTTGATTTTGGTTGTTTTCCTACTTACACAAGGTTGTATCTCTAGACGTACGTTTCTCTGTGTGTGTCAGGTAAGCCAATTTCAACCAAAACTAACTCCTACATATGAAATACTCGCGTCCGTGCAATGCGAGTAAACTGTTATTTTCCTCAATTTTTACAAAATTTTTAAATAATTTTTTTTTAAAGTTTAATTTTTTTTCAAGAAAATGTAGGTATGCTGTGTAATAGGTACATCATTTAAGAACTATTTTTAGCAGGCGCCTTAAAATCAGCCAACAACATTGAGTATTTTTTAAACTATTAGTAATTTTCTATGTGTATATAAAGTTAATTTCATAATCTTTGTCCTGGCCAATACTGATTGTGACGATAACTATCAAAAAGTTATCTTAAAAATTATGTGTTGGTTGCAGATATCAGATGCAGTATAGAGAGAAAACCCATCTATGTCCCAGCTCCCATTGTAACCTTGTATGACCCACATTGTATGGGTAGAAAACAACCGACACAGGAAAATTTGTGTTTGTTAAAATTTTTAATTATATTTAAAAACTCACCAGTTCTTTTAGTTAGTTTTTAATACATTTATAGTAAGAACGTAACAGGTATTTAGACACCTACACGACGAAAAGACCCAAAATGTACCGCCTAATCACCGAGTTACGCAACCGGTTTTTTTACGAACCGTGCCTTCTGTTTGTTGTTTTCTTTTCTAACCTAATCTGTGGTCAGTGTTGCCACTTCGAGGGATATATCCCGATTCGAGGGATTTTCAGGGTCCAGGCGGGACAGAGGGATATTAGGCTATTTTTGAGGGACTTTTGTCTTGAATCTGTACTATACAAATCAATTCTTTTTGCTGCTAAATAAAACCAATTTTATTTTGAAAATAATAAATTGATTCATTTAATTATTCGATTATACTAGAGCCATCTAGCCAAAATAGGTTGAACATAATTGTAAAGCTTTGAAATTAGAATGGCTTTTTATTACCGGGGTTAATGGGTGACGATACCATTAAATGTCATGTGCGTTATCAGAAATGTTTTGCATCAGGAAAATACAACCTGCGTTAATTATCCTATATCAGATGCCTTAAGGGGACAAATTCGATTTAGGCAATTTTTTACGTAAAATGCAACAATGCAAAATAGTTAAATATTAGTGAAAAGGTGGCACTACTGAGTAAAGCATTGCCCTCGGTAGGTGGTTTTGTTTAGAGTAATAGGTGATGTCGACTTAGGACAGAGTGTTCCGAATTTGGTTAAAGTACAGTAAGTGTTAGCTCCCGCTAAATTTCGCGGTTGTGTATATATATTTTTAAAAACACACAACTGTATGAAGGACAAAGCGCATTCCGCGTATTTGGACATGCGCACCAACGACCGGGGAGATCCTTGTCAATCGCCTAGAGAAAATGGCGTGTTAATTTCGTTCTCCAACTATTTCAAATATCTACACCTGAAAGTGCTCGATTTTGTGTACTGAAGCATAGAATTAGAAACTTCAGCCCTTCAGCTACGTGGTGACATCATTAGATCCATTCAGGGGCCCCTTGGAACGAGGAGAAAGTGGCTGCAAAACTGGTGAGTGCATTTGTTCTGATTACCGTTGTGTGCCACCAATATTTTACCTATGGACGTTTTGATTATTTCGTAGATTCATATCAATATTTATGTTGGTTCGCGCTTTCATTAATTAAAATTTATACAGTCCATTGCATTTAACGTTTTTCTAACCGTGGACTAACAAAAGTGCTCCTTCGACCGAATTATTTTAAATAATAAATCCATACGACGGTATTAATAATTATTTGCAAGCCGAATAATAACAGGGCGGTTCAAGGCCGCATCGTATTTGAAACGTCGAGTCGAGAATGTCGTCGGTGTGGTGCGTGCAGGACACGTGTCTAGCGCGTGGTCATTCAGTAAACAAAGCGAGTAGGAATCAAAACAAACAAAACAAACGTTCAGTGGTGTACCATATCATTTCGATATTTAAAACAATGTTCATCAATTGCGATAAATTAGTGCATATTTTCGACAATTTGTCATTTTTCTATTTCAGAAGCATTAATTTAGCGTTAATTGTATATTTACCGACAATTTCGTCATTTCAAACGTAAAATCATGTCTGTCAAAAAAGCCGTACAAAAACGCTAGGGTTTTTTATCTGCGATCACCGAGTGTTATGTGTTGTCAAAGACCGCGGAAAAGGATGAAAGAGCGAGAAACAAGTTTCAAGTGAGGTATTCCGATTTGGATGAAACCTTCGATAAATGCATGCTGGCGCATAATGACGTCATTATGTTGATAGACGACTCGGACGATGAGGAGTTTAAAACGCAGGATGCGATCCTTTCAGAAGCTCGTAAATATTTTTATGCGTGTAAGGGGGTTTACTCTAAAATATTTCCGGTTGAGGCTCCATCCTTTTCGGGATCATATGTTCGACAAAACGAATCTGAAACTCCAAAACTCAAAGAGTTAGGTATTCCCATATTCCGAGGTGATAAAAAATTATGGCCAAGCTTTTTCGATCTTTTTAATAACATTATAGATCAAAATCAAAGTCTAAGTAACGTTCGAAAACTTCAATATTTATTTTCATATCTCGAGGATGAGCCTTTAAAATTGATATCAGGGATTAGCTTATCTGATCAAAATTATAAAATTGCTTATGACAAATTAGTCAATAGATATCAAAACAAGCGAGACCTCGCAAATGATGCTTTAAGCTCAATTATGAACTCCACCTTAAAAAACGAGTCAGCTAAAAAAATGAGTCACGCCAAGACTAATACCGAAATTCCCACTTTTCAGTCACTTTTTCAATTTCTAGAAAAAAGATATAAAGTTTTGGAATCACTTCCTCAATCAACAGCACCCAAAAAGGTGCCTATATATCAAAAATCAAATTCTATGCAAAATCAGTCTGGGCAAAAGCCTACCTATCAAAATTTAAATTCTATGCGAAATCAGTTTGGGCAAAAGCCTACCTATAAATCATCCAATTCATTTATAGGACTGGCTGGCACCTCAACTAATTCAAGTACGGGAATAAAATGTTTCCGGTGTAATCAAGGTCACGTGCTTTCGAAATGTCAAACATTTCTTGATCTCTCACCTATCGATCGCCTGTCTTTCGTCAAACAGAAAAAATTATGTCTAGCGTGTTTTCATCCCTTGCATGATGTAGATACGTGCAAATCAAAATATTCATGCAGGACTTGCAATAGTAAAAGGCACCACACTTTAACTCATATCTTAGAAACTAATCAAGAGTCTGGAAGCCAAGATACTAGTCCTGTCATTCACACACCACCTGTCAATAATCTTCATGTGTCATTAAATGCCTCAGGACCTTCAGGTACCTTTCTTTTATGCACCGCCATAATAGATGTTATGGACGGTTGCGGAAATTTTCAACCCGTAAGGGCACTGCTTGATTCTGGATCACAGACAGGATTCATCAGTGAAAAGTGTATTCAGCGTCTTAATCTTCCTAGGCGAAGTTACACCACTGAAATATTCGGATTAAATCAGATGTCTTCTTTCACTTCCAAAGGACTCGTTCAATGTCACATTAAGCCACAAGGACAAGTCACTCCTTTACTTAATTTCGAAGCAATTGTTGTTCCACAACTATGTTCCAATATGCCTACATTCTCTTTGGACGATAATCAGTGGAAACACTTGGAAGACCTTAAACTTGCCGACCCATCTTATTTCAAATCTAGACCTGTGGACCTGGTTATTGGTTGCGAGCTATTCGCACAGATATTCAAGGAGGGCAGGGTTCTTGGACAGGTAGGGCAGCCTTCAGCCCTTGAAACTATCTTTGGCTGGGTCGTCATGGGAAAGGTTGACGAAGTAGGTAGTCTTACGGAACGAACCAGTTGCTTTTTAACGAGTCATTCACCTCCTTTAGAGGTCATTCTCCCTAGGTTTTGGGAAATCGAACATTTGCCTAAAACACAAATCTTCTCAAAGGAAGAAAAACAGGCAGAATCAATTTTTACTGCTAGTGTAGTACGGCAACCGAGCGGTAGATTCATGGTAGATTTTCCGTTTAAAGATAAAATAAACCCTGACCTAGGAAATACTTATCCGCAAGCTTATCGTAGATTTTTACTTCTAGAAAATAGATTAATCAAAAATCCTGATCTGTACACTGCCTATTCAAGTTTCATGCAAGACTATATCGATTCTAATCATATGAGTTTAGTTTTATCTAGTCAACCAAAGGTCGACGTATCGTGTTTTTTAGCACATCATTGCGTACTAAAGCCGGAAAGCTTAAGTACAAAATTAAGGGTAGTCTGGGATTGTTCGGCAGTCACCCCAAAAAATATTAGTCTCAATGACACATTGTTATCTGGACCGAAACTTCAAAAGGATATTGCTTCTTTACTCCTTACGTTTGGTCTTAATCCTATTGCCTACATTGCTGACACCAAACAGATGTTCCGTCAAGTCCCTATCAATCCTTATCACCGTCCTTATCAAAGGATATTGTGGAGGTTTTCTCCACAGGACCCACTTTCAGTGTGGGAACTTTCTACTGTCACTTTTGGCATGACATGCTCACCTTTTCTAGCCATGCGTACCTTAAATGAGCTGGCAGAGAGAGAAAAGGAACGTTTTCCTATGGCTAGTACTGTTCTAAAAATGTCAATCTATATCGACAATATCTTGGGAACTAGCCCTTCGCTTTCTGAAGCTCTCTCCCTTCAAACAGAACTCAATGAGTTGTTGAAGTCGGGAGGATTTGAACTTAAAAAATGGGCAAGCGATTGTCCTGAGTTATTGGCAACATTGCCAGAGTCCGATCGTCAAATGCCTCTCTCTTTCGACAAGGAGGAACCCCACTTTATCAAAGTTTTAGGACTTCAATGGCATCCAAAAAACGACGTTTTTTCTTATCAATGCCGAATGAAGGACAAACCCCCAACCAAACGTTCTATTTTATCTATCATAGGAACAATCTTCGATCCCTTAGGTTTTCTTTGTCCCTTGTTGCTACAAGCAAAATTTATTTTGCAACAGTTGTGGATATCGAAAATAGGCTGGGACGAAGAACCAGATTCTTCTATCATCGACTCTTGGAACAGACTTCGTTCTGAATTCCCGCTTCTTTCCAATTTTCAATTACCCCGACAAATCAAACTGTCAAAAACCACTACCTGTCAAATCATCGGCTTCTGTGACGCTTCAGTTCGAGGCTACGCAGGCGTCGTATATTTTCGTGTAGAAGAGGAAAATAATATATCTGTTTCTCTCATATCTGCAAAATCTAGGGTCGCGCCTATAAAGTCACAAACTTTGGCTAGGCTAGAACTCCTAGGCGCATTTCTTTTAAGCGAATTAATTGACTTCGTTTTATCTAGCTATGAAGGAAAAATAACTTTTACAAATATCGTTACTTTCTGCGATTCGCAAGTCGTATTGCACTGGCTTTCATCCCCTCCTAATCGCTGGCAAACCTTTGTTGGAAATCGAGTCAGTAGAATCCAAGAAATCATTCCCTCAAACTCGTGGCGCTACATTCCTTCTGCTTTGAATGCAGCCGATATTGCGTCACGAGGGGCCACCCCTTCACAGCTCATGTCACATGACATGTGGTGGAACGCACCGTCGTTTTTGTGGTCTCCCGAAAACGAATGGCCCGATTTTCATAAACCAAAAATGCCGATTGATTTCGGAGATATTAATCTGGAGGAAAAGCCAAAAGTCTGTTGCAATGCGATAATTGATGTCAACTTCTTAGATCAGCTTCTTATCAAATATTCATCTATATCCAAAATTCAACGTATCATTTGTTATGTCCTTCGAATAGTTAACCTTTTTCAAAACCATTCCTATCAAAAACCCACTAAGCCGCCGGACCAAAAAGTTATTTTTGAGAATATTGTTTTTCCTACCACCGGTGAGATGCAAAGTGCGTTACACCTTCTTATCAAACGCGTTCAAGGTTCTTGTTTTTCTGAGCTTTTTTCCGCGTTATCTAAGGATAAACCAATACCGAAACCTTTTCGAAAACTTTCACCTTTTCTTGATGAGAATAATATCATTAGAGTCGGTGGCAGATTACAAAAATCTGACCTTTTGTCTTATTCTGCAAAACACCTCGTCTTACTTTCGAGTGACCATCATTTAACTACTCTTCTTATCGAGTCCGCTCATCGACAATATCTTCATCTTGGGTTTAAAACATTACATAATCTGCTTTTACAGCAATTTTGGATATTATCTGCCAGACGGGCAATTCAAAGAACCATATCCAAGTGCTTGCAATGTTTTAGAATCAACCCTAAACCCTATAGACCGCCCATAATGAGTTCACTTCCCGCTCATCGAATCAATCAACTTAAACCTTTTTCGAGTGTAGCTATCGACTTTTGTGGACCTTTCTTTGTGATTCCTCATCGTTACCGTGGTTGTAAAGCTTTCAAATCGTATGTCTGTGTGTTTGTCTGTACGGCCACACATTGCGTGCATTTGGAATTAACCATGGAACTGTCCACCGAAGGGTTCGTAGGTGCATTCCATCGATTCATTTCCAGACGCGGAAGCGTGACGCAATGCTGGTCAGATCAAGGCAGTAATTTTATAGGGTTTCGTAACCAATTACTGGATTACGCAAGAAGTGCTGCCACCAGACTTTCTATTCGTTGGCATCTGGGACCTCCTCTCAGTCCACATTTCAATGGCCTGGCAGAAGCTGGCGTCAAAAGTTTTAAAACTCACTTTGTACGAGTTGTCGGCGACCAGAAGTTGTCTATCATGGAGATGTCCACCCTTACCTGTCGCATAGAAGCCGTACTTAATAGTCGCCCTTTATCTCCTGCCTCTTCAGACCCACACGATCTTCAACCTCTTACCCCTGGGCATTTTTTGACACTTGAACCCTTTAATTCAGAAATTCACGAGTCAGATTTGTCCGAGGTTCCCCTAAATCGGCTCTCGAGATGGCAACTAATCCAAAAACTACATAATGATTTTTGGAAACGGTATTCTATAGAGTATTTGCATACGCTACAACAGCGACACAAGTGGGCTGATTCGTCCCCAAATATCAAATTAAATGATTTGGTTATCATAACAAGTGATCACATTCAGTCGCCTTTGAAATGGCCGGTCGGTCGGGTCATCGAACTGCATCCCGGCGGGGACGGTCAGGTGCGTGTTGCGACGGTACAAACGGTTACCGGTGTTTATAAGCGGCCAGTTGTAAAACTGTGCCTCTTGCCAAATTAAAAGTAATTTTAATTTTCTACCTTTTACCGGGTATTACAATAGGTTTTTTTTATTTTTAATTTTTTTTGAATTTTTTGTTTGTGTGTTTTGCCTTTTTTCGGGATTTCGTTATCTCTAAATAAACGTACGATACTTATCTATTTTCATTCATTTATATTTATCGGTCGATTATTTTTCTTATATCTATATCTGTCCGGTTGAGATTCTAAAATTGTGTGTTTTGGAGGGCAGTTATGTTAGCTCCCGCTAAATTTCGCGGTTGTTTATATATATTTTTAAAAACACACAACTGTATGAAGGACAAAGCGCATTCCGCGTATTTGGACATGCGCACCAACGACCGGGGAGATCCTTGTCAATCGCCTAGAGAAAATGGCGTGTTAATTTCGTTCTCCAACTATTTCAAATATCTACACCTGAAAGTGCTCGATTTTGTGTACTGAAGCATAGAACTAGAAACTTCAGCCCTTCAGCTACGTGGTGACATCATTAGATCCATTCAGGGGCCCCTTGGAACGAGGAGAAAGTGGCTGCAAAACTGGTGAGTGCATTTGTTCTGATTACCGTTGTGTGCCATCAATATTTTACCTATGGACGTTTTGATTATTTCGTAGATTCATATCAATATTTATGTTGGTTCGCGCTTTCATTAATTAAAATTTATACAGTCCATTGCATTTAACGTTTTTCTAACCGTGGACTAACAGTAAGGCCTCCTGTTAGAATTTTTAGGATGACAGTGTCACCTAAAGTCACTAATCAAATACTTTGGCATTTTGTTCGTTTCAAAGTAAATGTTTAAATTTTTTGTTCAAAAAGAAATGCCGCTTTCTTGCCAGAAAAAGCTCGCCCGGCCTCTTCAACATCATCATAATAAGTAAGTAGTTATTTTTTAATACAGTAGGCAGATAATAATAATCAGTTGCTTCTGTGATTTTTTAAAAAATAAGAAAACGCACGAACAAGTGCCTAATTTTTTTATAATATTTTTTCATACCTATATTTTTTAAATATATTCTAGCAAGCTTTAGTTTCTAAGATATTTTGAACATATTTTTACAGCAGCTATGCTTTCTACAGTAGGTTATTAGCTAGGAAGGTAGTTGATCCATTTACTTTTGAATTATTCTTTACAGATATAGAATTTCATATGAGCATTCCTATTCATACAAAAGAAAGCAGAATAAGTGGATCATTAAATATGATAGGTAAAGTATATCGAAAAATATTGTAACAAATATTTATCTTAATATTTTCAGGGACGTGAGAGAAGGTTATTTCCGAGAAAAAAGTTTATATAAAATGGGGGTCAACGTACATCTGTTTTTAAGATATAGGATTTTTAAAGTTAGACGAGTGGGAAGAAAAAGGGTTTTAGAAAAAAAATTAAATCTGTCACAGCCAGCTGAATACTCAGGTAATTATGATTCAAAAATGTGGTATTATTTTTTTTTGATAATAGTATAAGTTGAGAAGATACAGGCTGTCAAAATAACCTCCAAAAATTTATAAAAAATAAAATATGGCATTTACAAAAATTTATACCAAAAAATTTGTTTTTTCTGAAAAAATTGACCGATTAATTTTTTCAAAAATTATTTTTAATTCAATTCATTGCTCTTGTTCTAATAAACGACTTTAGCCAATTCCATATTTTTACTGGGTGTATTAAAAAAGTTATTATCAAAAAAGTTTAAAAAATCTCCAACTTTGATGAACCCATGCGGAAACTTTTTATCATGACCTCCTCTATCACCTGTTGGCCTATGGCTCCTAAGTTATGGGACACCCTGTATAAACCAATGCAAAAATCAATAATTAAATATTTACACATAAATGTTATCCTACTATTTGGTTTTTCTCGAAACTGAACTAGATGACCACGTATGATATATCATAAAAATTGCATGTTAAATTTTAGTGATACCTTGGTGACTCATGATGAGGAGTTTGCGGACCAAGGAAGAGAAGGAAAAGTTGCGAAAGCCAACACGGAGACAGGGTGAGTAATTTAATAATTTTTTATTGTTTTTCTTATTTTTTTAAGTATAAATAATGTCAAAAAATTCTTTTCAAATATGTTGACCTAAATTAGGGATATTTTATCGTAGATCTGCCTGAGAGTCTATTTGTTTATTTGAATATATTCAATAAAGTAAAAAGTAGCTAGAAAATTTATTTAGTATTTTAAGGTTTATGAAAATATATTTTAAATAAAATATAACAAGCTTTATTTCCTAAGATATTTGAAACCAAGGGCGGATCCAGAGGTGTTTCTCGGGGGGGGGGGCACTTTAGGTGACATTCTCTGTTGGTAAAAAACGGTATATATTTTTTTAAGCAGCATTTTATTGAATTAGTCAGTGGTTGTAATTTCGATGATAATAACATAACTAACTTTCATGCGTCGCAGGCAAAAATTTTGAATTTTTATTAGCAAAAACATTACTTTTTACTAATTTTTTATATATTCAAAAAATTCTCGGGGGGGGGGCTGGATCCGCCCCCCCTGGATCCGCCACTGTTTGAAACATATTAATTTAAAAACTTAAAGCAGCTCTATTGACTTCTACAGTAGCCACTTAGCTAGGAGGGAAGTTTAGTCGATCCATTTCTTTTTGAGATTTAGGGGTCAATTCTTTACATTTCAAAAAATCTGGCGAAATTTGACAAAATGTGACATAATCTGGCGCTTAAGATTTCTCGTTTAAAAGGCAATTTTTAAACTTAAAAACTTACCTAAAAGGCCATTTCCCACTTTTTGATAGATGTAGCGTCACGATATAATATTTGTTTTTAATTAAAAACCCGTAATTTGTTGAAAATTTTTAATTTAAAAATTGTAAATAAATTCACTATTAACCACACAAACTGAAATGTCAAATTTCGTCACATTTCGTCACATTTCTTTCAAATTTATGAGTCCTATTCGTTTTCTTTATGAGGTCAGCTAAGTTTACTTTCTTTCTTTGTTTTTCACGGTAAAATGAACAAAGAGGGACTAACTGCATGTCGTGGAAGGGTCGCTACAAAATTAGCTCTACGCTGTTGCCACCGTTATATTTGAACGGAATTTTAAGGGAATGTCAAATTATTTCTTTAAAATCTGCCAGAAAAATCTGACTAAGTGAAGATCCTGTCAAATTATTGAAGTGGTGATTATTTTTTTACTTTTTAAAAAAGCTAGGCACGTATATAGTTTTTTATTCTGGGGGGTCCTCCCATATAGAAACTGCTGTTCTTCAGTGACGGCCCATGCGGCTGAGTCCTTCGTAAACCAGAGAGAAAATAATAAATTGTCTCTGTCGTAAACGAACACGAAAGCTGCGCCCATAAGGTTTTGGATAGTGTAATTAAAAATACTAGGGTCACTGCATCCTGGAAGTCTAGCGTCTCCCAGGGGTAGCGACACGAGTGTCAAAACCGTACTCAAAATTCCATAGACGTTCGTGAAAAATACTCATTTTTATACAGTCTGAGAAAAGACAAATGTTTTAATAGAACTTAAAAAGAACTCGTTTTTATACAGCTTAAGAAATAAAAAATATGTTCCTTGAGTTTTTGGGTTATGAATATTTATTGTAGGTATTATTGTTAAAAATTATTTTCTTTTAAATATTATTTCTGTTTTTGTATAAAAATAATACGTAATAAATAAACAAACAGGACAGAAATACATTTCTATGTTAAAAGTTTATTAATAGTATATAATATATCAAGGGATAAAATGAAAATTTTATCACGATGTTTATACGCTATTTTTCGCACTGTTTAATTTATTTTCCAAGGTTTTTTCCCATTTTTTTTGGGTGTTTTTGGTATTGTGGTTTTTTTTAGTATCTTTTTATTCCGAATTTTACATTTTATCAAAAGACAAAAAATGCCCAAATACAGTTCGAGTTTTCGTAAGGTTCGGCTTAATTATTTATATTTTTATAGTACATTTCATATAAATATCTTAATATTATTGTTCGAAAGCATAAACTTCGAAAATCATTTTCTTTAAACCAAAAATTGTTCTAAAACATATTCTTCGAACAAAAGATTGTTCGAAAACGTTTTCTTCAAACAGAAATTTTTCGAAATCATTTTCTTCGAACAGAAATGTGTTCGAAAACATTTTCTTTGAACGGAAATTTGTTCGAAAATATTTTTTTAAAATTAAAATTTGTTCAAAAACATTTTTTTGAAAACAAATTTTTCGAAAAAAAATTTGACCTGGCTTGCCAAACTTAACACAACTCATATAGTTCGACTAATGGGGTTTTTTTCTAACAATTTTTGGAAATAAAAACTTCCCTGACTTCTTTCCCGGGATCCTAGAGGGTGTGAAACCAAACCGAACCAACCGAGACCTATTGTCGAAAAATGATTTCCCTAAATTAGCTTTCCGGTCCTCATTTTGGAAGGTTGAAATCGGTGTTACTCTAACCTTTCTTAATTGAGCATATCAGGAGGTATCTGGACCGGTTCGGATACGTTTGCGATCAATTGACAAAGTTTAGGAAAATACCGATTTCGACCTTCCAAAAGGAGGAAAGTAGACAAATTTTCAGAATGTTTACGATCCCGGGAAAGAAGTCAGGGTTTTTTTGAAAAAATATGTTAAAAAGACCTTGCCGTAGTCAAACTATATGAATTGTGTTAGGTTTGGAAATCCAGGTCTAGAGCGTCTTTTATCGAAAAACTTGCTTTCGAAGAAAATGATTTCTATTCGAAGAAAATGTTTTTGAACAACTATTACTTACGAACAAATTTCCGTTCAAAGAAATGGTGTTCGAATAAATTTCCGTTTAAAAAAAATGTTTTCAAACAAATTTTCATTAGAAGAAATGGTTTTCATAAAAATTTCCGTTCGAAGAAAATGTTTTCGAACAAAGTTCTGCGACCCGTCGTGTTGCTACCTTGAGTTTTTATTGGATGTTGATTTTTTAAAAACTTTTCTATGAGTGTGTGTGTGTGTACCTGTGTGTCTCTTAATTCTACTTTGTTTTGCAATCATTACAGTGTAGCTACTTTCGATCTTTGTTTGAACCTTTTGTTTTTCAATCTTTTGTATTTTCGACCTTTTGTACTTTCGAACTTTTGTATTTTCGACTTTTTGTATTTTCGACCTTTTCTTCGCCGCCCGCTTTTTTTTGAACAATAATAAAAATAATAGTAGGTATATTATAAACCTGGAGCGTGCAGTGTTTACTTTTAATACCACGGCGGGAATTTTCATGCTCGACCGGAAGAAGGGCTATAATTTGCTAAGTGACTAAAAGGGACTTTAATGCCAAGGTTTATTTTTATATACTAAAAATAATAATAATCATAAACTAAATAAATAGGTATTAAACCACTTACCGTACTGTAGTTTTAGCATGTCAAGTATATAAAAAAACAGTGGGCAGTGATAGTTGTCATGGCATTACATTAAACAAAAGTCAGTCAGATGCTAACAAACAAAGGTCACTCATCGTCAAGCAAGGTAAAGCTTGCTTGACGATGAGTGACCTTATAACAAACAATGTGGAAAAATATTATTTATTTCATAACAAACTAATTAAGTTTACTCGAGAAAAAGTTCGAATTACATTTCTCGAAGATGGAAAATAAAGCATATTCTTACTTTGAGATGGGCATGGAAATGATGCAATAAACAGAATTTCGAAAATTTCACAGTTTCCTGGTTTACAGCCTGGAGAAGTCTAGAAAGTTAAATGCTTCGTTTATATGGAAGCAATATTCTATGCCTAAGGACACAATAACGATCAAAACGAACCAAGCCATCGGCAAAGTAAAGTAAGCTTACGGCAAGCTGGAACAAAATAATCGGTATCGTGTATATATTCCTTTTTGTTTTTTGTATTATGATAAAATAAAATAATCCAAAAACCTATATTTTGCCTTTATGGTTTTAAAGAAATTACTTTCAATCACTGGAGACAAGAAATACTACCTTAGCCCATGAAAAAAGGGATTAAACGTACACCTTTATTCCGTAGAGAGCATAAAACATTTATTAAATAATACAAAACCCAACATAATAGTTTTCTATATTTTAGAATATATATAAAACATGCAAACTATATTTTTGGTTTCCTTCGCTGTGTGGACTGCTGGACACAGGGTCCTAATAAATTTGAAATCATAAAAAACTTAGTTTTTTTAGGTTTGTTTATTTGGACAGTAAAATTTATATACCGGATGTGACGGACAGTTCTTTACGTAACATTTGTAAACCATTTAATTTTTTTAAACATAAAAAAAGCTATGCTCCTGACAGTGTCAGATTTGAGTTTTTCGTAAATGAGGTTATGTTTGGTGTCGCTACCCCTGGGAGAGCGGCTAGTTCACAACTTGCATTCCGTTTGCTATTGGTCGAAATAGTCAGCTGACTTTTTAATGTTGAACGTTGCCGTTTAAGATTATTATTATATTATATTAAGAGATGGTGCCACCAGTCAAGCATTTAACAAACTTTATGTTTACAGCTTTCGGCGTAAAATACGAATATATACTAGTTGTAAGTGACTAAAAAGAGTAGTGGTTTGTGCAGTACATACCTATTGAATTTAACTAAATCTATGCATATGCCGATGAGTTTTTTTTTATTGTTTTTTAAAAACATATTATATTTTTTTTAATTAGCTTCCCTATCCTGTTTTCCTGTCGAAATCGGTGTTAACCTAACCCTGATAAATTATTCGACAACGTATCCTAACCTGTCCAGATACGTCCCGGTCAGGATACGTTTCCCATCAATTGACCACGGTTAGGTTTTGTTTCAGTTTGGTTTAACACCGATTTCAACCTCCCAAAACGAGGACAGGAGAGTTTTAATTTTAAAAATCCCGCCTGACTATGTCAACCAATAGCAAATGGAATGCAAGTTGTGAACTATCCGCTCGTTGGAAGATGCCAGGCTTTCAGGATGCAGTGACCCTAAGAATAGTCGCCACAGTCTCCATCTGACGAAAATAAGTCGAAGGCGGAATTTTTCAGGGGTGCCACGACCACGTGGTCACTTTGTGCAAGGAAAACTTAAGTTTGCGACACGCTCCCTAGAGGGAGCCACACATATAGGCAGGGAACTGCGTACAGCCGACCTGAAAATAGGTTCATAATATGAATAAAATGAACGGGACCCAAGAAACAAACCTTTAAAACATAAATTTCAAACTTTCTATAAATTCGTATAATTAAAAATAATGTTTGTATAATTATGTAAAATTTCTTGTGTGCCTAATATTATAGATTTGTTAAAAAATTCTAATTTTCTACTTAGCAATAAAAAGTTGAAAATAGCCCTAAAAAACTACTATTTACGGATTAGATCAAATTTTGGTCCAGGAGGTGAGTTACAGGGTGATATCGAAAATAGTAGTAAATCTTAATTAAAATCACATTTTTAAAAAACAACTCTGTCAGGAGTTTTAGTTAGTAAATAAGAGTAAGAAATACATTAAAATATGTATCATGAACTTATTGTATTATTTTTAGATCCAGGACGTTTTCTAAAAAACAAATTTTTAAAAAACAATGTTGTCAAGAGCTTTCGTTAGCAAAAAATTATTTGAAACACGTTACACAATCATACCATTATCAGATTTTATCACCTTCAGGTCCAGGAATTGAGCTACATGGTGATATAGAAATTATTAGTGTGTGTAAATTTTCTAAAAATCACATTTTTAAAAAGCAAGGTTGTCCGAAGCTTTTGTTAGCAAAGTATAGTTAGGAATACGTTAAACAATCATACCATTAACTGACTGTATCACCGTTAGCTCCAGGAAATGAGGTACAGGGTGATATCGAAATTAGTAATAAAATTTCGTAAAAATCACGTTTTTAAAAATCAACGTTGTCAGGAGCGTTTGTTAGCAAAAAATAGTTAGGAACACGTTAAGCAATCATACCACTTACTAAATTTCATTTACTTCCAGTAGGTAAGCTGCAGGGTGATATCTAAATAGCAGTAAAGATTTTGAAAAATCACATTTTTAAAAAACAAGGGAGGTGAGCTACAGGGTGAAATGAATAAATAAATCCAAAAATATTTACATATATTTACGTGAAAAACTTTTACTATTTATTTGACAAATTTACAAGTTAATATGATAAAATTTTGACATTAAAACTTATTAGTTAATATAACCAAATCAACTTAAGCCCCTAACTAACCTTGGTCAAAATAAAAGTTTACAAATACACATGAGAAATCCAAAAATCCCTACATTTATTTACGTAACAACATCTTGGTTCGTTGTTCTTTTACAAATTCACAAGTTAGTTTGAAAAAATCATGGCTTTATAATACATATCAAGTATAACCAAACCGAACCAAACCCATATAAATAAGGTTGGTCAATATAAAAATGTACAATAATTATTTACAGAAAAACCTGCCTGCCTTCGTTGTTAATTCACAAATTTACATGCTTATTTGACAAAAATTTTTCATCCAAAATATACAATTAATAGAATCAAACCGAACCAGTTGGTCAATATAAAAATTAACAAATACAAATAGTAAATCAAAATTTTTTTACAAATATTTTACATTTGTTTGATTTGTTGATTAACAAATTTACAAGATATTTTAGAATCTTGGCCCTAAAATATATATTTAATGTAACAAAACGAAAGCCTTCACTAGGCTTGCCTAATGCAAACATTGACAAACATACACGATAAATATAAAAATCTGCACATTTATTTACAGGAAGAAACTGTCTTCGTTGTTATTTCACAAATTTGCATGTTTTTTAGGCAACAATTTGACACCCAAGTTATCTATTTAACATAACCAAACCGAGCCAAATCAAACCCTTATAATTATTAAGCTTGCTCAATATAAAAATGTACAAATACACATAATAAATATTACATTTAATTACATTGACAAACAACAACCTGCACAGAAATATTTTTGTCCCGTACGTCGTTCTTAGTTTTATTTAATTACTTGTATATAGACTTCTTCCAAAGTGAAGCGACTCAACATTTTGCATTTCTTTCAAAAAATCTGTTAATACATGTACCGCTACATAGCTATTTGGTTGTCTGATAAAGGGATATATTTCTTTACTTCTTTAGCTATTTTTACTGAAAACTCCAAATCAACAAAAGCAGTAGTTTCATCCCACTTAAGGTCTTTTACCTTTAAATTTTAAATATCTTTTACATAAATATTTTTTTGTATCGCTTAGGCTTTTAATTGTTTGTACAATAGTTATTTACCTAACAAGTGCGGAAAGAGGTACTTTTCCGCACGTGACGGCAGTTGCACAAACGACGCGGAGCGGAGTTCGGGCCAGCCGTCAAGGATGGAAAAGATAGTTTCCGCAAGAATTAGGTACAATGTTTTTCCTACGAGTGTTTTTGTCCATCTTCTTTATCAAAAAACATGTTTTAATTCGCAAAGATTTTATAATAATGCTAGAAAATGATACGTAAGATAGAATTGTTACATAAATCATTTAATGAGTCCTAAATATCTTCATTTTTAACAAAACAAAAATCGTGCGAAAAAGAAATTTTTCAGCACTAGTGCGGAAAAGTTACTTTTCCGTACGTTTTTTTAACTTTTATTTTTACTTGATTTTTTTTATGCTCGGAAAAATAATAAAACAGGATTTTTTTATTATGATATATTAAAAAGAAACTTTATGTAAAGAACATTTAATTAACAATAACGAAAAAGTTAACGATGGTAGATATTGAAATTGAAAGTGAACTTTCTGTTTGTTGATTGGTTGGTGTTTGGCCCACTACAGAAATGCCTTGATCAGTTTGCTGCTTAGAATTACTACTGTAGTGAATGGAGGAAGGTATATTGGTCTGTACAGGCTGTAACACATTACAGGATTCTTCATTCGGTGCTTCTGGTAGCATCGGTTCAGCAGCACTTCTTGAAAATGAAACTTGTGTGTAGGAGGACGGGTTTTCATTTGAAAACGATTGTGGACGGAAAGGTTCTTGCAATTTGGACGTGCGGAAAAAAATCGTGAGGAAAGTAAAAATGATGCGAAAAAGTAAAATTGTGCGGAAAAGTAATTAACGTAATATTCTTTTAATAGATCGCTCAAGAAACCCTAACTTATATGTTCTTGGTTTGTAAACAGTAAGGTGAGGCCAAAAGTTATTTTTAAAAATATGATTTATAAAAAAATTTACTACTAGTATCTTACCTACTGGACCTAAATGTAACGCAGTTAGTGAATAGTATGGTTTGTTTACAATTCCTAACTATTTTTTGCTCACCAAGACTCCTGATAAAGTTGATTTTTGAAATTGTGATTTTTACAAAAGTGTTTTACTAATTTTGATATCACCCTGTACCTTACTCCAAGGACCTAAAGGTAATAGTCAGTTAATGTCATGATTTTTTAACGTGTTCCTAAGCATTTTCTGATAACGAAAGCTCTTGACAACATTGTTTTCTAAAAATGTGATTTTTAGAAAAATACACTAATAATTTCGATATCACCCAGTAGCTAACTTGCTGGCTCTAAAGGTAATACAATATGTTAGTGATATGATTTTTTAAGGTATTTCTAACTCTTGTTTGCTAAGTAAAACTCCTGACAAAGTTGTTTTTAAGAATGTAAATTGTACAACTATTTTTGATATCACCCTGTAACTCACCCCCTGAACCTAAATTTGAAATAATCCGTTAATACATAGTTTAACTTTTTGGGCTATTTTCAACTTTTTATTGTTAAGTAGAGAACTAGAATTTCTAAACAAATCTATAATAAATTTTAAGGTCACCCTGTAGCAGACCTGAACTTAACCTTTATAACCTGGGTTTGGCAGACTTTTTTTCTTTCTCTTCTCATACCTGATAAGAAATATTAGACAAACATTATTTTTAATTATATGATAATAATAATACAACAAGTTTGATATTTATATATTCAAAGGTTATTTTTTGGGCCACGGGTTGCAATAAATCCGGGTATTATTTTTTTTTTCATATCATAACTTATCAAGCCTAATAGTTTTTTTTCCTAAGATTCATTTGATTTCGTTAACATAATAATACGTTTGATTTTGTGGTCGGCTGTACTTAGCCATTCGCTTTGGTCGCAGCCTTCGTAGTTACGAAGGCTGTGTTTTGGTTCGCTAATCGCTTTGCATGTTATTTGAGTCCAACTTTAACGAAGTCAGAAAAACGTCTCATGGTTTTGTTATTGTTTTTTTCCGGAAAAATACAATTTTTTAAGAACCTGTGCATCATCAACAATCCCGGAAAAATATTGAATTATCAGCAATCGGGTTTAAAGGTAGGTTTTAGATTATATTTTTCCTCATTTTTCGGTTTTAGACGCTGTACAATAAACTGAAATTTACGATGTTGCCATGATTTAGGGGTAAAATTTGAGGCGTCAAATTTTTTCAGATTGTTTCAAATTATTTCAAATTTTAAAGAATTGCCCCCTTAATGTCAAAATTATTCTTTACAGATCCACAATTACATATGAACACTCATATTCACGTAAAAAGGAGACCATCAATAATGATAGGTAAAGTATATTGTAAACTATTATAACAATTAAGGGCCTGTCCTTAAATTACGTAACGCTCAAGAGGGGGGGTGTTGGCCTTGCGTGACACTCAATGTTTTTTTCATGTGATTTTTCTTGAAAATGCGTTACGAGGGGGGGAGGGGGGGTAAAAAATCCTGAATTTTTGCGTTACGTAATTTAAGGACGTTCTCTAATAAGCGGTACTTATTTATTTTAATATTATGAGGGAAATTGACGTGGTTAGTTCTTTGCACTGCTTTCTAGCTTTATTTAAAAAATAATTTTGTTTTAGGGACGCATTAAATTTTCCAATTATTGTACCGCTGGTCTTTAATGCAATGGAGCGAATATCGTTTGCAGGCCGTTTACACCATGCTAATATCTACAAGCAAAAGAACGAGTTCGTTTGGGTTTTCTCTATATCAACCAATACACATACAGTACCTTCCACGGTTCCAAGAACTTACTTTATTTTTTGTTAACTGGTCTGTGGCGTAGAGGCGATTTACTGACATTTATTATATTTCTTCACAAACGGGACCACCCTGTATATACTGCCTAAATTTTTTTAAAAGCTGTTTAATTTTTTTTTATTAAAAAAAAAATATCAGGTTTGCTCGTCAACCATAATATTTCTGTTGATAATTGTAAAGTATAAAAAATTTATAGAAATACTAAAAAAAACATGGCTTGCTAGAATAAATAATTGGATATAGAGCACCATCGCGCAGATAGACAGATGTGACACTTTTGTATTTAGAAATATATAATAAACGAAAAAAATTTTACCAGATAAAATCCCCAGTAGAAATGGCAAAAACGGACAAAATTGAGACCAAATCGGCATTTTTAATATTTCTGATTATTTGTGTGGCTTATGTCCTTGTATCTAGAATTTTTTTTGCGAAAGCACCAAAATTCTGCTGCAAACTGGTGAATAATTAAAAATATTTTAAAGAAAATTCGATTAATCCGAGTCAATAAAATATCTTTAAAAAATGCGATTTGCTTGTTTTTGTCAGCATAAAACCTTATCGTGTTTCCCCTGTATAGTAGCAAATTTGACTTTTTTTAAATTATTTTTTAGTAGTTAACAGATTTCAAAAACTTTCTGTGGTAAACCGTATTATTTGTTTATATTTTCTGCTTTTGAAGATTAAAAATCAAAAAAAATATTTTTTTTAAATCGCAAATTTTTTGGAAAAACTAAATACTTAATTTCAAAAAAAATCTAATACATCATTTAATTAGACATTTTCACAGCTTTTAAAAAATATAGGCAGATATACAGGGTGATCTCGTTTGTGAAAAAATATAATAAATAAGAGACATGTTTGTAGGAATCTCGTATGTCAGTAGATCGCCTCTGCGCCTCAGACAAGTAAACAAAAAACTTGACGAAGTATAGGTTCTTGGAACCGTGGAATGGTACTATATATGTGTACAAAATGTGGTAAAGAGGTACAATTAGTTGGACATCCTAAATTTTTGCCTTGTCTAATAATGAAAACGCACACGGCAAAAATTTTTGTCTAGAATGAAAACACGTTCTTTTCTTGAATAAATTGTTTTACCGTTAAACAATTTGTTTTGAATTAAAATATTTCTTTTTAGTTCAACGCAATGTTTAATCTTAAAATGAGACTTTATTTTTCTTGTTTAATTGTTTTGTTTCAGTATATTCCATTTAGTAACAAAGCAAATTTTCTTCATTCAGTTCTAATTTATAAAAAAAAAATCTGTTTCAAATTAAGACATTTTGTGTGCTATATCAAGAAAATATTCTCTTGGTGAATAGGAAAGCACAAATTATTTTACTTCAAACCAATTTGCTTTGATCTAAGACAATTTTTTTTATCGTGCGGTATAAAATATTAAAAAAGAATAATGTTTCTGACAATTATCGATACAAATTATGCAATATTTAGTTTTCTTTTGTTACGGGGTTTTGTGAGTATATGAATAAAGCAAGATAATTTTCAAATTAGGTGTCAGGCTAGACCTGACGTAACCTGTGGTAATTAACCATATCCTTAAAAAACCCAATCATTTCGAATTAGAAGTCATTAAAATAACTACATAAGAAAAGAAACCTATATATCCTGCCTAATTGTCAATAATTTACAGGTTTTAGTTGTATGTTTTCAGAGAAATCAGCAGATGCCGTAAAAACGATCCTTACTGAAAACTTTTTTAACACTTGAGGTAAGTTAGCAGCCACCTGAGAAACGAAGTGTCTATGCACACTAAGTTTGGAGATAATTCCATTTTTTAGTATTTACTTATTTTAGGAGTTGATAGTGTAAAATATGCTTCATAACAATAAACAATATTAAGAAAATTAAAAACATGAGCCATTTAATTATTAAATACAAAAATAGTTCTCAACAACTTCTGTTACATCTAGTCAACAATAAATCCAGATTTCAATAAAGAAAGTCGCATTTAAATCGGTTCACTAATTTGAGACCTAGACACCTGCGAACAAACAGACTTGTCCAATATGATAATTATGAAACCTTCGCGAACAAATTTAGCCTCATAATAGTTAACGGTTCGATTTCGTTTTCTTGGACTTTCGTGCGGGTGTCATAACGTAAACCTGCATGTTTTTTAAACTTTGGTGCTATTGAAACTTGGTAAAATATAGGCATCGGTACAAAACAGCGCGGAACAAAATAGCGGCATCAAAGTAGCGCTTTTTTAAGTTTGTTTATTTATCTGTGAGCAATTTTCCCTTGCTATTTTATCGTAGCGCTGTTTGTCGCAGTGCTATTTTGTCGCCCCTATTTTGTTCGGCGCCATTTTGCACCGCGCTGTTTTGTACCTACTGGAGCCGTAAAATCTAATACAATCTCCAAAGCCTTGAAAAAATAATAATTTCCGATTTTTGTTTATATAGGGTGTCCCAAAACTTAGGGGCCATAGGCCACCAGGTGATAGAGGTCTTGTCTGATAAAAACGTTCCTATAATGCATGAGTCAAAACTCTTTGTCGAGATACAGAGCATCAAAGTTGTCAATTTTTTTAACTTTTTTGATAATAACTTTTTAAAAAAACGCAGTAGAAATATGAAAATGGGTAAAGTCGTGTGCTAGAACAAGAGCAATAAATTGAAATAAAAATTGTTGTGAAAAAAATTAATCGGTTAATTTTTTAAATGTAAACCTCTTTAGGCGCGTTTAGCAGTTTTTGTGGATAGTGAATTAAACTGAGCCGTCAGGCTCGGCTATGTAACGCTAATTCGGGTGAAGCCGGCTCGAGTCGACTAACTGTGAGATTTGTTGGGTGATCCGTGCATTTAGCGAGCGATATATAGATGCAGATGAAGGCCAGTATTATCAATTTAGCCTTGTTGAAGTTTACACAAAGACACACAATTTTTTTTTAGAAAAAATCTATTTTTTTTTGTATATACTTTTATAAATGTCATATTAAACTCAACGTTTTTTTATATTTTTTTTTTAAATCAAAACAAGTCTCCAGCGAGACATAACAATGAAATATTATTGATATTTTTTTAAAGAATAAGTAAGCAAAAATTATTATTTTTTTAATTATTATTTTTTATACATTTTTGGTGGTTATTTTGACAGCCTGTATCTCCTCAACTTGTAGTTTAATAAAAAAAATATTACCACATTTTTGAATCACAATTAGCTTTTTAAACCCTTTTTCCCTCCACTTCTACAACTTAAAAAAGCCTATATCTTAAAAACAGATGTGTTTACCCCCATGTTATATAAACTTTTTTCTCGGAAATAACCTCCTCTATCCCCTGGCACTATGGCCCCTAAGTTATGGGACACCTGTATATGGTAAGCTTGCAGCTGCTCAACGAATATCCAAGAAGTAGAAACCAAACTTTTTTAAATGTTGATGCAAAATAAACTGAATCGACAATAGTATATGTCCCATATAACAAGTAGCTGGGAGTTTATATTCAATGTGGGAATTACCTTTATTATCATTATTATTATTATATATCGTTCAGATTCACCGAAGAATATACCATTTTTGGATCAACATCTCAATTTTATATCTAAGAAATATTCAAATCTTACCAATACTATTACAAAATGGCTAGTTCAATATTCTAAGCCAATACTAAAACACGGGTCATGTGACCTTGATCAGCTAATTACCTTACACCGAAATTTTTTTTACCAAATTTACCTAGTGTTCTGCATTCATTAGAATCACGTGATTTTAATTCTGGTGAATAAGTGATGCCCCCTAGTAGCAGCATAATGAAGTATACTTTTTCGCTCCGATATCGACTATACTCCGCTTTTAAAAATCCTAATAGATCTCGCCTAGAAAATGAAAAAATATATATTTATCTTGTTTATATAAAAGATTTTGTCAAAATTGTCAAACGTATCTTGTTAGATTTTTTGTTTTTGTTTGTATTTACCTAAAACATAGGAAAAACGAGAAATTATTGTTACAGTTGGCTGTAGTTTATACAAGGTGACACAAGATCACAGATTTTCCAAACTTTGTTTTGAAGTGTTGTTGGGATTTAGCCATACATATTTTTTTATCTTTTGAATAAGATAAATTAGCAAAAAACTGCCAAGATACGGTTGCGAAAAATGCTTTAAAAATGCACCCCTCAAAGTTTCGACGCGAGCCGCTTTCTCGTTTTCTAGTTCTATTAGGAAAAAGATTTGGCCAAAAGATGGGATATCAGTGTTGTCAGATGGTAAGTTTTCAGGCGACGTTTGCCCCCTTAATAAAAAGGCACATAAGGATATTTATTCCTTTAAAAAAAATTCGTGCATACTGCATTTAATTGAATGGTATATGATACTCGTTTCTGGTATATGTATTTATATATTATATATTATACTAATTTTTCTTATTTTCTTGTTGTTTTTTTAAATTTGAATTTTTCATTTTTGGATAGCGTCTGATTTTATTATTTAAAAAAAATTAGAGGGATTTTTAAACAAAATATGGGATATTTTGTGCCTCCGTGTGGGACAGACTACGATAACGAGGTGGCAACAATGTCTGTGGTTGTGTTTTTTTTAAACAAGCAATTTGGTGTTTATTTAAACAAATGTCCACTCACAGCCATAAAGGATAGTTTATTTGCCCATCTTTTAGAGTATCCCTTTATCTTTGAGAGGGAACTAAAGTTGAGTAAACAGTGACTGGTTCCTTGAAACCCTGGTGCGATGCCTGGTCAGGGGGCACACAATGGGGCCAATACAAGGGGTTCCTGCCTGGTACTTATCAGTCCTGAGTGAACCTTAAAAGTGCTGTCAAAATTTTTTCATCAGTCTGTCTGTTTTTTGTTGTAACTCAAGGGCTGGTTTATATAACAACATAATGCACCATGGACAAACATAATGCTTGATTTTGGTACATTGGTCCTCCATTTTTCTGCCTGCTTAGCATTAAAAGATGATATATAACTAAGCACTAACTTTGTCATCATTGTGCACTATGTGAGCTGCCGATAGCAAGTGTACAAATTTTTTCGTAAGTGCTGTAGAATTGGCTTAACTTAGCACATAATCAGGCCAGGCTCTCAAAAAGGTATGGACCCACTTGTTTAACCCATTGTATTGGGCCCTCTAAGGTGCTGCACCCTGGGCATTAAGAAGCCAGTTTATCAGTTGAATAACTAAATAAATAAATTTGTTGTTTTTTATGTACCTAGCTACCTTAATAACAAAAATTTCCTATACCTATTCCTACTAAGGCCAGCCTTACCAGTGGTGATCCCAGAGAGGAAGGAGGCGATCACTCCCCCCCTTTTCTAGAGAACTTTAAATACAAAGGGCACATTCTGGTGTATTACATAACTGAGTAAAAAAACTATTTTGGTAATTGTGTAATAAATAAGGTTTCTCAAGAATTTCCATTTATTTTAAAGTACGTATTTCGAAAAACCCTTTTTAGAGGTACAAAAAACTTTTATTTTGGCATGTTAGAATGAAAAATATTTTTTTATAAAAGAAAACCATATACTGCCTAATTAACTTTTTAAGTCTATACAATGTATGTTCAAAAAATCTAAATTGTCCTCCTTTTTATTGCATCTCTGGAACCCCTCTGTTGGACCACTCACCAATGTAATACGCATTTGATACAATGGTGTATTGAATTGAATTGAATAAATCTTTATTAGCAAATCATGCTATTTCAAATTAAAAACATTACTATAAAAAAATACATTTAAATGATAATGTTAATACATTCACCGCTATTTCTATAATAATAATTCCAAACTTATTATATTACATTCATGGGTGTTGGGGAGGCAAGAGGGGCCCCTGTTTCTTATTAGATTTTTTTAGATTATGAATATGCATAATAGCACCAAGGTAACCCCCAGGCCTGTTGTAAGAGCTAACTAAAGAAGCCTTGACCCATGGGTAGTCTGGTAACGGACAAGCTTTGACCAGTAGGTAAAAAAATATAGATATGAGGGGGGTGGGTTAATCTGGTGATTCCCTGAATGGATTTGGTGACCTGGCTACCCAGGAAATCACCACATATAGGATATATGGAGTGCCTATTTTGAACTAACAGCTAGTGCAGGCACATTGTGGCTCTCCGTACCCTGTTGATTATGTCAAAAGGTATATGACCCATCAGTGGTCTAAGGCTACAATTATGGCATTATGTGTATCATGACTAAGTTTCTGGCCTAAAATATATTTTGAAGTCTACTGGGTTCTATTTACTAGTTAGAATACACAGTAAGTACATGTGTGCACAACATACCCAGAAAGGCATGCCTATGTGCCAGGTTAGATCCTTTAAGGGTGCTAACCGCCACTACCGTACCTTCATGGTAATAAAGCAAAGATGTTTAATTCCCTGTACATTATATAATTTAATTTTAATAATTATAAAAAAAAAATGTGTAAAATGAGTTGGAGTCAATTGCAAGCAGACCCCCTTTTTGGCTTCCTTGCTGACATTCCCAAGGGCTGAGCAAATGGGCCCCATTCTGGGTTGCTTTCTGGACTTTGTACTTCATTTCTTTTAACTGCTTTCTAAAATTAAAAAATGTAAATAAAACTTTTATAACTAAAAATTAAAAAAACCAAGGCAATCAATGTGCCATGCTTTTTTCATTTTTTCTTACTTGGCACAAGTGAAAATTGGTAGTCAAGAGTGTGTTTATTAAAAAACAGTCAAATCAGAATGTTCAAAAAAAAATAGTGTTTCTTAATGACAAATTATGAAAACCTGTCATTCAGGGCCACAATGTTTGAATCCATCAGATCAAAAAATATTTTTTTAATCTCATTGGTTTGAATGACACTCTGTTTTTTTTACTTCAAGTCAAGCGTTTTTAGTAGTCTGTTTATTTAGACTCACCTGATTCCAAGCAGAGTGCACCAGAGTCAATTGAAAGTACCAAGCACTGTGGGAATTCTCCCCTTGCAATTACCAATTACTGAGAGTGTGTGGGGCCTCATTTAAAGAACTTGGACCAAGCTTTGTGGCCTTTTAAAATGCGTTGTATGACATTTGTGGCAGCTTAAAGACGCTGTCGCCATTTTGTGACACTGTAATTAGAATAATGACAATTTGCCAACTTGTGACACAACAAAACCACTGAATAATTAAACAAATATCTGGAAGCAGAACTGTATTTTCCAGCTAGGTAAAACATTGATATGCCCGGTAACTTTTATACAGTGGAGAATGGGGGGTTCAGAAATAAGAAAATTTTAAGTGCGCCACATTATTTAATACCAATGTTTAACAAAGAAGTTCTTAAATAAAATACAGTTCAACCCAAACGTTGTAGCCAAACAATGAAATTCTACCTACTTCCGAGGCTTCCAGAGTATTTGTGTACTTAAAAAACCAAAAAAAATTGAGTAATAAACAGAATAATACTCTAAAAGATTGAATTAAGATGACAAAACTAGAAGCACTTTACAGGTAGATGGACTCCTTTAACAGGTCATAGTGTACCTACATCTGAGTCAGTAGCGTAGGACTCAGTTATATGAACGATTGTTAAAAAAATATATATATATACTTCCAAAATTATTCCGTCATGGGGGAGATCTAGACCAAATATCTGCTGTCATCATTCTACATTGGGTAGAATGAGACAGACAGCAACCCAGTCCGAGATCCACCCCATGAGGTAAAACAATGTAAGGAAACTCTAAAAAAAATATAACCTCATCTCTCTTTTGTCTCTGCAAGTCGGTCATTGGGTTGTACAAATAACGCAAAGATTTAGTTCATCTTGTTTATTCTAAAGATTAAAGTTGAAGTTAATATTGGAAACAGGCTTAAAATAAAAGAGTGTAACAAGGAAACCAAGTCAGAGCCAGAATGGCACGCAATAGCAATTTAACCTTAGCTTAATTATGCCACAAAACTGGGGTTATGATGTCATACCTTATCTTGCGTTTACAAAAATGTTGAAATTATATGGTGAAAATTATATATATATAAAACAAATATTATATCTAAGGGTGTACTCGCTCCTACCTTGGTCCTGGTTTATTGAATGAGTAAATAAAAAAAAAATATTTTATTTTGTAAACCTGGAGTTCTGTTGTCCAGACATCTCCTCACCACTGCACCGGGTCCTGTCCTATTCTGTCCGCGCCTCCCCTGCTGACTAACTAGCACATGGTACTAGGGCAGCACATGGTTTCGAAAAGTGTGCTGGATACTTGCCCGAGCGTAGAACCCTGTGGAAAATGAAATGTTTCAGTTTCCTGGGATTCGTCAATTTTGCACGAAGTTCCCCTACACCGAGTAACTTAAATCGAGAACCCCATGTCGACTCAATAAAATAAAGTAGATTTAAACAGATGAACTAAAATAACCCTAACGTACCTTTTCCAAGGTTACAACTGGCTCGTCCGGCTTCCCACCAGCGTCCAGCACAACTGTCTATTGGAATGGACAGGGCTGTAGACAAAGGAGAAAAACAATATATAGTTTTTATCCAACACGTGGTTAAAAGAAAAATATAAAAACGCCAAAAATTCCCCACGTCTTTTATCAAAAAAAAGTACATTTCACACGAAAAATAATTACAATTTGGGAGGCAAATATTATCTTGAAGAGTCCTCAAATAAAAAAAAATGAAAAAAATAAAATCGAACTTACCACTGCTCTTTCCCGTACAAATGGCGTAGGCCGACTTAAATCCCCTTCAAAAGGGTATGAGCGTCACTTCAGGATTCGCCTAAACACGACGGACTCACTTCTACAGTTTCTGGGATATCTCCTGCAATCGCTGCAGTGCCAAAAACCAAAAACAAAGGCGATCCCAGAAACTGTTGTCGACCCAGCCAAAATTCGTTAGCAAGAGACAAAGCACTTTGTCGAGAACACAAAAAAAATGAAGCCACCGGAAACCGTTCGTAGATTTGGTGGGGAGTGGGGACAGTAAAACGAGACTGGAAGAAAAACCCGCAGTTTTCAAACTAACCAATGAGGAAATACACCAATAGTTCCATACCGGTATATAGGGGCCAGCACCGACCAAGGGGACATTGAAAATAGGTAAAACGCGCATTGAGGTGTTGTCGGATCTATTTCCACGGTTGAAATTTTTATAACAAGGACGTCGAGACACCCTCCATACATAGACCGAACATTTGCCTACCGGACCCCTGCCAACATATCAAGTAGGAGGAAAATAACCAGACGGACTATAAGAAGCTCAGCATTGAAACCATCAACTGTAAATTCAATTACTGGAGATCAGAGCTTGCCTCAAACCCAGAAATATTCGAACACTGAATCAATTCCCATATGAGTAAAGCTATACTAACTGTAGAATTTAGTTGTATTTTAGTTACAGTTTTAGTCAAAAGTTTCCTTTGCTCTTTATAAATGTTTTCTCTAATATTCATCTGGTTTAACGCCATTTTTGTAAAACATTTCTACAGTAATAAAGTTGTTTCTGAACCTGAACCTAAAAATACACACTGAACTACTGCTTAAACTAGCACAAGAGTGTTCAGATGTTAACTCACACGATTTCGTTTATTCTTTTAGTCTTGGTTTTTATCCCTCGTTTATCTCCCATTTACAAAAGTGCGTAACTCGTATTTATTTTATCCTTTCCCTATAAAATTAATAAAGATATCAAAGTGGGCGGAGCCTCGGTTGTTACTGGTCAAACCGTGAACCTAAATATGTTTTCGTGCTATCAAAACTAGCTAATCCGTGAAGGATATGGGGTTCGGATTGTCCCAATATCCTCGAAAATAAACATAAGCGAATGAACCGTTCATCTAAATGTTTCCTCCCTGTTACTGAAACCATTTGTGATGCGGCAACGCCGCCATTCCCCAGCTGTTTAATTTCATAAACGTCAAAGAGAATTACGAAGTGCAGATAACCAAAACAATCGAAAGTTTTTATGTGATTTTTAAAGAACTGTGATCTTAAATTCCAATTACGATGTCCAGATAATGCGATGTGCGTAGTGTCCACAGTAATTCGATGGAATGCCTCCTTTTAAGGTAACTTCCTAAACACTATATAACCTCCAAACCTAGCTCTATAAAATACCCTTAATTTGTGTACAAAAAGACGAGTCAAAGAGCCTTGATTATTTACCTAAATAAACAAATATGTAACGTTGCCTTAAACGTAAAAATGACACGTTACATAATCCCCCCCAACTTCAAGACGATTAACCTAGAAAGTTTAATCGGAGAGGTCCGCTGCCGACTTAAGGTCTTTGGCGTGCCAGCTCCCTGGCAGTACTTTACCCGATGGTTCCTGAAGCTCAAATATCCATGGAGAAATTTTATTCCTAATCACATAAGGACCAACGAATTTCGGTGCTAACTTCTTCGAGAAAAACTTCGCAGCATCTGACAACACATAATTCTTCTTCCAAACACGCTGACCCACAACAAAGTTGGGTACCCTTGTACGCAAATTATACTGAACTACGTTTTTCTCTCCCGCCACCTCTAACCTTCTCTTAACATCCGCATAGAGCTTCCGGAAACCCTCGTTCTTACTTTCAGCTGCAGATAGTACACCATTCTCTTCAGATAACAAAACTGGGTTGGAGTAATCTTTTCCTGATAAACACATATTCCTACCAAAATTAACAAAGAAAGGAGACATCCTGGTTGTCTCATGGGTTGCAGTACGAATCGCGCAGGCAAGTTTATGTATTTGTTCGTCCCACTTCCTGTGGTTGTCTTTCACATAACAACATAACATGGTTTTTAACGTACGATTCGTCCTCTCTGTTGGATTTGCTCTGGGGTGATAATACGGATTATACTGATTTTTAACCTGATAACTCTCAGCAAAACGCTTAAACCCATTACTTTTGTACTGAGGGCCATTATCACAAAGTATCAAACGGGGTACTCCGGAGACCATAAATACTTGCTCCTCAAGATGCTTGACAACAGCTTGAGTAGGGGCTGTTCGCATTGGAAAAACTAAGGAAAACTTACTCAAATAGTCCGTAACGACGAGAATCCAGCAATTACCCTTTGTCGAACGAGGTAAAGGTCCACATAAATCAGTCGAAATAATTTCCCAAGGACGAGTTGGTTTTGGGTGAGATATCATCTGATCAGATACACCTTGTGTATCACCTTTAGGAGCTGCACAGACAAAGCATTTCTTTACAAAAGTTGCCACGTCCTGGCGCATTTTTGGCCAATAATATTTTTCTGCCAGTCTGTGGAAGGTTTTATACACACCCATGTGTCCTGCGGTAGGAGGATCGTGAGCTTCTCCAATAATTCTAAGCCTATGGTCTTTGGGGACTACCTCTTTCCAATATTCGTTAGATGGTGAAAGTTGAGGGTATTCTTGTTTGACATATTTATACAACTTATTATCAGTGTATCTCCAGTTCATAAATTTTAACGGTGACTCTACGACCCTCTTTACCATCTTTTGGTACCATCGATCTTTAATTGCTGTTGAAACGTCTCTGGGCTGCGAAATTGTATCAATCATAGGTACTGCGCGAGACAACATGTCCGGGACAACTAAATCTTTCCCTTTCCGATGGATTACTTCAAAATCATATTGCTGCAATTTTACAGACCAACGAGCAAGTTTTCCACTGGGCTCTTTCAAGCTATGAAGCCATTTTAAGCTAAAATGATCTGTTATGACCTTAAATGAGATCCCCTCAATATAAGGCCGGAGCTTCTCTATCGCCCAAACCAATGCCAAACATTCTCGCTCGGTGGTCGTGTAAACACGTTCTTGCTTAGTCAAAGATCGACTCAAATAGCATATGACTTTGTCTCCCTCAGGATAAGGTTGCGTTAAACACGATCCTATTCCATATCCTGATGCGTCTGTTTGAATGACAAATTCTTTGGTATAATCTAGACATGTAAGAATCGGTGCAGTCACTAAAAGTTCCTTAATCTTAATAAATGCTCTTTCGCAGTCTGGAGTCCAATCGAACTTTTGATTCTTCTTAGTTAGAGCTGTTTTTGGAGCTATTATCGCTGAAAAATTCTCTATAAAACGTCTATACCAGGAAATTGTACCTACAACTCTACGAACTTCTCTGACAGTTCTTGGCCTCTGGAGCTCTACCATGGCTTTAATTTTATTAGGGTCAACTCGGATGCCTCGACGGTCCACTACGAAACCTAAATAAGTCATTTCTGGCCTACACAGTTGGCATTTCTCCCAACTTACCGTTATCTTTGCATTCTGCAATCTTCGTCGGACTTCCTCAAGAATTCTAAGATGTTCAGAAAAGCTCTGTGTGACAATTACGAGGTCATCAAGATATACGTACACGTAGGGGTCTAAATCGTTTCCTATGATGCTATCTATGAGTCTCTGCCAAGTTGCAGGTGCATTATGAAGACCAAATGGTAAACGCCTAAATTGGAAGAGACCTCGTCGACAGATGAATGCTGTTAGTGGCTTCGATGATTCTTCCATTGGTACTTGCCAATAAGCGCTTTTGATATCTTAAGTTGACAAGTACTTAGCATCTTTCAACTTGTCAAGAGTCTCGGATACGAGTGGTAAAGGATAACTATCACGCGCTGTCACTGAGTTCAATTTGCGGTAGTCTACGCAGAAACGATATTTCTTTGTGTTTTTCTTTTGTACCATTACCACTGGTGAAGCCCATGAACTACTACTACGTTCTAATACATCAAGTTTCAACATTTCGACGATTTCGTCATCAATAAGTTTCTGAATGACCGGTGAGACCTTATATGAACGTTGTCTTATCGGTGCTGCATCTGTTGTAATCTTATGCTCTACCCTGTCTGTACATCCTAGTGAGTCACCCATAATAGTCTTATATTTATCGACCAATTCCTCTAGTCGTTCTGATTCATAAGGCGTAAGAGTAGTTTGTTGGTCTGATGTTTCCAAAGAACAAATCACATCTTTATTATCGGCAAAGTGCCACTCATTAGTGCTTAGGTTCGGTACTATACCCATCAAAATCCCAAAATCAAAGTGTGCGGCAATTCAGGAACGACGACGACCTCTATTAACCTAAATTTATCTTGAACCCGCATAGGAAGCTGCACTGTCCCAATACTACTCGTGCTTTGACCATTTGCCACAATACAACTCGTCTTCTTCGTCGTATCAAGTGAAAAACCAAACCTCTCGATGATTGACCAACCATGATTCCCTAAAAAGGTACGTGAAGCCCCGGAATCCAACAAACCTAATAACTTATTTCCGAGCACATCCACTTCTAAATAAGGCCTTTCATCTTTCCGAGCATGACTTATCACATAATCTAAGACGTACGTTAGCCTATCGGTCGATGCTTGTTCAGGCTGACTCGAAGGTCGACCACCTACGAGCGCCTGGGTCCGTTTCCCTGACGATTACAATTTCGACATTCTCTGACTGTTACCCCTGCTTGTCCACACGAATAACACTGCTTACCTCTAGGTAATGCGCACTCGATTGCCATGTGCCCTGTTTGGTTGCATCTGTAACAAACAACGTCCCTGTTCGCCCTACCAGGTCTAGCACCTTGTGGTGGTTGTCCATCTCTGTCATTTACACTAGACTGACCACTAGCTGGTTGTTGTCTATCTCTATCCGCTCTAGCAGCGAAACTGCTTGCTGGCTGTTGCCTATCTCTGTTAAATCTATTATCAGGAATATTAAAATTCTGTTGATTTGATGTCCCGGCGCCTGATATCTGAATTGTATCGATCCCTGTTGGAAAATCGTCATTATCGCTCTCTACGTCAACGTAGGCTAAGTCAGGTTCAATAGATTGGTTTTTCCTAGGTGTAAAATTCCCCTCTTCTAAACCATATCTCTGGTCTATTCAACGACACAGATCCTTTAAATGTGATAGGCTATTGACCTCAGTAGCAATTAACCCATTTTTATAGATGTCCGCGATATTTCTGAAGACGATAGCTAATTTTGCCTCTTCAGAAACAGGACAGCCAAGTCTTTGGAAGTATGTGTTTATGACAGCAATATAGGTCCCTATAGACTCTCCAGGGCCTTGTTTACGTTTTTGAATTTCCTTCAATAGCTTCTCGCCATATGAAGAAGGAAGATATTCTGCCATGAACCTTTGTTCCAGCTTTTCCCATGTATGGACTTCTCTACGTACATCTTTGTAAAAAGTATAAGCTGACTTTTCAAAAAGATCAATGCCCGAATTCAGTAAAACCTTTTTGCTGACTCCTCTAGCCTGACTCAACTCGTCCACTCTCTCGAAAAATGCGGTGACGGAGATTGTACCCCTCTCACCTGTAAACTTTAAGTTCCACTTATGCGGAGGTACAGGTGCAACGTGATATGAAGTACCAGGATCACTTGACATTGGTACTGGCGACGAACATGAAAATGGTCGTGACTGAGCAATTAGTGCTATGCTACTTTGGAGGGCATCTAAACTCAAAGGAACGGTAGACGGTTGTTGATAATGGAAAGCTGATGCACGGTCATTCTGAATTAGCATTGGGGGTGGTGCCTGTATTGGTGCTTGAGTTGGGTTCGTAAGCACTTGCATTTGCAATGGAGCAATGACCGACGGTTGGTTCGTAGGCTGTTGAGCTGTTCTTTGTGTGCTCGAGTGCTGTGGTTGCGGGAGTTGAGACTGGCTGGGAATGTTGCCAACATTTGTCGAGTGATCTGAGCTTCGACTCGTTGATTGGGTTTCAGATGCTTCATCATCATCTGAGGTCACGCCAACTCTTAATAAATCTGTTGCTTGGCTCTGCAACCTCCCAATCAAACTCAAGGTTTCCGTAACCAGTATGCCTTTTTTTTTACTTTCTTCAAAGTTTGACGGATTCATGTTATTTATCCTGGCTAACACATGTTCCAACCTTACAGCGATTTTCCTAAACTCTCCCCCTTTACTCGTACCAGAGAACTTCTCTACCAGCGGTACCAGACTATCAAGCTTCTTCATGCAGCTAAAAGCATCCTGGCCAAATTTAAAGGGATACGGAGGGTATCTCATACTCCCATCGGTCCTTTCTCTCTGTCTAATCAGTATGAGCTGTTGCTTCATCTCTTCCACCGATCCAATGGCTATGCCTCTCCATGTTAATTCATAGATTAACTCGTCCTTGACTAAGTACCTTATGTCAGACAACCGACTCAAAGAAATAGCCATGGTGCCTTTTATATTAAAACTTTAAACTTTAAAACTCTTAATTATACCTCCCAATTATAAAAACTAAACCACGCAATAACAAACACAAAGTTCACTTTAAACTCACTAGTGAAAATCACTATAAATTTTCTCACGAATGTAGAAAATATAAAACTTAAATACGGGCAGACGCGAACAAAATCGAAGAACACCGGAGCAGTAAGAAAATAAAATTTATTTGCATTTAAAAATGTAATCATAGTTTATAATAATTATTTGCACACCAACTATGACGTCCAACCTTGCAGAGAGAAATAACTACTTAAATCCTAAATTAGAATTAACAAGTAGCCATAAAAAGTTTAAAAAATAAAAGAGAGACAAGAGTTTTGGCAGTGTTCAGGTCTTATGTTCCACTCCTGCGTGAGTAAAACCAAAAAAAAATAATTGCGCTTAACCTCGCTGAACTGGATTAAAATTAAAGTTAAGTGATGTTTGTTTACCTCAGCAACCGAATAGGTAAATTTATCCCTAAATGGAACGTACAACAGACTACCTATAACAAAAAAAATCCCAAAGCTGTTGTACACAGTTAACGCTAGGGTATACTCCTGCTATTGCAGAACGGCTCCACTAATAAACTCCTCAAAAAAAAAACCCAAATCGCCGTATACAATGATTTTTCTACAAAGAATAAATCAAAACCCACTTTAACCTGCTTACCTACTCTGAGTTTACACGAAACATGCATTGCTTAAGGTCACATCATCCCTTAATATATAAGTAAACGCAATAAACATCGGAACAGATGTTCATGTTATAGAAATCGTAAAATATGCTCAATTAAAAAAAACCGGTCGCTGAAATTGCGTCGAATTAGACTAGTAAGGACGTTGTGTGTAATTAAAAAAAAAATTAAAGAAAATTTAAAAAAAAATTACCGATGGTAATAAAAAATTTACACAAATAACGTCTTGGTAGGACTGCAACTCTCTAATAATCGTTAAAATGAAATTCCCAAAATTTTAACTAAATTGATGCAAACCATGGTCAAGAAGACCCTAGGATCGTACCAAAAGGTGTCCAAAAAAAAAATATAAAAAAATTTTTGGTGTCGACCACAGTAGCCCAATAATCAAAAACAATTAATTAGTGGCTCACTAAAATTTTCAAAATATTACTCTACCCTGGCTTGGAGTAGGGAGAAAAAAAGTTAAAACAAATGATGATAGGTTGTTAAAACGCGAGGGTTCGAAATGAAATTATATTTTAATTCAGAAAAAAAAATATTTAAATAAACTGGTAGAACCATTGTAGGGACAAGGTACTACTATGCACCAAAAAAAAATTTGCAACAAAAAAAAGTCCCTCTTCTTAAAAAAAATTTTAAAAAATATTTTCAAAAAAAAATTAAAAATGTTTAAGTGGGGTTGCAGCTCCTATTAGTGAACCTTAAAAAAAATTAAATAAAATCAACACCAGAAAAAATCTTTATAGAGATATGTTATGCAACAGTCTCAGTTCTTTACTTTAAAAAACAGTTGTAGATTTCCTTGCCAAAACTGTGTGAATGTGAAAAGTGAATGAGCTAGAAAAATTAATTTACTATACAAAAAAAAATATTGAAAATTAAATTTACTTGAGAATCATAAATTACAAAAAAAAAATCGTCATTGCAAAAAAAAACCAATCAGTTTGGGAAAAGTAAAAAAAAAATAGTTATGTTCAAAAAAACAAACGATGTTAGTATATTTGTTTAAAATTATTACTTTAGGAAATAAGTAACGTTAGTACTTATTTACTGTATCACTATAATAATGTGAACCTAAGTTTTAAACTTTGCACTCAACCCCGTAAAGAATTATCTTGTGTGCACTTTCAAAAAAACAAATATGAAAACAATTTCAAGGTTCACCTATAAGAATATTGTAAAACTAAATCTGCCTACTCAAGTGTTTTTACACACAACATCTAATCAAAAAAAAGTTACTGCTTAATGCATTCTCAGATCCTTATTCTTGGTGTTCACGAGATATAAAATTAAATTGTGCCCTATCCACAACTATTAGTCAAAGCAAAATTACCAAATGTACAAGGGCTAATGAGACCCTATCACTTACAAATGACATTTTAAAATGAAACAGTTGGGAATAATCCTGCGTAAAACCCAGAAAACAAAAATCAAGAAGCCAAACTTATTACATTAATTTTAAAAGAGCATAATAAAACTCCTGGCCCCAATTAAATTTTTGTTATCTCAACAAAACTCGGCCTAAAACCAAAAACTTTTTATTAGACATTTCCCCTATTCCCTAAGTATAATGTCAATAAAACCCAAAAACTTGTGATTTCCATTCCAATCCCATCTGTACCCTATATATTTTTAACCGGCCAAACACCCACAGGCGAAACAATATCTTATTTCAAAGAAAGGTGAAGGTATTTTGAAGCACCCTGTGAAAATAGGACAATATTATGGAAAATTGTTCAGATCAGTGTTCTTACTACTTTTTAACCTAAATATATCTAGTTCCCTCATGTGCATGTTACTATTTTAATTCCTATCATAACTAAAAAGATCACAAAAATTGTCTTTCTCCGCAAATCTGCAAGGTCCTGGAAGATGTAAGATTCAGCCTGTAGGCCAAATTTAGTTGTATTTTAATTTAGCGAAAACCGAAGTTGCGAAATCCTAAAAAGATTAGCAGGAAGTCCTCGTTCCTCGATTTCTACACTCCGAACCAAACATTTCTTCCATTTCCACCCAGCTCGCGGGAGGAAAACCCCTAATTATTGCAATACAAAAGGTACTACTATCATATTATGCATAACAAGAAAAGTATATGCTCTCATCATTGTTTAGTCGCATCAAAGAAAACCTATTGTTTTTAAATTTATTCTTAGGTTGAAATCTTTTTTTAAAAATCAATCATCTTAAATTTATTGTTTAACCTGAACACTTTCCCATTTATTCCACAACAGTGTATTTTAATTTAAAAATTTGCTTCATTATTTGAGGTCACCAATATGAAATTATTTTAAAATTAAAAAAAAAATGAAATAAAAAAAATTACTTTCAAATTGTTCACAACTTCCAAGTTTTCATCCCTAAATACCTAGGTACTTTCTCAGTCTAACACCATCCATCGTTATCCAACATAACGCTTTAATTTCAGAAGCAACAAAACGAAGATTAAGTGAAAAAGCTAAGCAAGTAAGTTGGAAGTTGCTTTACAATGGGCGCAGATGTAAGGCCCCTTTAAGTACACGCCACTGTCCTGAACTGCAAACTAACAAAAAACTGAAGACTAGCATATCTGCCGTCAAACAACATTTGGCATGAAATTAAAATAATTTCATATCATACCAGTACCCTCCAAAAACAAAACGTTTTTTACTATAAGACCCAAACACTTAACCAATAAATCTTGTTATTTAAAATTATGATTTGGAAGTAAAAGATTTATTTATTCCTTCCTGATCAACTAAGACAAAAAAAGTTCACCTTTTTGTAACTCAAGAAGTTCCCGTTTGGTCCCCTAAAAAAATATAACCTGTCTGGTCACCCTTTAAACTACGACCACTATACAAACCGTTTAGACCAAACAAGAATTCGAGAAGTTATGTTTACCGAGAAAAAATAATCTTTTTAAGAAAAATTAAATTATTTAAAAAAGTAGTAAAATTTTGAAATATTTTTACCAATTACCCCCGCCTAGCATTTATATTTAGTTGAAAGTCTCTCTTAAATTCACTGACCAATTTCACGGCCTCACAATGACATTACTTAAAAAATTTACTGAACTCTACAAATGAACTAAAAAAAATCAAAAAACTTATATCTATATCTGTCTCAGTTAAACATTTCTTTTGTGGTATTATATCTAGTTGGGCTTCAAATTCATTTTCTCTGTATTTAATCCGGAGCAGGCAAAACTTCTCAAGGCTCAAACATAAATGTTTGCTCTCCATTGGCCATGACCAAGCTATGACCTGAACGCAGAAAAAAAAAATACAGAAAAAAATAATTGTGAACAAGAAAAACTTTAATTGATAGAAATACCCGTAGGTCATTTTTTTAAAAATGCACTCCAAAGTCCAACGCCGTATTTTCTACCAAAAAAAAATTTTACCAGTCACGAAACACAACTAGACAACTAAACCAAAGACCTAAAAACTGTCTTTCAAAAAAAAATACCCCCAAAAAAAATGTTAACTGGACCTCTTGGCGTTGATCTTCAGCCAATATGTTGCTCTAGGAATTTTAGCCTTGTGTTCCCTAAACTTCCGAGCTAACTATGTAGTAGTACCCTCCTCTGACCCGATGTAACTGAGTGACGTAAGGTGTTAAATGCCATCAACAGTTACCACCAAAAAAAAACCAAGAAAAGAAAATGACAAAGCAAAATAAACTCATTTTCCTTTTCTTTCATTACTAATTAATACTTTCAACTAAACAAAGCTACCAGCTGTTAAGCTATATTTACTTTAAAACAACCTAGCCAAGAAAAATTTGTGTGAAACCCTGTAAAAATATTCCAAATACCAAGTGGTGATATCCCACAAAAAATTAAAATCACCAAAAAAATAACCTGTTGACCTAAATAAATTGACTGCACTAAAAAATAATCTGTGAAACCATTTCTATCTTATCACAAGCAGGAAATAATAACATATTAGTAGTAGGCAACCTGCAAAAAAATTGTTAGAATGAAAAAATACACTACCTATGTCATATATTTAAAACATAAAAAGACCATGTCTGGAGGTCCATCCACCTATAAATCAACAAAAAAATTGAAGTAAATTTACATTGTTGTATTTATTGTTCTTAAAAAAGTTTAAAAAAATTAAAACATGTTTTTCATACAAAAAACTTTAAAGAATTAAGACATCAGTTGGACTCTGTTCAATAAAAACTCCCATGTTTTTTATCTACTTATTCTTCCTCAATAAATAAAAAGAATCTTTTATTTTCCAAGAAAAAACCTGTGAAGATAAGCTAACAAAAACCTATGAGAATTACTAAAACAACAAACTCCAAATCAACGCTTAAATATTACCAAAAAATATTTAAAAAGTGTTATTTCCGAAAACCAATGATCTTGTCTTTTATTTGAAAAAATGATTGGGTGTCAAAAACACTGACAGCCACTGAAAGACTGAAACCTGGCTATGGCTGTAACACCAAAAAAAAATTTCCCTAAAAAAAAAATTCAGAAAAAAATTCAAAAACTTTTTTCTTTTTTCCAAATACAAAAAATAAAAAAAAATACATCAGATGTTAAAAAACTAGCCAAAAACACACGTAGGGCGCCAATTTGTGGCCTTTTAAAATGCGTTGTATGACATTTGTGGCAGCTTAAAGCCGCTATCGCCATTTTGTGACACTGTAATTAGAATAATGACAATTTGCCAACTTGTGACACAACAAAACCACTGAATAATTAAACAAATATCTGGAAGCAGAACTGTATTTTCCAGCTAGGTAAAACATTGATATGCCCGGTAACTTTTATACAGTGGAGAAGGGGGGGTTCAGAAATAAGAAAATTTTAAGTGCGCCACATTATTTAATACCAATGTTTTACAAAGAAGTTTTTAAATAAAATACAGTTCAACCCAAACGTTTTAGTCAAACAATGAAATTCTACCTACTTCCGAAGCTTCCAGAGTATTTGTGTAATTAAAAAACCAAAAAAATTGAGTAATAAACAGAATAATACTCTAAAAGATTGAATTAAGATGACAAAACTAGAAGCACTTTACAGGTAGATGGACTCCTTTAACAGGTCATAGTGTACCTACATCTGAGTCAGTAGCGTAGGACGCAGTTATATGAATGATTGTTAAAAAAAAATATATATATACTTCCAAAATTATTCCGTCATAGGGGAGATCTAGACCAAATATCTGCTGTCATCATTCTACATTGGGTAGAATGAGACAGACAGCAACCCAGTCCGAGATCCACCCCATGAGGTAAAACAATGTAAGGAAACACTAAAAAAAATATAACCTCATCTCTCTTTTGTCTCTGCAAGTCGGTTATTGGGTTGTACAAATAACGCAAAGATTTAGTTCATCTTGTTTATTCTAAAGATTGAAGTTGAAGTTAATATTGGAAACATGCTTAAAATAAATGAGTGTAACAAGGAAACCAAGTCAGAGCCAGAATGGCACGCAATAGCAATTTAACCTTAGCTTAATTATGCCGCAAAACTGGGGTTATGACGTCATACCTTATCTTGCGTTTACAAAAATGTTGAAATTATATGGTGAAAATTATATATATATAAAACAAATATTATATCTAAGGGTGTACTCGCTCCTACCTTGGTCCTGGTTTATTGAATGAGTAAATAAATAAAAAATTATTTTATTTTGTAAACCTGGAGTTCTGTTGTCCAGACATCTCCTCACCACTGCACCGGGTCCTGTCCTATTCTGTCCGCGCCTCCCCTGCTGACTAACTAGCACATGGTACTAGGGCAGCACATGGTTTCGAAAAGTGTGCTGGATACTTGCCCGAGCGTAGAACCCTGTGGAAAATGAAATGTTTCAGTCTCCTGGAATTCGTCAATTTTGCACGAAGTTCCCCTACACCGAGTAACTTAAATCGAGAACCCCGTGTCGACTCAATAAAATAAAGTAGATTTAACCAGATGAACTAAAATAACCCTAACGTATCTTTCCCAGGGTTACAACTGGCTCGTCCGGCTTCCCACCAGCGTCCAGCACAGCTGTCGATGGAATGGACAGGGCTGTAGACAAAGGAGAAAAACAATATATAGTTTTTATCCAACACGTGGTTAAAAGAAAAATATAAAAACGCCAAAAATTCCCCACGTCTTTTGTCAAAAAAAAGTACATTTCACACGAAAAATAATTACAATTTGGGAGGCAAATATTATCTTGAAGAGTCCTCAAATAAAAAAAAATGAAAAAAATAAAATCGAACTTACCACTGCTCTTTCCCGTACAAATGGCGTAGGCCGACTTAAATCCCCTTCAAAAGGGTATGAGCGTCACTTCAGGATTCGCCTAAACACGACGGACTCACTTCTACAGTTTCTGGGATATCTCCTGCAATCGCTGCAGTGCCAAAAACCAAAAACAAAGGCGATCCCAGAAACTGTTGTCGACCCAGCTAAAATTCGTTAGCAAGAGACAAAGCACTTTGTCGAGAACACAAAAAAAATGAAGCCACCGGAAACCGTTCGTAGATTTGGTGGGGAGTGGGGACAGTAAAACGAGACTGGAAGAAAAACCCGCGGTTTTCAAACTAACCAATGAGGAAATACACCAATAGTTCCATACCGGTATATAGGGGCCAGCACCGACCAAGGGGACATTGAAAATAGGTAAAACGCGCATTGAGGTGTTGTCGGATCTATTTCCACGGTTGAAATTTTTATAACAAGGACGTCGAGACACCCTCCATACATAGACCGAACATTTGCCTACCGGACACCTGCCAACATATCAAGTAGGAGGAAAATAACCAGACGGACTATAAGAAGCTCAGCATTGAAACCATCAACTGCAAAATCAATTACTGGAGATCAGAGCTTGCATCAAACTCAGAAATATTCGAACACTCAATCAATTCCCATATGAGTAAAGCTATACTAAGTGTAGAATTTAGTTGTATTTTAGTTACAGTTTTAGTCAAAAGTTTCCTTTGCTCTTTATAAATGTTTTCTCCAATATTCATCTGGTTTAACGCCATTTTTGTAAAACATTTCTACAGTAATACTACTGTTTCTGAACCTGAACCTAAAAATACACACTGAACTACTGCTTAAACTCGGCACAAGAGTGTTTAGATGTTAACTCACACGATTTCGTTTATTCTGTTAGTCTTGGTTTTTATCCCTCGTTTATCTCCCATTTACAAAAGTGCGTAACTCGTATTTATTTTATCCTTTCCCTATCAAATTAATAAAGATATCAAAGTGGGCGGAGCCTCGGTTGTTACTGGTCAAACCGTGAACCTAAATATGTTTTCGTGCTATCAAAACTAGCTAATCCGTGAAAGATATGGGGTTCGGATTGTCCCAATATCCTCGAAAATAAACATAAGCGAATGAACCGTTCATCAAAATGTTTCCTCCCTGTTACTGAAACCATTTGTGATGCGGCAACGCCGCCATTCCCCAGCTGTTTAATTTCATAAACGTCAAAGAGAATTATGAAGTGCAGATAACCAAAACAATCGAAAGTTTTTATGTGATTTTTAAAGAACTGTGATCTTAAATTCCAATTACGATGTCCAGATAATGCGATGTGCGTAGTGTCCACAGTAATTCGATGGAATGCCTCCTTTTAAGGTAACTTCCTAGACACTATATAACCTCCAAACCTAGCTCTATAAAATACGCTTAATTTGTGTACAGAAAGACGAGTCAAAGAGCCTTGATTATTTACCTAAATAAACAAATATGTAACGTTGCCTTAAACGTAAAAATGACACGTTACATAATCCCCCCCAACTTCAAGACGATTAACCTAAAAAGGTTAATCGGAGAGGTCCGCTGCCGACTTAAGGTCTTTGGCATGCCAGCTCCCTGGCAGTACTTTACCCGATGGTTCCTGAAGCTCAAATATCCATGGAGAAATTTTATTCCTAATCACATAAGGACCAACGAATTTCGGTGCTAACTTCTTCGAGAAAAACTTCGCAGCATCTGACAACACATAATTCTTCTTCCAAACACGCTGACCCACAACAAAGTTGGGTACCCTTGTACGCAAATTATACTGAACTACGTTTTTCTCTCCCGCCACCTCTATCCTTCTCTTAACATCCGCATAGAGCTTCCGGAAACCTTCGTTCTTACTTTCAGCTGCAGATTGTACACCATTCTCTTCAGATAACAAAACTGGGTTGGAGTAATCTTTTCCTGATAAACACATATTCCTACCAAAATTAACAAAGAAAGGAGACATCCTGGTTGTCTCATGGGTTGCAGTACGAATCGCGCAGGCAAGTTTATGTATTTGTTCGTCCCACTTCCTGTGTGTGTGTATGTGTCATGTTATTATATTTTTTGTATAAACAGCCTTACAGTTTCCTTCTGTAATGATATCTTATGTCATGCTATGTCTCATGATATGCTATGTTTCTGTATAAACCCAGCTTAAGGGTTTCTGATGGCGGTGGCCAATACAATATGTTTTTTGCTTCCCACTGGTGGGGTACTGTAGTAGGGCACATCTTTATCTTCTAACGTTCGCAAAATTTTTAATTGAGATATTTGTTTATTTTGTTGTGACACCGCCCAAGATGCAAGATAACATCTGTGACTCTTCTTTTTTTTTCGTATTACCTATTGGGCCAATTGTTAGAAGGCAAGTTAGCTAGAAATCAACATTATTTAGGCTTAAGTATTAAAAAATAGCTTGTTTATAGGGAAAATTGCTGAAACCACACACACACCAACATTTCCGCGCACTTGCCGCTTCACGAGCGTGATAGGGATCTCCTTGCGAGTGCGCATACCCGTAAAAAAAAAACCAATGAGACGGCCGAGGCGGCCGTGATAGTTTTCCAATTTATTTTTCTTTAAATTTATGGACTAAAAAATATTAATTTCCAGGTGATGCCGGGCCTAAATAAATTCTAGAAAGTGCCAAATTCAAAAAATATGACTAAGAAGTGATTTATCAGGTATTTAGAGGATATTTGTAATAAAATAATTTCTAACCTAAAAACAAACACCGAAAAAAAACGTTTATTATTCTGAATTTTCGAGGCGCTTGCGTTTTGACGAGCTATCTTGACCTGTTTTATCAGAAAAGTTAACCTGGCAAACATTTTGACGATGAGAACCGCCTTTTTTGCGCGATTATATCACAGTAGTGTAGAACATAACAAGTTTTTCGTCAGCCATTTTAGTAAAGTCTCTGTCCATTACAGGAAATAGCTATTTTGCAATAGTTACCATTTCAAATTCAAATTCAAAAGTAGTTTTATTATAGGTAAATTTAGTGGGAATAAGGACACTGTTGTTCTGGTAAATATACGTTTTAATCCATCGGTAACGTTTCGACAATGGTTTTTGTCTTCATCAGTCTAGTAGTTTTATTGTAAAGAATACCAATACATTAACAAAACCATGCTTAATCTAAATGTAAAAATATAGGTTAATAATGTAAAAAATAAGAGAGTACAAAGTAGTTATATAGAGTATAAAGCAGTTATAAATACTTGGGTTTTACATGGTTTAATCTACTCTCTAAATATATCATAAACCCAAAGTCAACCACTGAGCCGATATTATTTAACTAACTTCTTCCCAGGTCACAATGTATTTGAAAATCTCACAAAAAGGTCTTCGGCGGTCTCTCACAGATTTCAGACAGACACACAGACAAATTAAAAATAAAATAATACTTATAAAACCGCCAGATAGTCTTAAAAGCACATAAAAACTCCGTATAGATTAACTCAAACAACATAAATTAATCACTTCTAATTATCGTAAGATTAAAGTGATGAAAAAAAAAATATATATTTAAAACAGTGGTAAAACAAAACACATAACAAAAAATATACAAAATAAGAAAATGCTAGTAACCGCACAATAAGTTAAAAAGTTTTTAAAGTTTTTATATAAAAACCAAACAAAAATTTAAAAATCTCAAAAAAGGACCTCCAGCGGCCTTCCACAGGAGATCGGGTTTTAGACAGGCAGACACACAGACAGATTAAAAATCAAATAAAATAATAATTATAAAACAGTAGGATAGCGGTAAAATGACATAAAAAGTTTTGTACAGGTTAACAAAAATAACCGAAACACTTTTAATCATCGTCTCTTAGGATAAAAGTAATGATAAAAAAAACATATTGAAAACAGTAGTAACACAAAACACACTGTAACTGCACTATAAGTTTAAAAGTTTTTATATAAGAACAAAACAAAAATTAAATAAATAAATTAAATTATGGTATCCCATAAAATTTCTCAAGGGAGTAAAAAGCTCTGGCCATTTTGTTTCTTGTTTATTTCTAGACAAAATTACTTTAATGTTAACGTGCTATATTTTGGAGCTGTCATGGACACTGTGAGAGCTAAATAAAGATTGCCTAATCAGCAACGACAACACTTTAGAAGCTGCTTAGAAGTGAAACGGCATACAGCTGTAATAGCTATTTTAATTTTAGTTTTGCTGTTAAAGTGTTTTGGTAGCTGTTTTTCAGCAATTTGTGTTACTTGGGACGGAGCTATCGCCTACATTCACCTGAGGATGGCCCAAAAGGTCGAAACCGGTCCGGTCGTGCCGGTAGGGGTATTTTCCCTCGGAGTAGTTGTTTCTGGTGGTTTCACACAACTTATGCTCTACACGGAGCTATCGCCTACATTAACCTGAGGATGGCCCAAAAGGTCGAAACCGGTCCGGTCGTGGGCTGGCATGGAACACTTGTTCCTGACTATCAGGACGTGTTCCAGACGGGGATCATTCGTATCCTCGTGATCGACGTTGGAGAAAGTGAAAACCAAACAGTTTTAAGAAGTTCCCAACGAAAGCCTCAAACCATCAGTATAATTCAATGCCGGTAGGGGTATCTTCCCTCGGAGTAGTTGTTTCTGGTGGTTTCACACAACTTATGCTCTACACGGAGCTATCGCCTACATTCACCTGAGGATGGCCCAAAAGGTCGAAACCGGTCCGGTCGTGGGCTGGCATGGAACACTTGTTCCTGACTATCAGGACGTGTTCCAGACGGGGATCATTCGTATCCTCGTGATCGACGTTGGAGAAAGTGAAAACCAAACAGTTTTAAGAAGTTCCCAACGAAAGCCTCAAACCATCAGTATAATTCAATGCCGGTAGGGGTATTTTCCCTCGGAGTAGTTGTTTCTGGTGGTTTCACACAACTTATGCTCTACACGGAGCTATCGCCTACATTCACCTGAGAATGGCCCAAAAGGTCGAAACCGGTCCGGTCGTGGATTGGCATGGAACACTTGTTCCTGACTATCAGTACGTGTTCCAGACGGGGATCATTCGTATCCTCGTGATCGACGTTGGAGAAAGTGAAAACCAAACAGTTTTAAGAAGTTCCCAACGAAAGCCTCAAACCATCAGTATAATTCAGTGCCGGTAGGGGTATTTTCCCTCGGAGTCGTTGTTTCTGGTGGTTTAACACAATGTACAGGGTGTCCCAGAACTAATGGTACATAGTTAAACTGTAGATTCTCTGGGTCAAAATATTACGATTTAGCCATACTTACCTTAGTCCAAAAGTTCGTACTAACCGAGATACAGGGTGTTAAACTTTATTTTTTCAATTCGATTTTCTTTAATAACTTTTTTAATAATTAATATTTTTGCAAAAACTAATCAGCGTGTAAGTGTCTTTTAAATTAGCAAGACGATTCCGTTGAAAAATTTGATGTTCAATGTACATGGTGTTCCTTAGACCACTACCATTGCATAAAAATCAGTGTATTTTTGTTGTGCCTCGGTATATACCAGTTTTTATGTAAAATAATGGTTTTCCCATCCTTTTTATGAAAAAAAGTTATACTGTTTTAAAGTCGCTCAGAGCAACGGTTTTTGAGATTTTTGCATTTAAAGTTTTTATTGCATGTGAGTGATATGCCTAATTTATGTATGATACTTTCTTCAATTCTTTCTACTAATTAATAATTTTGCACAAAAAATTCGGTTTGGTGGTTTTTGGGTATGGACAACTTAATTTTGGTAAAAAAAATATTATGCTGGGTGTTCTCTGGGTCGGTACCGTTACATTAAAATAGATCTAACTTTTTGTTCCTCGGTGTATACAAGATTCTATTAAAAACATTAATTTTTTAATTTTATTTAAGTAAAAAAGTTATAGCGCTTAGAAGTTTTTATTGTATGCGTAAAAGATTTTTGATTAAATTCTTACCTACTTCATACATATTAGCTATAATCAATACTTTTTTATAGCAATCTAAGATTGGATGTTTTCTTAAGAAATATTAAGTTAAAAAATATACAGGGTGGTTCTTGAATTATCATAAGTGTGTTATCATTGTTCGTTATTGCAACTGTGTAGGGCTTTGTTTTTAATGAGGAACAAAAACCTCTTCGTATTAGTTTTTTTTTTAAATGGTAAGTACGTATACTTTATTAATGCAAGTATATAATAAAAATATTATTCTTATATTAAAAAATATATAAAATTTCTTAAGCGCCACGCTCAGCAACTAAGTTAAAATTTTAAAATTGACAAATAGTAAATCAAACTTAAAACTGTTTATTATTGTAGGCTAGATAAATACCCGAGAAAAACTATTTAAAAAAATTCAAAATGCTGGAGAGGCATTCAGAAATGCAAATCTTTATTTTAACATCAGACGTTTGTATAATAAGCGAATAAACAAATGTATTCAGGTTAACGGTGGCCATTGTGAACATTTATTGCAGATTTTTTTTGTTTTTCTATCTAAAAATTTGTTGTTGCAATAAAATATGTATAATTTTTATTATTGGTTTTATTTTTGTTATTAATAATTATTTAATAATTAAAATAATATTCTGTTTAAAATCCTGCTTAAGTATACACCGAGGCACAAAAGAATACACTGATGATTTTAATGCAATGGTAGTGGTCCAAAGAACACCCTGTATATGGTACATCAAATTTTTCAACGAAATCGTCTTGCAAATTTCAGAAAAACCTACATGCTGGTTAGTATTTGTAAAAATATTAATTGGGAGAATGAATTGAAGAAAGTATCATACATAAATTAGGCATATCACCCACAGGCAATAAAAACTTTAAATGCAAAAATTTCAAAAACCGTTGCTCTGAGCGACTTTAAAACAGTATAGATTTTTTGCATAAAAAGGATGGGAAAACCATTATTTTACATCAAAACTGGTACACACTGAGGCACAAAAAAAAGTCTATGATTTGAATGCAATGCTAGTGGTCCAGGGAACACCCTGTACACTGTACATCAACATTTTCAACGGAATCGTCTTGCCAATTTCAAAAAAACTTACACGTTGGTTATTTTTTGCAAAAATAATAATTAATAAAAAAGTTATTAAAGAAAATCGAATTGAAAAAATAAAGTTTAACACCCTGTATATCGGTTAGTACGAACTTTTGGACTAAGGTAAGTATGGCTAAATCGTAATATTTTTACCCAGGGAATCTACAGTTTAAGTATGTTCTATTAGTTCTGGGACACCCTGTATAAGTTGGTGGGGTTTGAGTTATAACAAACTCTCCAGCGACGATCAATGGTCGACAATCAAAAATTTTAAAAAATACGTGTTTTTTACACGATTTACCCTACGTTATTAAAAAACAAACTATTTTTGGAAAATCTTGGATCAAAATGCGGCGTTGCCTAATCACTTCAGATGAAATTCCTGAGATGGGAATTTATATAATATATTTTCATTATTGCTCTGTAACTAGGATTTGAGTTCTATTTTAATAAAAATAAGTTGTTTCTCAAGGGGTTTTCACATAAATTATCTAGTCAGCCCTTTGCAGTAGAATTGATAGTATTTATATAACTTGGCAGCATCTCTTTAATGGCATTTCCTATCTTTCTCTTCTCCTCATTTTCCCCATAAATCTATCTCTCTCTCATTTTGAGGCGCATAGACCTCCATAATTTTCGCCACTTTTGGAAGTGGAAATTATTTATTTCTTGTCCTGTCCCATTCGTATGGAACAGAAAAGGATGGCTAGATATTTGCTTTTGATTTATTGGTTTACTTTCCTTTTCTCCTGATTTCTTGATTTCTTGTTTTGTTTAATGTGTAAGAAAGTAAAAGTAATATTTTGAAGTCCTTCTTTAGGTTAGTTTAAGATTTAATTGATTTTGATGTTAGTATCCAAAGGCGCCATGGGTGTCGCCACTAATTTTCGCTCTTGTCATTTTTCCTTAGGAAAAAGGACGTATCTTTTTACCATCTACAGTCGTCCCGTGAGTAGTAAAATTTTATATTCGACCATTATCTGGGTCATCATATCGGATTCATTAAAATTTTATTCAAAATTGCAACAAGCTTCTCGTGATACTTACTTGGTTGAATTTATTTTGGTGATTGCGCGTTGCATTGCTTCGTAAGAATGATTTTGTTTTGGACAACGGACTGCATGTTAGCTGACGTAAGAAACGCAGCTTCTGACCCTCTTAACAGCACTTGAGGTAAATGAATTTCTATTTATTGTATCAGGTTTAATTTTTCGGTCGATATTTTATTTTGTGTTTTCGGTCATAATTATCTATTTTAAAGTTGACTTTCATTATAAAAAAAATTCCGATTTAATTAAGTTTTTTTATCAGAATTAAAATAATAATATAAAAAGGCAGTGTTCCTTTTTTTTTTCAATTAAATCTTGAGACAGAAAACACGTTGTAAGATTTATTTTTTTTTACACCTTTTGCAAAGAATTATTTTCCTGTGTGCATATAAATTTTATTAAAGATTATAAATAATCATTTTTATTAGGAAAATTCAGCTAAATAAAATTAAATGAAAAATGTCCTTCAATTTAAAATTAAACTAAATATTCACTTATATCTTTTTGCAATAAAAGGAAATAAATCTAAAATTCTTTTATAAAAAAATATATATTTATTTTATTATCATATCATTTAAAAAAAGACAAAAACACCACCAAAAAAAATAAAACTTCCTCCTGATGGTTTTGCTTACATAACTTGTTCTTTGTAGGGTTCTTTAGACTGGTTCTTCCAACTGGTTCCAGCTACGGGTGCTTTGACTTGCACTTCCACACATTTTCAAACCGAGTGGTTTTTGTACACAGTTTCCTGTACCTACCTGTCAGATTCTTCAATGGTCTTACCACACCTGATTTTTAACTAAGATAATCCTATGATTATTCAGTCAGACTAGCGGAAAAGATGCCCATGCGACATTTTGGCTTTTGGTATGATCTAACCTTTTAGTTATTCTAGCTTCCGTTAATTACTAATGGGGTTTGATATTTAGCATTGATATTATAATATTAATCACCATGATTAATTTATTTAAATTTTAATTAATTAATAATTAAATTATTATCAGTTAACTTTAGTAATAAGTTACGAACCGCCTTTCCTTTTTAATTTAAACTAATTTATCAGTTTTGAACTCATAGTAATGCGCTTAAGTTTAAGTAATTTGCTAATTATCATGGCTATTTTCGGGAGCCATTTGTGTAACTAGGTTCTTAACAATTGGGTTACGGTAAATGTAAACCAATGGTGATCACTATCAGGTAAAAACAAATCCTAGGTTCAAGGATAATCATTATTACATAACAAATTCGACTTAAATAATTATTTTGCCAATCATTACCTTATGTTTTGTACTATGAAGCGGTTGATTGATTAAAACGGGAAATTTTACTTTAACTCTGCCTAATCTTTGTTTTTGCTCCATTACCCTTAACTAATTAGTAAAAAGCGTTAGACATTGTATTATTCAGTTATGATGACTGGTAATTTTGATTATAGGTATAAAGAAAAAGTAAGTCCATGATTTCTTTATTTAGTCTGATTGTTTATTACCGCATCGTCTTATTTATAATAGAGTTCCTCTTAGAATCTGAGGAGATTGGAGAAGATCTTGCAACTTCCTGGCGCCATATTTTAAGTGTGCTCCTCTTATTTATTTACCTCTCTCTCGAACCCCCCCGTCGCTCTCGAACTCTGAGCACTGCGGGCAAACACAATTGCACGCTTGCAGCTCTATTTGGATGAAACTGATGCTATTTTCGAATTTGACTTATTTTAACTTTAATTTTTTTAAAACAAATTTTAAAACCAAAAATGGGCGTGGCAATTTTTGGCGCCTAACGTGGGGCTCATGCGTAGTAAGTTTTTTAAAACAATAATACGTTTTTACACAGAAAAAACCTTGAATTATTGTATGAGATCATAACTTGACTTGATTATTTTATTAGCCAAAATCAAAGTTTACTTTTCAAGGTCGCCCGCGCATGCGCAGCAATTTTCTGGCGCAGTAGATTTATTTGAAAATTTATTTTATAATTTTTCTTTGATTTGAAACTTGGTACTTATGTACTTATTTGATATTATTATATGCTATGGTACGACTCACTGCTTGAGTAAGTAACTTAAGTTTGCACATATGCAGTAAATTTTTTTTTAAATTTTGCCCTGTTATGCATCTTACAGTCTTAGTGACATAACTATAGTAATTATTGATTACTGTTTGCCCAATATTGTACCTATACCTTAAGTGGCGCAACCCTGTATATACGCATGCGCTGTATTATTTTCCCCTTTCCCTTGATTTAATTTGCGTGTTTCTTGCTAATTATAATTTTAATTAGTCTCCTTCCTTGTTTTTGACTACTTTTAATTGAATTCAGTTAAATTAGATTTGAAGTCTCGCGCGTGCGCAGAAGCTAACTCGCTTATTACTAGAGATTTTTAAGTGCAGCTTTCGCGGTTCACTTTAAAAAAAAATAAATCAACGTTGCTTTAACCCTACACTAAAATATTCCGTCAGTTTTGACGCATGCGCAATAACAAATTTTGCATTTTAGCTAATTTAATTTAAAAATTAAATGCTACCTTGCTATTTTTTGTAAACTTTTGTAAATAAAATTTTATTTTTAAGATTTTTTTCGCGTGCATGCGCAGTAGTTTAATACTAAGTGTACACGTATGCGCAATTAAATTTTGTGCTTATTATTACATAACGCGTATAATTCAAATTATTATTTTTTGTTTTTGCACGATTCTTTTTGGTTTTTGAAGGCTAATTTTAAATAGTATATACGGAATTAGTCTTTTTGGTGCTTGTGCCAGTGGATTTAAAAAAACATGGATTATAAAATGAAAATTGATCATTTGCGGAAACCTGAACTCCAGTGGGAGCTGAAGTCACGTGGCTAACCTACTGAAGACACCGCTACTGTAGAACAAATGAGGGCGGCGCTTCGGCCATTTCTAAAATTGGAAAAGAAATCTAAATTTATGACTTCTCCTGTATATATTTTTGATTTCGAAGACGAAGAAAAGTATATTAGTGACAGCGTAAAAGAGATTACCTCACTAATGAAATCATTTGCTGGTGATCAAGCTAAAGTGAAATTTGAGCGCTTGCAGTCCAGATTAGTACACTTTCTTAACAGAATAAATAAAATAACGAATGAAAAATTATCAGAGGACCAGATTAAAATAAAATCAAATTTATTATTGGAAATCCTAGCAGCCATGGACGCTTTGGAAAAATGCACTAAGCAAGATCCTGATTTAAGTGTCCTAATGGATAATGCACATCTCGGCTCTGATTCTGAAGAGGACCGAGCTTCTACCAGTTCTCGTAATCAAAACTTTGCTAGAAATACTCTAGCTGCTGCGGTACCGTCTACCTCCAATACTAACCTTTCCTTCATGAACAAATCACAGCAAATTGATAAATGGGGAATTCAGTTTAATGGCAACACAAAAGTTATGTCTGTACACAGTTTTTTGGAGCGAGTAGAAGAACTTAGGATAGCTCGTCATGTTACCGAAGCACAACTTTTTGAATCTGCTACTGATTTATTTGAATCTAAAGGCACTGAGTGGTATAGATCGAACAAAAGTCATTGTAAGACCTGGAGAGAATTATGTAATTTGCTCAGAAAACATTATGAAGGCCCAGACTATAAACCACGGCTCTTTAAACAAATTGAGTCAATTGTAAGCTATCTTACTGACATAAATGGTTTATTCCGACGCTACGGAAATATTCCCGCTGACGTGCAGCTCGACATAATCATTAGAAATTTGGCACTACTTTATGGAACACAACTTGATGTACATTCTATCGAAGAGTTAGAAGAGGAATGTTTGAAGCTGGAAACAAAGAAGTATAGAGCGGATCATTTTGTCCCTCTCTCAAGAAAAAGAACTTCCATGGTTGCGCCTGATTTTGCATTTATTTCTGCACCTTCCGGATCTGTTGATAGTTTTCCTGACATGGGTGTAGATATGGATGCTGTGAATCAATGTAGCTCCCAAAGAACAACACCTAACCACCGCACATCATCAATAAAGTGCTTTAATTGTCAAGAGTTTGGACATTTTAATAGGCAATGTACAAAACCAAGAACAAGACACTGCTATCGTTGTGGAAATCCAGACAAAACCACCCTTACTTGTGAAAAGTGTTCTCCTTCGGAAAACGGCTCAAGGGGGAATCAATAAGCCGTGAGACTTCTTCCGTTATCGATTTATCGGCTATTTCTACAGATTTTCCATAAAACATCTTATTGGACTTCATAATTGGACATGCGAATGGTGATCAGAGACCATATTTGGAAATCTCAATAATGTGATACCGCATACGAGGCTTATTAGACTCTGTGGCCTCTAGGACGATTGTCGGTCTACCAGGCTCTGAAACATTAAAAAACTTGGGTTTCAAAATGTTTCAAGATAACTTAAACTGTACTGTAGTTAATGGTCAGAGCTGTATTAGTACTGGCTATTTTCAAGTGCCTATGACCTTAATGCACAAGACAAAAATTATAGATATTCTTGTTTTGCCTGAATTATCCCATACGCTAATTTTGGGAATCGACTTTTGGAAAGCAATGGAGTTAGTTCCAGATTTAAAGCAATATATATGGCATTTTTCTGCTGAATCAGATTTTCAAATTTGCAGTCTTCATGATGAAAATATGCTCACCTCAGAACAGCGAATAGCTTTAGATAACTTAGTAAAACAGAAGTTTTCCGAAATACCTGAGGAACTTGGTTGTTGCAGAGTTGCAGAACACGAAATAGAACTTTTACCTGGAACCAAGCCAATTAAGCAACGCTATTACCCTGTCTCTCCAATTAAGCAAAAAATTATTGACGATGAACTTCAAGAGATGTTACGCTTAGGAGTAATCGAACCATCGAAAAGTCCATGGTCGAGCCCAGTGTGTTTGGCTAAAAAGAAGGACAATTCCTATCGTTTCTGCATAGATTTTAGAAAGCTTAATATGGTAACCAAAAAAGAAGCTTATCCACTGCCATACATATATTCAAGTTTGAATCGCCTCAGGGACGCGTGTTACATTAGTTTAATTGATATTAAATCTGCATTTTGGCAAGTGCCTCTAAGTAAAGAATCAAGGGAATACACTGCATTTACTGTGCCAGGACGTCCGCTGTATCAGTTTACTCGCATGCCTTTCGGCTTTAGTAACTCACCAGCCACTTGGCAAAGAATAGTAGATAGAATTCTAGGATATGATTTAGAGGAGCATGTGATGGTTTATCTTGACGATATTATCATAATTAGCAGAAAAGGTGCATTTTCTGACCATCTAAGAATTTTAAATATTGTGTTTGACCGATTACGAGATGCTGGGCTAATGGTTTCCAAAGAAAAATGTAAATTTTGTAAACCTCAGTTAGAACCTTGGTTACTTAGTCGACATCCAGGGCTTACGCCCAAATCCTGATAAGGTCGAAGCTATTGTAAATATACCACCTCCTAAAAACATCCACGAAATACGAAGATTTTGCAGAACAGCTTCATGGTATAGGCGATTTATACCGAATTTTTCAACTGTAATGGCACCTATAAATCAGCTAACTAAAAAGAACGTCAAATGGCATTGGTCTGACGAATGTCAAAAATCATTTAACCTGATCAAAGAATCACTTGTCACTGCACCTGTCTTAACTTGTCCAGATTTTAGTAGAACCTTCATCTTACAGACAGACGCATCTAATTTTGGATTAGGCGCTGTTCTAACTCAAGAATTTGACGAAGGTGAGAAGGTAATAGCCTACCTATCACGCTCTTTAACACGTCAGGAAAGGAAATTTACAGTCACTGAGAAAGAGTGTCTGGCGGTTATCTGGAGCGTCGAAAAATTAAGACACTATCTGGAAGGTCAAAAATTTAAAGTGATCACCGACCATCATTCTTTGTTGTATTTAGCAAATTTAAAAGACCCCCAAGGTCGTCTTGCTCGCTGGTGCTTACGTTTACAACCTTACGACTTTGAACTCATCCATAGAAAAGACCATATAGTTCCCGATTTTCTCTCTAGATCTGTTCCTGCTGTCGATGTAAATTCTGTAAAAATTGAAGAACTTGAAACCTCATCTTCTACTTTCTCCAACAATAAAGATAAATGGTACCAAAACATGTTCTCAAGACTAGAGAAACAACCTGATAAATATCCCTCATGGCGAGTAGAAAACAACCTGTTATATAAACACGTAAAATCATCATATGCAGAACTCAGAGATCTCTCTAGTTCTTGGAAAATAGTTGTTCCAAAGGATAAACAAAAAGACATTTTAGTAAGATGTCATGATATACCCGCTGCCGGTCATATGGGTGTTTTTAAGACATATTGGAAAGTGTGTGAACGTTATTTCTGGCCAAAAATGAGATCCGACATTACCAAATATATTAAATCTTGTCACATTTGTGCTCAGAATAAGGTAGAACAACAAGCTCCACCCGGACTTATGGGTGATCGCCCAGAAATTATCGAACCATGGCAAGCTATCAGTCTTGACTACATTGGCCCATTACCAAGATCAAAATCTCAGAATACTTATCTTTTAGTTGTTACTGACTACTTCAGCAAATATTCTGTTTTATTTCCTTGTCGTTCGGCCAAGTCCAAGTCATTATGCAAATTTGTCGAAGAAGGGATATTCTTAACCTATGGAACGCCCCAATATCTTACATGTGAGAACGGCCCTCAAATGAAGTCAAAAGAGTTTCAGGATCTGTGTCTTTCTTACAAAACCATAATTTTCTATACTCCCAGTTATTACCCACGAGCCAATCCTACCGAACGTGTTAATCGTGTCCTTAAAAGGATGATGAGATCGTATATTTCGAAAGGCAACCACAAAACATGGGATGAGAACCTAGCAGCTATTGCCTGTGCTGTGAGAACTTCAAAATCAGAGACCACCAATAAGGCGCTGACTGTGACGTAGGCCAGCACCCCGATGACGTCACGAGCACCCCGATACAAAATCGACACAAAATATGATTCTCGAACGTACTAATAGTTTCATTGACTGAAGTCACACATTAGCATCCGATTATTTACTGTCTTTTTTTAAAGTAATGTACTAGTAAGGGCGCATAATAATCTAAAACAACCATGACATCAGTGACTGAACAGTGGTTGATTCGTTTTATTTATGAAACTCACACATTATCATCCAGCTATTTACTGTCTCTTTTTAATTCAATGTAGTGGGGCGGGCGCACATGAGTCCAAAACAGCCATGGGATTATTTTAGTAAGAAAGTTATATTACCAAGATGGCCGATAGTGATAAGTGCAATAAATGTCGTCGTGTTTTTGCGTCAAATTCAAACTCAATAGAGTGTAGTTTGTGTAATTTTTGGTTCCACAGAGGTTGTACAGGCCTAAGTGTTACTAATTTTAATAAATTAGTAGCTACTGCACGTAAAACTGGTTCCCAAAGCTGGATTTGCGATAAATGTGAAGCAGCTAAGGTAAGGTGTCGGGCATCTTTGTCACCTGTTACGGATGATCTGAGTGAGTTGGAGAAGGTCAACCGATCAAGCTGCACCAAGCAACAGCCCAGCGAAGTTGTCGAAGGCATAGATAGCGTTCACAAACAGCCGTCTACGAGACAAACCAATGCGGATGTACGTGCGTCGCACTCAGTCACGGGCTTGTCGTCAAATGTGGGAAGCCACCTTAAGGCGTCTAGTTGCAGCCAACTTCAGTTCGAGTCGCTGACTGAAACAGCTGATTTCTCAAAATTGGGTCAAAAAATTCAAGATCGGTTGGTAAATAAACAAGACATTGAAATGTCTGATATTGTTTTAATAATCTTGAATATTTTTAATTCAATAAATGAACAAAACAACAAGTTAACATGCCTTTTAAAAGAAATCAAGGTGCTAAAATCGTGTGAAACCAGTGCTAGTGTGGCTGACCTTCAATCTGAGGTTCAAGTACTCAAAAATGAGCTGGAACTCCTTAAATCCCATAGGGTAAGTGGTAATACTAACCTACCCTCTCCCACCCGTATAGAAGGAGATACTCAAACTGAAATCTATAGCGAAATGCAGGACAGGGCAAATAGGTCGAAAAATGTGCTCTTTTATAACACACCCGAAAGCACATCTGATGACTCAAAAATAAGAATTGAGCATGATAGAAAAATAATTTCAGAGGTTTTCTTGAAAATAGGAGTTACATGCAATCATTTCAAAGCTTTTAGGTTGGGTCAAAGCAATACTAGGGGTCCCAGACCGCTCAAAATCATTTTATTTGATAATTTATTAGCATCATGTGTTCTCAAAAACCGGCCACTGCTAACTAACACCAATATCCAAATTAGAGCTGACTTAACAAAATTGCAGCGTTTTCAGGTTAAAAAGGCACATGAGGAGTTGGAAGAAAGGTCAAAGAATGAACAAAACCTGCATATACAGTATTTTAAAGGAGTTCCTAAAGTCGTTCAACAGAAAAACAAAAGTAAATCTAATCCAAAAAACTAAAAATTTACTATCAAAATGTTGGTGGGGTGCGCACTAAGCTAAATGAGTTGCGGAATGAAGTTAATAGTTGTAGTTATGATGTAATAATTCTCATTGAGTCGTGGCTGAATGAAGACTACTCTGACAGTGAATTGGGTTTTAATGATTTTATTGTTTTTCGTCAAGATCGGAGTAAGTCTAAGACCGGTAAAACAAGGGGAGGGGGTACTCTAATAGCCATTCGTAGGAACATTAAGGCTCATGTTATACATATAAGTGATTCCACCTTGGAGCATGTTTTTGTGAATGTTGCCTACGGTAATAAACAGTTTATTTTTGGTGCAGTGTATATTCCTCCAGCCTCTCCTATCTCGGTCTATGAAGAGTTTTCATCCTCAATACCTGATACACTCTCTGGATACCTAAATTGCAATATTATTATTTGTGGGGATTTTAATTTGCCTAGGGTAGTGTGGGTTAATTCGGAGAGTGGTCTTTGTGTCGAAAGTGTTGAGTCAATCACATCAGCTAATCTGCTGTGTGCTTGCTGTAATTATTTTAACCTAAAACAGGTTAATCATATTCCTAATGCCTTTGGTGATTTTTTAGACCTTATTTTTTCAAGTGTACCTGACTGCAAAATCTCTTATGCACTAGAAAACCTTTCTAATGTTACACAGCGCCACCCTGCCTATGAAATTTGCTTTTCTGTTAACTGTGATGTGGGTCTTAAGTACGATATTTTTTACTATGATTTTAAAAACTGTGATTTTGCCGCAATTAATGATTACTTATCTAGTATTCCTTGGGAGTCTGCACTCGATTCAACTGATATAAATGAATGTGTTGATTATTTTTATAGTACTATTTATTCTGCTTTTGAAATATTTGTGCCAGTAAAACGATATAAATCTACTAACTTTCCATCATGGTTTAGTCGTGAATTACAGCAACTGATTATCCAGAAAAAAAAGGCACATTGTAAATTCAAAGGATCTGGCAACAATGTCGATTTTTTGAGGTTTTCAGAACTGCGTGACAAATGCAAAATCCTGCGTAATGGTTGTTATGAATCTTATTTAGAGAAAGTTAATCAGGATGTTGCACAAAATCCACGTTTATTCTGGAAACATGTAAATAATCTGAGAAAATCGAGTGCATACCCCAGTTCTATGTACCTTAACAATGAGACTGCAGATAATGGTCAGGACATTGTCAACTTATTTGCAAAGCAATTTTCCTCAATATATCAAGAACATCAAGGTGAAGTACCCAACTATTCCTTTAAATTTAATTTTGACCTAAGTTCAATTAATCTTTCAATATCCGAGATATTTGAAGGCATACTAAGTCTCCAAACCAAGTTCTCCCATGGTCCGGATGGTGTTCCATCCATTTTTCTACAAAAATGTGTGTTCGCTCTGAGTAAACCTCTTCATCATTTATTCAATCTGTCTTTATCCAGTGGGACTTTTCCTGATTATTGGAAAATTAGTTTTTTAACACCAATTTATAAGTCTGGTGACAAGGTTGATGTCATGAATTATCGTGGAATTAGTATTCAGTCTGTGATCCCAAAGTTACTAGACAAACTTTTTTGTAAACACTTTACTTGGCACTGCAAGAGTGTTCTCAGCGATCAGCAGCATGGGTTTACTCAGGGTAGATCAACAGTGACCAACTTGCTTACCTACCAGAAGGACCTGTTAGCTGCCTTTGAGAGGTCTGTGCAGGTGGACAGCATATACACGGACTTTTCGAAGGCGTTCGACAGGGTAAGTCACACGCACATTGTTGCCAAGCTCAGGGCGATGGGACTTGGTGCGACTCTGAGTGATTTTTGTCATAGCTTTTTGACGGGGCGGACCCAACAGGTTAGGATGAGCAACTATATCTCCAATAATATTTTTGTGCACTCTGGTGTTCCACAGGGATCGCACATTGGTCCCGTTTTTTTTAATTTATTTATTTTGGATCTTGGAGATGTGATTGTTCATTCTGATCATTTGGCGTTTGCGGACGATTTTAAGCTGTATAAAATGATTGAGTCGTACCTCGATGCACAGTTGCTTCAGAGTGATCTTAATAGTGTTGTAGGATGGTGTAATGATAATGGTTTGGAGCTTAATGTTAAAAAATGTATGTCCATTTCTTTTGGTCGTGGGAACAATCAAATACAAAACCAGTATTCTATTAACAATTTACCATTAAAAAATGTGACTTCTATAAAAGATTTAGGGGTTATTTTTGATACAAAGTTAACCTTTGTCTCTCATTTTGAGGATGTTAAAAATAGGGCTATGCGAAACCTTGGCTTCATCACGCGTAATAGTGCACACTTATCACCACAATGTTTCAGGCTTCTTTACTGCTCTCTTGTGCGCTCTGTGTTGGAATATGCATCTATAGTGTGGTCCCCATATTATAAATGTCATATTGATAATTTGGAATCTGTACAGAAAACATTTTTAAGGTCTTTGGCATTTAGAGCAAACATAAATATTTACAATGATTTTTGTATAAACTATAACATTGTGGCTGAAACATTCAACATTGAAAGCTTGGAGACTAGAAGGACATGTATTGATGTCTTGACTCTTTACAAAATTTTAAATGGTTTATTTTACTGTCCTTCGATTCTTCAATTAATATATTTCAACACCAACCAACGAAGGGCCAATTCACCAATGTTTCGTATTCCATATCATCATGCTAACTATGGATTTTTCTCCCCGGTTACTCGCACATTAAGATTTTATAATACACATTGTCTTGACCCTTTTTCGTGCAGTCTTCATACCTTTAAAACAAGACTGAAATCATTAAGTAATTAAGTCTAGTTATATAGTAATACTGTTAATTTTAAAATTTTACACATCTACTAGTTTACCAATTTTTAAATTTTATAATTTGTTTTGTTTTTTTTGTTTTTGTTATTTGTGACCATCTTGGTTTTTCTACTATAGTGTTTTTTCTGTAATTTTTGTAAAATGGCTCTGCCGTCGAAATGAATAAATAAATAAATAAATAAATAAATAAGTTATACGAGAAGTCAAATTTATGGGGTTATATTTATTTATTTTGATATAACTGTTTTTTCTTAAATTTTTATAAGAAATACGTTGTGTTTGGCTAATTATCTCATTAAAGGCTGTAAAAGTAATGTAGAAGTTCCTTATGCAGATCATAAAACAGAGTTAACCTTGACAGTGATTCAGTTTTTGCAGTGATTTTAAATGAGGACCACTCATTGCAAGATGTGATGATTATGTGCAGTGTGCCAAGAGGAAATAAATTTAAAAAAAAAGACAGGTATGTATCATTTTGTGTAACAGAGTGCACTTTTTATTTTGTGTTGTGCAAATAAAATATAACTTTTTCTGCCCCCGGGAAGCTAGCTTGCTGGCCAGCAACAAGAATTTTACAGTCAGACAAACAGTGTTAGGTATTTCATGATGTTTACATGGGCGCGCCCAGTGGAGGGGGGGCTAGCCTAAACACAAAAAATTGCTTAAAATGAGTAAAAAATTACTATAAAATCAAAAAAAAAGAGTGTCAAAGATATAATTTAAAAATAATCTAGTCCCCAAAGGTCACTCATCGTAAAGCAAGCTTTATAGGTAGCGAAGCCTGACAATGAATTTATATTATTTGGTTATTATTTTTGAAATGTTTTCCTCGGTTCGAATTGGTTGCTGGCTCGTTCTTTTTTTAAAAATGTGGTTAAATCACAGTCTAAAGATCTATTTAATAATAACAGAGTTTCAAGATAGTTTGAAGCATAACTATTTATTTTTAAAAACATAAATATATATAGGGTGTTTCAAAATTCAGTATCATAATTTTAATGTTCAATTCCTTAAGTGATTTCAATACAAAATTTTCAGATTGTGCAAACACATATTAACATAGGTCCTCAAACACCTTATTTTCGAGATACAGTGTGTTAAAGTTTGGTTTTTTACGAGTTTTTTTATATATTTTCTTGTTTATAGTTTCTTGCGTGGTTTGTGTCGAATCGGCTAAACATAAATGAAGATAAAACTGAGAACATACATTTCTCCCTAAAGAAAGATAGCTCTACTCTAGACTCAAAATTAACATTTGAGGAACATGTCAACTTAATCTCCAAAAAACTCTGTTCAGCTACGTATGTTCTTAGAAATCTCGCCAGGATAATAGACAAAGCCACTCTATTAATTGCCTATCATGGACTCTTCCATTCAGTCTGTGTGTACGGCCTGCTAGCCTGGGGTCACTCGGCGCATGCGCCACGAGGGTTCGGCCTGCAGCGAAGCGCGGTGAGAATCATGTCAGGAATCGGATACTGGGACGATGTGAGATCTGCGTTTCTGTCTCTAAAAATCCTAACTCTCCCCTTACAATACATATTGGAGTCTCTTCTTTTTTTTCATAGAATAATTACGAAAGGGGACAAGAAGTACACAATTATGGTACTAGAAACAAAGATAACATACGTATAGCGCTTAAAGACCTCCTGGAATGCGACGCGCCATTATGCCTCAGCTTTTTTTAATAAACTTCCCCAGAGAGTGAGAGCATTGCCCTTTAGGCCTTTTACAAATAAAATAAAACAGTTTTTAATCAGAAAATGCTTCTACTCGAAGGAAGAATTTCTACAATGTGATATTAAAGATCTGGACTTTTAATCTTTTAACTATTTTAAACAAATTTTAAAGTGTATATTTCGTGTGAGATTTTATTTTGTTATGTCTGTTTGTTTCTTTGGTGGTTGGGTATGACTGAGAGTATGAAAGGCTTGTATAGGGAAAGAAAATGGGAAAATGAACAATATTTCAACAAAAATTAAAATATGATAAATATTAAGATAGGTATATTAATAGAGTATTTACCAGTGATTTAAATTTTATTATTATTAACTAGTAAGTTTCTTCATAGATAAGTAAATTGTTCAACTACTTTTGACGATGTACAAACTTTATAGTTTTTTCTGAAATAAATTGAAACTTGAAACTTGCAGTTTTTGAGATATTTCAAATTTGGCATGTGTATTAAGCTATAGACACTACACTATCAGACATGCCAAAAAATAGTAAAAATCTACAGAGTGATACTTTTCAGGGCTCATGTCGCCTTTTCCCCAGATTTTTTTACCTTGTAAGCCACTGGTAGGCAGAACTAGGTAGTTAAGACAAGAAATAAAATCCTTGTTTTATTTGCAAACTTTTTTGTTTTCTGCAATTTTTGTGCATCTTTAACTGTTTTAGAGAAAGTTGCTGTTTCACCAAAGGCTGCTATTATAAAATAAAAAATGTGCCAGTATGGCATTCCAAGTATATCAAAATAAAATTAATTTATTTGGCATGCCTAATATTGTAGTACCTATAAATAAATATACGTGCCAAATTTGAGCTAAATATCTTAAAAACTGTAAGAGCTATAAAATAACAAAATTTTAACACTCTGTATCTTGAAAATTAAGCGTTTGTGGACCTATGTTTATACAAACTTTTTGTCTTGAAATCACTCAAGGCAATTAAGACTAAAATTATGTTATTGAATTTTAAAACACCCTGTATAGTTTAGACACCTTTGTACTGTGTAAAACAACATCTATAAAATAAAACTGTGCTGCCAATGTGAAACCGAGGAAAACATGTAAAAAATATTAAACAAAAAATAGAAAATCGTTTCCTATAAAGATTACCTTTACAATGAGTGTCCTTACCCCAAACCCCCCTGATAGTCCAGCAGAATAAACCAAAACACATGATTTACAGTATTTACAGCAAAAAAAATCACAAAATATTGAAGATAATTTTGTTTCGCCAAAATTTTTATAAAATTACAAAAGGAGTCTCTAACCTATAATTGAGTACTAATCTGATAAACCCCCCCCCCAGAATAAGCTTAAACACGCGATTTAAATTATACAGGGTGTCCCATAACTTAAGGGCCATAGTGCAGCAGGTGATAGAGGAGGTTATTTACGAGAAAAAAGTTTATATAACATGGGTGTCAACACACATCTTTTAAGATATAGGATGTTTAAAGTTACAGGAGTAGGGGGGGGGGGGAAAGTGTTTTACAAAAAAAAAGAAAATCTGTCATAGCCAGCTGAATACCTGGCTAATTGTTATTCAAAAATGTGGTATTCCTTGTTTTGATAAAATTACAAGTTGAGGAGATACAGGGCTGTCAAAATAACCTCCAAAAACATAGAAAAAATAATATTAAAAAAAAATTTTTTGCTTACTCTTTCTTTTAGAAAATATCAATAAAATTTTATTATTATATCTTGCTAGAGACTTGTTTTTATTAACAAAAAATATAAAAAAACACATTGCGTTTAATATGGCATTTATAAAAGTTTATACCAAAAAAATTGTTTTTTCTGAAAAAAATTGACCGACTAATTTTTTTCAAAATAATTTTTATTTCAATTTATTGCTCTTGTTCTATTACAACACTGCCCAATTTCATATTTTTACTGCGTTTTTTTAAAACGTTATCAAAAAAGTTAAAAAAATCGCCAACTTTGATGCTCTGTATCTCGACAAAGAAAGAGTTTTGACCCATGCATTATAGGAACTTTTTTATCAGACATGACCTCCTCTATCACCTGTTGGCCTATAGCCCCTAAGTTATGGGACACCCTGTATACAAAAATCACAAATAATTGAAGACAATTTTGTTTCACCAAAAACTTTTATCACAGATCACCTTTGTTAAGGTGATCCGTGCTTTTCTAAAATCAAAAAAGAGAGATAAATATAATTTAATTTGTAAAAAAGAATTATTTGATGTTGAAAATGAAGAAAAGGTGTCAATATTTTGTGTATAAACAAGTGTATAACTCTCTCAGTTTGTGATATTTTTTTAGAGAAGCAACTTTAAGACCCAAAGACTACATTCTTTAAAATCAGAGGACCAGAAGTACACAATTTATGAATCAACACCAGAGGGCTTTAAGCATGTTCCTAACTTGCATTCCGATCCTTTAAGACATAAAAAAGCTATAAGGTTGGTGTATTAAACTTTTTCATTAACATAATTGAGAACAATATTTATTTGATTTTGTACATGAGAAAAAGTGACTTGGTCTGTTAAAATATCAATATAAATAATGTTAGGAAATTATGTAACACAAAAATTTAGGATTTTTGACCACCCCCTTTAAAAGACATTTTAAGAAAAAACAAACCCTCTTTGAGTGTTATGTAAATGTGTATGTGTATAAACAAGTATATAAGTACTGTTCGGTTTATGTGTTTTTCTTTTTAGCAAATCAACTTTAAGACCCAAAGAGAACATTCTTTAAAATAAGAGGATCAAAAGTGCACTGCACATATGTCACCTTGTAGTCCAATTATTAGAGATATATATAAAAGCTGTGTTAGTGCAAAAAATACGAAAGTTTGGAAACACGATTAGAAGATTGGTAATCTTACTACTCCTGTAAGTTTGTGACCTCGAGCGGCTGCCATCTTAAAAATATGACGCCTTAAATGGTTGCGGTAGGATTTATAGGAAAAAGTATTAAGTTTTTTATAGTTTTGCAAAAATATTTAAAAGCATAAAATAAAACTGAATGAATAACCTATAAAATACTTATTGTTCATTCCGGGTTATTATTTATTTAAAAAATAATTTATTTTGTTTAATTTTATTTTTTAATCATTTTTTTTGTTTTTACTATATTTTTAAATACGGCCTTTTGAATTAATTAGGCCATAATTGGGCTTCCTATAAGTTACTCTAATAAATCATAATTAAATGGTTAATTAGTTGTTAAAATAATTATAATTAAGAATAAAATCTTAAATCCATTTTTCTACTTTTAAATTAAAATAAAAATACACCAATGAAACTCCCTTAGCGCCTCTCTAAAAGTTAAACTGGACATATATGCGCGAAGTCGCTTGTGAATTCAATAATGAACAGTTGCTTTTCGTACCTCCGGCGACTCTAACACGATCAACCGCACGGTTTAAAAATAAACAATACTGATAAGAAATACGTAAACGAATTCCGCCTACACGTTTTTCGGCTATGATCAATATTAATATATTTAATATTAAACCCAAAGACATAATAAAATTTTCACTTTTGCTTATTAGCGCGATTACGCGGGTGCTCAATATTACTGGAATAGAAGCTGGACACATGGATTCAACCCTTTGGAAGGCCTTCCAAGCTCTGGAATGAAGACAGCACAGCAGTAAGTGATTATATTTTTTTTTGGTGTCGAAATTCGCTTATAAAATTATATTAACAATAATAATTTCTTAGTGCATAAATTTAGTGCTAAGCTTGAGCGGAGCTGGTTTTAGTAATCATATATTTTTATTTAGGGAAATTTCTACCCTTTCAGCTTAATATTATCGGCGAACTTAAATGCTTGTGAAATTAAAATAAACATAATCCATAATATTTCTCAAAAATAAAATAAAATATAAAATTCTAATTTCGATTTACAGTCCGCTATGCAAACCAATTTTAACTGGGCGAGAAGTAGACATTTTTGGTCCCTCCGACCCCAGATGATTTAGTTTTTTTTTTCCTTTTATAAAATATAATTAAAAATAAAATAATAATTTTTGCAGTTTTTTAATTAGTAAAATCATTGAACTTGTTAAAATAAAATCCTTTAAAGCTGCATTAAAACGAATTTGTAGGTGTGTGAGTATTCTAAAAATATCTTTGCGACAAAAGAAAAAAAGACTGTGTACCGTACGAATTGGGTAGGTCAGTTTTTTCGCTAGTTAGTTATTCTTGATTAAAAATTAAAATAGCACAATATTTTGTTTTTTTTTTCTTAATTTTTTTAATAAAAAAAATGGCAAACGCAGAAAAAAATAAAAAACGTAAAGTTCAGCGCGATATCGAATATGATATGCTTGAAGATATTTTTAACACAGCTACAGAAGCAAAAACTGATGCTTCAAAAAAGGGAATTTTTGAGGTCGTAATTGAAGATATTGAGTTGATCCGTGAGGAGTTCGTAAAACATCACACTGCGTTAATAAATGACGTTTTCTCCGATGTGGAGGAGGTCAGGTCAGCTACTAAAAAAGTGCATGATTTTAATAAAAAATACGCAGAAATTAAATCAATTTTTAATATGATTTTTTCAAATGGGGTTAACACAGCAACTCAGCAGAGGCTCTCTATAGGGGCGATTTCACCTCAGCAACTGCCAGCGGGGGAAAGTAACTCTCATATAAGGTTAGAAGAAATTAAATTTATAACTTTTGAGGGTGACATAAGAAGCTTTCCGTCTTTTTACGAGTTCTTTGAAAACTTAGTGAATAAAAATCCAGCGTTGTCAAATATGGCTAAATTTACGCATCTGGTTAATCACTTAAAGGGTCCCCCATTTGAAATGGTAACAACGTTGCCACTTTGCGGAGCAAATTACGCAATCGCTTATGACAATTTGGTCAAGCGATGCTTAAATAAACGCCTCTTGGCAAATGAATATTGGAGTTCCATAGAAAATTCACAAAAAATTGATTTTGAGGACCCCAATGCCTTAAGAAACTTGCTCGATACATTTTCTAAAAATCTAGAAACCTTGAGAGGGATGCAAATTGACGTAGATGGCTGGGATTACATTCTTATGCAAATGCTTTTAAAAAGGGTAAACACTGACTTAATAACGCGTTTTGAAATCTTTCATGGCAAATCTAGCGAGATACCTCAATATCAGGTAGTTTATGATTTTTTTGATAAGCAGTGTGAAGCGCTTTTTTCCGCTCAATGCTCATTGCCTGGTTTAAGTAATCAAAACTCTCATAATTCATTTGAATATAAAAATAAGTCTCCTAGATTTAGAAAAAATCCAGCAAGCAATAATTCGCAAAAATCCATGCTTAGTAAAAATAATACTAGCGGCAACAGCGCGGATTTATTTTGTTTTTGTTGCAATAGCAACCGTCATTTAATTATATCATGTCCTGATTTTAAAAGTAAAAATCCTAAGGAAAGATTTAATTTGGCGAAAAGTAAATCTTTATGCATTCTATGCCTAAGCAATTTACATAAGACATCTTTTTGTAAGTCACAAATTACATGTGAATGTCAAAAACGTCACCACAGTTTATTGCACTTTACAAATAATAATAATGGCAACACTGGCGAACAAAATGAGCACGCTAATTTGGCTTTTTCGCATAATCAAAAAAGTACTGCAATTGAGCAGTGCTGCAATGCAACTTTAAATAAAAAATCGAATAGCGCGCCTACGATGCTCTCCACAATTTTGGTTAATATATTAGATGCAAAAGGAGAATATCAAACTGTACGTGGGATTTTGGACACCGGTAGCTCTATTAGTTGTTTGAGTCAAATTTGCGCAAATATGTTAGGTTTACCGCGCACTCAAAACTCTACTATAATTGAGGGCATAGGGGAAACTTCTTTAAACTCTAAGTTAGGAAGTGTTTACTTAACACTGCGACCAGTGGACAAAATCTGTCCGGTTTTAAATGTGCAAGCTGTTATTTTATCCCGTATTTGCTCAAATATTCCTAGTAATAATGTTTCTATACAGAACTGGAGCCATAATAAAAATATTAAATTGGCAGATCCTACTTTTCATAAGCCGGGGTCTATACAACTTTAAATAGGGGCAGATCTTTTTACTCACATTATTCAAGATGGACGTATTTGTGGGAACAATTCTAATGAGCCCACGCTACTAAATACCATTTTTGGTTATATAGTCATGGGAAAAATTTACTCAGATTACAACCCCAAATTTAATTCATTTTTAAGCCATATTACTTGCAAAACTTTAAATGAAAATATTGTTAAATTTTGGGAGTTAGAAAACATCCCTCAAAAGACATTTTTGTCGACTGAAGAGGAGTTATGTGAACAAATTTTTCTTGACTCTGTATCTCGAGATTCTAAAGGCCGCTACACTGTTTTTTTGCCCTTTAAGGAAAAAATTGAACCTACTTTTCCTGGCAGTAAACAATTAGCATTAAACAGATTTTTATCATTGGAACGCAAGTTGTTAAGGAATCCAGATCTCTATAAAAAATACTCTGATTTTATAAGGGACTTTTTGGAGTTGGATCACATGGAAATATTGCAAAATCCTGACGATAGCGATAAAAACTTTTATATTCCTCATTTATGCGTGGAAAAACCTGAAAGTGTAAGCACTAAGCTAAGGGTAGTTTTTAATGCGAATGCTACCGGTCCAGGAAGCCCTTTGGCCCTTAACGAGACTTTGCTTGTAAGACCAAAGTTGCAAACTGACATTTGTGTCATTCTTTTAAACTTTCGCTTGCATAAAATAGCTTTTATAGCCGATATGTCTAAAATGTATAGACAAATTATCGTTGCGCAGGCGCATCAGTGTTATCAGCGCATATTGTGGAGATTTGATCCTGACGATGCCATTATGGAGTGTCAGCTTAAGCATGTTACGTATGGTTTAGCACCATCTAGCTATTTGTCTATAAGGGTCTTGCAACATTTAGCTAAATCTGAAGAACATAAATACCCCTTTGCGAGTAAAGTTCTTTTAAATGATATTTTCGTCGATGATATCTCGAGTGGGGGGGATAATTTAAGGGATGCAATAGAACTTAGAGATCAACTTATTTTATTGCTTAAAAGTGGGGGGTTTGATTTGCATAAATGGGCTTCCAATGATCCAAGATTTTTAAAGGGTTTGCTTGATGAGTCTATAAATCCGAATGCGCTACAGTTTGATTGCGATAATTTAACCAAAGTTTTGGGACTTCAGTGGCAGCCCAATTCTGACTATTTTACTTTTAATGTTATTCCTCAGGAACGAAATTGTACTAAACGTCAGATTCTTTCGGAACTAGCCACCTTTTTTGACCCATTAGGAATGGTTTCACCAATAACTTTTTTCACAAAATGCCTTATTCAAAAACTGTGAATAAAAGGGTTAAACTGGGATGACCACGCCCCCGCGGAAATAAGTCAAATTTGGTCTCGCTATAAAGCCGAATTGCCGCTCTTAAAAGAATTTAAATTAATGCGCACATAAATATTTTTTCTGGCAATGCTTCTTACGCAATTCACTCCTTTGCGGACGCAAGCACACTTGGTTACGCATCAGTTTGCTATTTAAGAGTTTGCTATAAGAATGAAATTTCGGTATATTTTTTATGTAGCAAAACAAGAGTAGCTCCTACTAAAAATATTTTGAGCATAGCTCGCTTGGAATTATCAGCGGCTCTTTTAGCTGCGCAACTCGCCAATTTTGTTTACGAAGCTTTCAACAAATATATAAAAATAAATAAAATTTTTGGTTGGTCAGATTCAACAGTAACTTTGTGTTGGATTAAAGGACACCTTCAAGTTGGAAGACCTTCGTTAGCAATCGTGTCTCTATGATTCAGAAAAAAATTCAGCCCGATTCGTGGAACTATGTTCCTACCTCTTTAAATCCAGTTGATGTGGCTAGCCGGGGCGCCTTTCCCTCAGAATTATTAAACCATGATCTGTTTTACAGTGGCCCAGATTTTTTATGTAAAAAATCTGAGCAATGGCCTGCACAAAAAAGTTTATCTGAAAATAGCGAAACTAAAGCAGAAGGACACACTTTTTACCATCAATATCAATGCTGAAAATTATTATGAGATAATTTTGAATAAATTTTGGAACTTTTCCAAATGTGTCGAGTTTTAACATATATTTTTCGATTTTTATGGAATTATTTTAAACCAAAAAATGAACATATAAGAGGCTTATTAACATTTTTGGAAATAAATAAAGCTCTGATAAAACTCATAAAACATGTTCAAAAATTAGCTTTTTCAGAGGAATTGAAAAAATTAAAAAATAACGAATGCCTTCCAAAACCCTTACAAAAATTAAATCTTTTTTTGGATTCGGATGATGTAATAAGGGTGGGTGGTAGATTGCATTATTCGTCTTTGGCTTACGATAAAAAGCACCCTGTTTGATCACCTACATGATTATTGAAAACATTCATTTAAAATACTTTCACGCTGGACTGTTGACGGTAAATCATCTTTTAAACCAACGGTATTGGGTCCTCTCATCAAAACGTGCTATCACTCATGTTTTATCCAAATGCGTAAGATGTTTTAAAGTCAAACCTCAACCTTTGCAGCCGTTAATGGGGTCACTTCCTACTGCTCGATTGGAGCAATGCCGAGCCTTTGCCAATGCTGGGGTGGATCTCGGCGGTCCTTTTCAAATTTCACTAGGAAAAACAGTGGGAAAAACTAGAGCTGCAAAAACTGGCAAAGCTTATATTTGCTTATTCGTTTGTCTCGCAACTAAAGCTCTGCATTTAGAGCTTGTGAGTGATCTGACAGCGGAAGCTTTTATTGCTGCGCTGCGCAGGTTATTTGCGCGCAGAGGTAGAGTCCATCACATGTGGAGTGATAATGCAACTAATTTTGTTTTAGCGAATAAAACGCTACTTAATGTAGACCCTTTAAACTTTACCGAGTGACATTTTATTCCCCCCAGTAGTCCGAATTTTGGTGGTTTGTGGGAGGCCGGAATAAAGTCTGTCAAAAAACATTTGGTAAGGGTAATTGGGGAGCAAATCCTCACTTATGAGGAATTTTACACCTTTTTATGTCAGATAGAGGCCATTTTAAACTCGCGGCCCTTAACGCCCTTGAGTTCGGATCCTAACGATTTGAGTGTCTTAACGCCCAATCATTTTCTTACGTTAGAATCACCGGCTTCACCGCCTGATCCTGACCTATCCCATTTGAGATTAAATAGATTAAGTCATTGGCAGCTAGTACAGCGCCTTCAACAGGATTTTTGGCATAGATATAAATTAGAATATTTACACATTCTTCAACAGAGGCATAAATGGTTAAAGGATAACACAATGCCATCTGTTGGAACGTTAGTTTTAATAAAGGAGGATTGTTTACCTCCTCTTCAGTGGAAGCTTGGCCGTATTGTCGCCTTGCATCCGGGTAAAGATGGAATATCTAGAGTGACAACATTAAAGACAGCTACCAATGCAGCTTTAAAACGTCCTCTCTTAAAACTTTGTCCACTTCCCATTGAGAATGCTGAAAATGCGTAGGCATTTTCCAGGGGGTGTGATGTTCATTCCGGGTTATTATTTATTTAAAAAATAATTTATTTTGTTTAATTTTATTTTTTAAGCATTTTTTTGTTTTTACTATATTTTTAAATATGGTCTTTTGAATTAATTAGGCCATAATTGGGCTTCCTATAAGTTACTCTAATCAATCATAATTAAATGGTTAATTAGTTTAAATAATTATAATTAAGACTAAAATCTTAAATCCATTTTTCTACTTTTAAATTAAAATAAAAATACACCAGTGAAACTCATTTAGCGCCCCTCTAAAAGTTGGAACTGTACATATGTGCGTGAGCTCGCTTGTGAATAAAAATAATGAAAAACAGTAGCCTTTTCGCGCCTCAAGCGAGACTATCTCACGGTCAACCGAACGATCTAAAAATAAACAATGCATTTCGTCTGATAAGAAAACGAATTCCGCCTACACGTTTTTCGGCTATGATCAATATTAATATATTTAATATTAAAACCAAAGACACAATAAAATTTTCATTTTTTGTTTATTAGCGCGATTACGCGTGTGCTCAATATTACTGGAATAGAAGCTGGACACATGGATTAAACCCCCTGGAAGGCCTTCCAGGTTCTGGAATGAAGATAGCACAGCAGTAAGTGATTATATTTTTTAGTGTCGAAATTCGCTTATAAAATTATATTAACAATAATAATTTCTTAGTGCATAAATTTAGTGCTAAGCTTGAGCGGAGCTGGTTTTAGTAATCATATATTTTTATTTAGGGAAATTTCTACCCTTTCAGCTTGATACTATCGGCCAACTTAAATGCTTGTAAAATTAAAATAAACATAATCCATAATATTTCTAAAAAATTAAATAAAATATAACATTCTAATTTCGATTTACAGTCCGCTATGCAAACCAATTTTAACTGGGCAAGAAGTAGACACTTATTATTAGAAGTTGACTGGCTAGTGCCTTTGCAGAGATGCAAATCCTAAATTGTTAGCAATATGCGCATTTCCTTTATGTATTATCACATTATATTCCAAATAAACAGACAATATTAGATTTTACCTAAATTTCTCAGAAACTAAGCATTTTAGAGCAAATGCGAATTTTTATATATTTATTGCAAAAACCACAATTATCTTTTAAACAATTAATTTAAATAAGGCCAAGTTTCTGATTACCTGTCACTATTTTAATTGGCGTCTCTAAATTGGTAATATTTCAAGAAAAAAATGTATAGGTTTTATTAAATTTTCTGAAACACTTTTGTAAAAAATATAATTTTGTTGTAAAAAATGTATCACAAAGTGGTATTAAATAATAATATTGCCAATAAAGTTATTTATTATTATAAACTGAAATTATTACGTAACCTTGACTCAAATTCATGGTGGGCACTCCATTGCCATCCTTAAATTGGGGTCCTTTGTAATCTTAAAAATAGTACCAGTTTACAGACCCCTAATGTGTGTAAAGGGCTATGCTTGCCGGCATAGGTTTTAGTTTTAAGGAAAATTAAAGTAAAAATTCATTACCAGAATAGTTATGTATAGAATTTAAATACTAACCACAGCGAAGTTAAGTGCGACTTTGTATCTGGAGACCGCATGCTGGGCGATTGGTTAATCAATAATTTGGTTGGCTGCGATTGATTTGCCTTTACAAGGCAATAGTATTTGAACAGAACCAATCTTGAAAAAGCAAGGTCTTAATCAACCAATCGCGTGCTAAAGGGACTCTTTTGTAATATAGTTTATAAGCTCTATCTACAGCAAATATTGTAAAATAGTTAAAAATATTTCAAAAATCGATAGAATGTGATAATAACATAACAGTCATAAGACTTAGAGTACATACAAGTTCCTTATCACCAAAGAGTTTTTAATATGGTGTAAGATAAGAGTTGTTAAAAAAACAGATTTTTTTCAAAGTGATGGCAGTAAAAAATTTCGGGCATTATATATCACACTCTATTTGGAAATGAGTAAACAATTTTTACGAATTAAATGTGTGTTATTCTAAAAAAAATGCCTATTTTGACTATAATAATATAATTAGTTTTCTATTTATTAATGAGCAAAGAATAAAGCCTTATAATACTTTATTTCTTGGAATTGTCGGACAAACCCTTGTAAATTTTGGTAGACCCCTCTTAAAACTGAAATGGTCCCCTTGTACTCTACTCCATTAGGGTCCCAGTCTGACACTGTCCTTTAGTAATGAGTTTAAAAAAAAACAGTGACTCTTTTTCAAATGCTGGTGAAAGTTTTTTGGTTTTTATTGTTAAGATTAACGAAAGTGACATTACTGATTCGAACCCCATAAAAAGCAGACTCATTACCAGTAACCATATTTATGCTCTTAATTGTTTTTTGTACATAATATTTTAGTTCCTTATATATGAGAGTTAAGCTAAAAACTGCGTTGAATTAGAGAAGCAACACACTTGGGATGGATAAACATGAGACTACCGCAAACAATTTTCGGAGGGGAATAATATATTTATGTATATAAATGTACAGTTTTTTTGCTACTAAGCAAACTCATTACCAGTAATCCTATTTATGTTCTTACTTATTTTTTGTACATAATAGGGACTTATTACAATAAAGCCAGGTACAAATTGTGCCGGGCACTATTCTGACAGTTTCCCATTATAACAACAGCTATCTTCTTTCAAAATTAGGACTTTGTGTATTATAAGGGCCGGTATTAATAGTGACGCCACTATTAATGGAAAATAAATGACTAGATTTATAAATTCGACATTGGTATGTCCATTTTGAAAGATCAACTGTCAGTTTTCAATGGGAAACTGTCAGAATAGTGCCCGGCACAATTTGTGCCCGGCTTTATTGCAATAAGTCCTTACTACTTTCGTTAAAGCTTTATATATGAGATTTGAGCTAAAAACTGCATTGAATTAGAGAAGCAACATACTCTCCCGAACATTTCCAGAGGGTAAATCACCCCCACCCTGGCAAGGTTGATTGTTCCCTCTTAACAGTTTTTTGCTAATAACTCGAAAACTTTCGTACAAGTGTTAGTTTTTCTTGTGGTATTTTTTCTCCTTCCCACATTGTTTTTCCCAAAAACGTGCCCCACTGCTTCTAGGGATGGCCATGTACATCATTGGAAAAGATGTATTGTCGAAAAATGATTTCAAAAATATATTTTTTTAAAATTTGAGTTTTCCAGTTATTAACAAAAAACTGTCAAGAGGCACATTTAAGTGGGGAGCCACCCCCGTCAGGGTTACATAACACTAAGAGTGTTGCTAGTCTTATTAACTATAGTACATATTATCTAATACTCTATTCGCTTAGCAATATGAAGAACAAGATAATTTTGGAAAATTATTTTATTTGGATGATTATAAGTGCACTTTTATGAAAACTATTAATCACATGCATTTTTAATGTTTCTGTTTTTTTAAAAAAAATTAATTCCTCAACATCATGTCTTTTTTTCGTGTTGTTTGCGTTTTATAGAGACACTGCTGATTTAAAAAAAAATCACAAGATACAAAAAAGATGTGTATTAAAAAGTTGTTTTCACATTTTCACCATGAGTTAAACCATAAATATTATACCCGTCTCTGGTTAAACTTTATGGTATGCTCAAAAAACTACGAAATTGGAGTGTACGTCTAGACACCAAAATTTCACATTTTCATGAGTTTCAAAAGTGAAAAAAATGCTTCAAAAATCAAAAGGCTCTACCATTTTAAATAACGTTAGCTAAGTTTTTATTTTATGTAGTATATATTCTGTCAAATATACGGCTTACATAATGACCGACCCACGATTTTGCACCAATGTCTTCCCGACTATTTTTTATACCCTACGGCAACATCTAGGAACCCAAAGGAAACATTGGTGGAAAGGTAATTTAAAGCTTTACAAAAAGCTACCAAACCATTTTGCTTTTAAAATGACAGCTTTCGTCAAAAATCTAAAAAATCTGTTCACCAATAACAAAGTTATGAATTTTCCAAAATTGTTGTTTTTTTCATTTTTGAGATGTTTCTTGTGTTTGGCATGAGTTTGATATATGTCGAATAAGTCGTATGGCGTTCCAAAAAGCAAAGGCTTTTGGCGTCTGTCATCAAATTTGCATTTACACGTTAAAATAACAGAGGTCACGAACCGACTAGATAGTGATATGATGATATGAAATTTTTTAGATTTTTGACCAAATTTGTAATTTTAAGAGAAAAATGGTTTGGTAGTTTTTTGAAGAGCTTTAAATTACCTTTCCACCGATGTTCCTTTTAGGTTTATAGAGGTAAACATTAGTCGGGAAAACATTGGTTCAAAATCGTAGGTAGGACGACATATCATATTTGACAGAATATAGACTAAAAAAATTATAAATTAGCTTACGTTATTTTTTAATTCTTAAAGCATTTTTTCCCTCTTGAAAGTTTTATGAAAAAGTAAAATTTTGGTGTCTAGGGGTACCCTCAGGCCAACTTCGTAGTTTTTTGAGCATACCTCGAAAATTTTCTAACTGTGGATACAACTTGTCAGGAAACAATTTTTTTGTATCTTGTGATTTTTTTTTGTAAAATCAGCAGTTTTTCTATAAAACGCAAAAAACACAAAAAAAAACATGATGTTGAGGAATATATTCTTTTTGAGACACAAAAACATTAAAAATGCAAGTGATTAATAGTTTTTATAAAAATGCAATATAATCCAAATAAAATAAAATAAATTAAAAAAAAAATAAGAAATAAAAAAAATTGTAAATTTACCAAAATTCTTCTATTTTTCACTTTTGAGCTGCTATATTGTATTTTGGCATAAGTTCGACAGACGTCCAATAAGTGTAATTGTATTCCCAAATGTAAGGGCTTTAAACCCCTCATCAAAAGTGCATGAAGGCCTCTTGTGGCCAATTAAAATGCGTTGGGTGACATTTGTGGCAACCTAAAAGACGTTGCCGCCATTTTGTGACACTGTAAATAGAACAATAACGCTGTGCCAATTTGTGACACTAAAATCAAATTACTGAGTAACTAAACAAATATCTGGAAGCAGAACTGTATTTTCCAGCTAGGTAAAACATTGATATGCCCGGTAACTTTTATACAGTGGAGAAGGGGGGGGGTTCAGAAATAAGAAAATTTTAAGCGCCACAGTGTTTTAATATCAATGTTTTACAAAGAAGATCTTAATTAAACTACAGTTCAACCCAAACGTTGTAGCCAAACAATGAAACTCTACTTACTTCCGAGGCTTCCAGAGTATTTGTGTAATAAAGAATAACCAAAAAAAATTGAGTAATAAACAAAATAAAATTCTAAAAGATTAGAATTAGAAAAGAATAGAAAGTTCCTTATAGGTAGATGCACATTTCCAACAGATCACAGTGTACCTACATTTGAGTCAGTAGTGTGAGACTCCATTATATAAATGATTGTAAAAAAAAATATACACTTACAAAATCATTCCGTCATAGGGGAGATCTGGACCAAATATCCGCTGTCATTATTCTACGTTGGGTAGAATGAGACAGACAGCAACCCAGTCCGAGGTCTATCCCATGAGGTAAAACAGTGTAAGGAAACCGCAAAAAAACATATAACCTCATCTCTCTTTTGTCTCTGCAAAATTGGTTTATTGGATTGTACGAATAACACAAAAATTAGTTCATTTTGTTTATTTTAAAGGTAAAACTGGAAAATATTACCAAAAACATGAAATAGGAAAAAAAATGAATGAAATGAAATGGAACAATTCAGGGCCAAAATAGCAAGACACTCCAATTGTACAGTAAAAATTATTAATTAATAATTATGCCGCAAAATTTTGGTTATGACGTCATACCTTATCTTGCGTTCACAAGAAGTGCTAAAATTATATTTAAAAAGTTATTTGAAAAGATTATATCAAATGTTGCTCCTACCTTGGTCCTTGATTATTATTATACATGTGTGTTTTATTTTGTAAACCTGGTGTCGTTCTCCTCCTGCTACTTCGGGTCCCGTCCTGTTCTGTCCGCGCCTCCCCTCGTGCTTGCTTAGCACATGGTGCTAGGGCAGCACATGGTGGTCAAAAGGTTGTGGGATCCTTGCCCGAGCGTAAAAACCCTGTGGAAAATGAAATGTTTCAGTTTCCTGGAATTCGTCTATTTTGCACGAAGTTCCCCTACACCGAGTAACTTAAAACGAGAACCCCATGTCGACTCAATAAAATAAAGTAGACTTAAACAGATGAACTAAAATAATCCTAACGTACCTTTCTCAGGGTTACAGTGCTACACCCGGCTTCACACCAGCGTCCAGCACAACTGTCCCGTCGGTGGAATGGACAGGGCTGTAGATAAAGGAGAAAAACAATATATAGTTTTTATCCAAAACGTGGTTTTAAAAAAAATAAAATAAACTCCAAAAATTCCTCACGTCTTTTGTCGAAAAAGTACATTTCACACGAAAAATAATTACAATTTGGGAGGCAAATATTGTCTTGAAGAATTCAAAAAAAATAATAAAAAAAATCGAACTTACCGCTTTTATTTCCCGTAGAAATGGCGTAGGCCGCCTTAAATCCCTCTCAGAGGGTGTGAGCGTCACTAAGATTCGCCTAAACAATGACGGCTCACAGTAAACCGTCTTTGGTATAATCCGCAACTACTGCAGTGCCAATAAGTGCCAATAACCACAAAAACAATAGCGACACCAATAGACGGCCACCAGCCCAGCCAAAATTCTTTAGGAAAGAGACAAGACACTTTGTCGAGAATACAAAAAAAATGAAGTTGCCGGAAATCGTTTCGTAAATCTGGTGGGGACAGTACACAGTACCAACCAAATTTTCCCGGTTAAATTCAAATAAGAATGCAAACGCATTTATAAAAACCGCTCTCTCCGAAAAATCACTAACTCCGGTTTGCGAACCTGGAGAAAAAAAACCGCGGTTTTCAAACTAACCAATGATGAAATACACTAACACTTTCGTACCGGTATATAGGGGGCAGCATCGACCAAAGGGATATCGAAAATAAGTAAAACGCACATTGAGGTGTCGTCGGATCTATTTCCACGGTTGAAATTTTTATAACAAGGACATCGAGACACCCTCCATACATAGACCGAACATTTGCCTACCGGACCCCTGCCGACATAGCAAGTAGGAGGAAAATAACCAGCAGGACTGTAAGAAGCTCAGCATTGAAACCATCAACTGTAAAATCAATTACTGGAGATCAGAGCATGCATTAAACCCAGGAATATTCAAACACTTAACCAATTCCCATATGAGTAAAGCTATACTAAGTGTAGAATTCAGTTGTATTTTAGTTACAGTTTTAGTCAAAAGTTTCCTTTGCTCTTTATATATGTTTTCTCTAAGATTCATATAGTTTGACGCCATTTTTGTAAAACATTTCTACATTAATAAAGTTGTTTCTGAACTTGATCCTAAAAATACACATTGAACTACTGCTTAAACTCGCACAAGAGTGCTCAGATGTTAAGTTTGTTCATCACTATCCAGCCCTACACAACCCTTCAATCCGACTAAGTTAGTTATTAACTTTATTTAACTATGATTATATATAAATTTATATAATATAAAAATACGATTTTGTTTATTCTTTTAGTCCTGGTTTTTATTCCTCGTTTATCTCCCATTTACAAAAGTGCATAACTCGTATTTATTTTATCTTCTCCTTATCAAATTAATAAAGATATCAAAGTGGGCCAATATCCTCGAAAATAAACATAAGCGAATGAAATGTTCATCTAAATGTTTTCTTCCTGTTACTGAAACCATTTGTGATGCGGCAACGCCGCCATTCCCCAGCAGAACAGCTGTTTATTTTCATGAACGTCAAAGAAAATTACGAAGTTTTACAGATAAACAAAACAATCGAAAGTTTTTATGTGATTTTTGCCGAAACCTGTGATCTCAAGTTCCAATTACGATGCCCAAATAATACGATGTGCGCAGTGTCCACAGTAATTCGATGGAATGCCTCCTTTATAAGGTAACTTTTTGGACACTATTGTTAGCTACCGCTAAATTTCGCGGTGTTTGTAAATTTTAAAACCACACAATTGAATGACAGAGTGCATTTTCGCGCATTTTGGACATGCGCACCAAGAATCAGTGAGATCCTTTTTCGACCGCCTCGAGAAATGGCGTGTTAATTTACTTTCTCCAACTATTTCAGATATCTACACTTGAAAGTGCTCAATTTTGGTGTACTGAAGCATGGAACTAGAAACTTCAGCCCTTCAGCTACGTGGTGACATCATTAGATCCAGACAGGGGCCCCTTGGAGGTGGAGAAATTGGCTGCAAACTGGTGAGTGCTTTGTTTCTGATTTCCGTTGTGTGGTGCCCACAATTGACCTATGGACCTTTTTAATTATTTCGTAATTTCATATCAATATATTTATGTTTGTTTGTTCGCGCTTTCATTAATTAAAATATATACAGTCCATTGCAGTTATCGTTTTTCTAACTGCGGGCAAACATAAGTGTTCCTTCGACCGAATTATTTAAAATTTACTCCATACGACGGTATTAATAAGTCGGTCATTTTCACGCCGAGATCAAGGCCTTGAATTTTGCCAATCGTATTGAAACGAGAGAGATTTTCCCTCGACCTTCGATAGCGGCGCAGTTCACCTGATTTTCGGTCCGCTGCTATGGTAACGTACCGTGGTCATTCAGTAAACAAATCGAAGCAATCAAAACAAACAAGCACATGTTCAGTGTGTTAGGTGTGTTCCATATCATTTCGATATTTAAAACAATTTTCATCAATTGCGATAAATTAGTGCATATTTTCGACAATTCGTCATTTTTCTATTTCAGAAGCATTAATTTAACGTTAATTGTATATTTACCGACATTTCTGTGATTAGATGTGTTCCATGTCATTTCGATATTCAAAACAATTTTCATCAATTGCGATAAATTAGTGCATATTTTCGACAATTCGTCATTTTTCTATTTCAGAAGCATTAATTTAGCGTTAATTGTATATTTACCGACAATTTCGTCATTTCAAAGGTAAAATCATGTCTGTCAAAAAAGCCGTGCAAAAACGCAGGGGTTTTTTATCTGCGATCACCGAGTGTTATGTATTTTCACAGACCGCGGCAACAGACGAAAAAGCGAGAAACGAGTTTCAAGTGAGGTATTCCGATTTGGACGAAACCTTCGATAAATGCATGCTGGCACATAATGATGTCATTATGTTGATAGACGACTCGGACGACGAGGAGTTTAAAACGCAGGATGCGATTCTTTCAGAAGCTCGTAAATATTTTTATGCGTGTAAGGGGGTTTACTCTAAAATATTTCCGGTTGAGGCCCCATCCTTTTCGGGATCATATGTTCGACAAAACGAAACTCCAAAACTCAAAGAGTTAGGTATTCCCATATTTCGAGGTGATAAAAAATTTTGGCCAAGCTTTTTCGATCTTTTTAATAACATTATAGATCAAAATCAGTCTAAGTAACGTTCGAAAACTTCAATATTTATTTTCATATCTCGAGGATGAGCCTTTAAAATTGATATCAGGGATTAGCTTATCTGATCAAAATTATAAAATTGCTTACGACAAATTAATCAATAGATATCAAAACAAGCGAGACCTCGCAAATGATGCTTTAAGCACAATTATGAACTCCACCTTAAAAAACGAGTCATCTAAAGAATTGCGTAACTTAATTGACACCTTTTCTGAATCCCTAGAAATTTAAAATCACTTAGCTTTGACGTTAACAGTTGGGACTTTATTATTTTTTTCATTTTGTTAGAAAAATTGGATATTCCGACGCGTTCAAATTTCGAAATGAGTCACGCCAATACTTATACCGAAATTCCCACTTTTCAGTCACTTTTTCAATTTCTAGAAAAAAGATGTAAAGTTTTGGAATCACTTCCTCAATCAACAGCACCCAAAAAGGTGCCTACCTATCAAAAATCAAATTCTATGCAAAATCAGGTTGGGCAAAAGCCTACCTATCAAAATTCAAATTCTATGCGAAATCAGTTTGGGCAAAAGCCTACCTATAAATCATCCAATTCGCCTTTTATAGGACTGGCTGGCACCTCAACTAATTCGATTACGGGAATAAAATGTTTCCGGTGTAATCAAGGTCACGTGCTTTCGAAATGTCAAACATTTCTTGATCTCTCACCTATCGATCGCCTATCTTTCGTCAAACAGAAAAAATTATGTCTAGCGTGTTTTTATCCCTTGCATGATGTAGATACGTGCAAATCAAAATATTCATGCAGGACTTGCAATAGTAAAAGGCACCACACTTTAACTCATATCTTAGAAACTAATCAAGAGTCTGGAAGCCAAGATACTAGTCCTGTCATTCACACACCACCTGTCAATAATCTTCATGTGTCATTAAATGCCTCAGGACCTTCAGGTACCTTTCTTTTATGCACCGCCATAATAGATGTTATGGACGGTTGCGGAAATTTTCAACCTGTAAGGGCACTGCTTGATTCTGGATCACAGACAGGATTCATCAGTGAAAAGTGTATTCAGCGTCTTAATCTTCCTAGGCGAAGTTACACCACTGAAATATTCGGATTAAATCAGATGTCTTCTTTTACTTCCAAAGGGCTCGTTCAATGTCACATTAAGCCACAAGGACAAGTCACTCCTTTACTTAATTTCGAAGCAATTGTTGTTCCACAACTATGTTCCAATATGCCTACATTCTCTTTGAACGATAATCAGTGGAAACACTTGGAAGACCTTAAATTTGCCGACCCATCTTATTTCAAATCTAGACCTGTGGACCTGGTTATTGGTTGCGAGCTATTCGCACAGATATTCAAGGAGGGCAGGGTTCTTGGACAGGTAGGGCAGCCTTCAGCCCTTGAAACTATCTTTGGCTGGGTCGTCATGGGAAAGGTTGACGAAGTAGGTAGTCTTACGGAACGAACCAGTTGTTTTTTAACGAGTCATTCACCTCCTTTAGAGGTCATTCTCCCTAGGTTTTGGGAAATCGAACATTTGCCTAAAAAACAAATCTTATCAAAGGAAGAAAAACAGGCAGAATCAATTTTTACTGCTTGTGTAGTACGGCAACCGAGCGGTAGATTCATGGTAGATCTTCCGTTTAAAGATAAAATAAACCCTGACCTAGGAAATACTTATCCGCAAGCTTATCGTAGATTTTTACTTCTAGAAAATAGATTAATCAAAAATCCTGATCTGTACACTGCCTATTCAAGTTTCATGCAAGACTATATCGATTCTAATCATATGAGTTTAGTTTTATCTAGTCAACCAAAGGTCGACGTATCGTGTTTTTTAGCACATCATGGCGTATTAAAGCCGGAAAGCTTGAGTACAAAATTAAGGGTAGTCTGGGACTATTCAGCAGTCACCCCAAAAAATATTAGTCTCAATGACACATTGTTATCTGGACCAAAACTTCAAAAAGATATTGCTTCTTTACTCCTTACATTTCGTCTTAATCCTATTGCCTACATTGCTGACATCAAACAGATGTTCCGTCAAGTCCTTATCAATCCTTATCACCGTCCTTATCAAAGGATATTGTGGAGGTTTTCTCCACAGGACCCACTTTCAGTGTGGGAACTTTCTACTGTCACTTTTGGCATGACATGCTCACCTTTTCTAGCCATGCGTACCTTAAATGAGCTGGCAGAGAGAGAAAAGGAACGTTTTCCTATGGCTAGTACTGTTCTAAAAACGTCAATCTATATCGACGATATCTTGGGAACTAGCCCTTCGCTTTCTGAAGCTCTCTCCCTTCAAACAGAACTCAATGATTTGTTGAAGTCGGGAGGATTTGAACTTAAAAAATGGGCAAGCAATTGTCCTGAGTTATTGGCAACATTGCCAGAGTCCGATCGTCAAATGCCTCTCTCTTTCGACAAGGAGGAACCCCACTTTATCAAAGTTTTAGGACTTCAATGGCATCCAAAAAACGACATTTTTTCTTATCAATGCCGAATGAAGGACAAACCCCCAACCAAACGTTCTATTTTATCTATCATAGGGACAATCTTCGATCCCTTAGGTTTTCTTTGTCCCTTGTTGCTACAAGCAAAATTTATTTTGCAACAGTTGTGGATATCGAAAATAGGCTGGGACGAAGAACCAGATTCTTCTATCATCGACTCTTGGAACAAACTGCGTTCTGAATTCCCGCTTCTTTCCAATTTTCAATTACCCCGACAAATCAAACTGTCAAAAACCAATACCTGTCAAATCATCGGCTTTTGTGACGCTTCAATTCGAGGCTACGCAGGCGTCGTATATTTTCGTGTAGAAGAGGAAAACAATATATCTGTTTCTCTCATATCTGCAAAATCTAGGGTCGCGCCTATAAAGTCACAAACTTTGGCTAGGCTAGAACTCCTAGGCGCATTTCTTTTAAGCGAATTAATTGACTTCGTTTTATCTAGCTATGAAGGAAAAATAACTTTTACAAATATCGTTACTTTCTGCGATTTGCAAGTCGTATTGCACTGGCTTTCATCCCCTCCTAATCGCTGGCAAACCTTTGTTGGAAATCGAGTCAGTAGAATCCAAGAAATCATTCCCTCAAACTCGTGGCGCTACATTCCTTCTGCTTTGAATGCAGCCGATATTGCGTCACGAGGGGCCACCCCTTCACAGCTCATGTCACATGACATGTGGTGGAACGCACCGTCGTTTTTGTGGTCTCCCGAAAACGAATGGCCCGATTTTCATAAATCAAAAATGCCGATTGATTTCGGAGATATTAATCTGGAGGAAAAGCCAAAAGTCTGTTGCAATGCGATAATTGATGTCAACTTCTTAGATCAGCTTCTTATCAAATATTCCTCTATATCAAAAATTCAACGTATCATTTGTTATGTCCTTCGAATAGTTAACCTTTTTCAAAACCATTCCTATCAAAAACCCACTAAGCCGCCGGACCAAAAAGTTATTTTTGAGAATATTGTTTTTCCTACCACCGGTGAGATGCAGGGTGCGTTACACCTTCTTATCAAACGCGTGCAAGGTTCTTGTTTTTCTGAGCTTTTTTCCGCGTTATCTAAGGATAAACCAATACCGAAACCTTTGCGAAAACTTTCACCTTTTCTTGATGAGAATAATATCATTAGAGTCGGTGGCAGATTGCAAAAATCTGACCTTTTGTCTTATTCTGCAAAACACCCCGTCTTACTTTCGAGTGACCATCGTTTAACTACTCTTCTTATCGAGTCCGCTCATCGACAATATCTTCATCCTGGGGTTAAAACATTACATAATCTGCTTTTACAGCAATTTTGGATATTATCTGCCAGACGGGCAATTCAAAGAACCATATCCAAGTGCTTGCAATGTTTTAGAATCAACCCTAAACCCTATAGACCGCCCATAATGAGTTCACTTCCCGCTCATCGAATCAATCAACTAAAACCTTTTTCGAGTGTAGCTATCGACTTTTGTGGACCTTTCTTTGTGATTCCTCATCGTTACCGTGGTTGTAAAGCTTTCAAATCGTATGTCTGTGTGTTTGTCTGTACGGCCACACATTGCGTGCATTTGGAATTAACCATGGAACTGTCCACCGAAGGGTTCGTAGGTGCATTCCATCGATTCATTTCCAGACGCGGAAGCGTGACGCAATGCTGGTCAGATCAAGGCAGTAATTTTATAGGGTTTCGTAACCAATTACTGGATTACGCAAGAAGTGCTGCCACCAGACTTTCTATTCGTTGGCATCTGGGACCTCCTCTCAGTCCACATTTCAATGGCCTGGCAGAAGCTGGCGTCAAAAGTTTTAAAACTCACTTTGTACGAGTTGTCGGCGACCAGAAGTTGTCTATCATGGAGATGTCCGGTTCGGTTCGGTTCGGTTCGGTTCGGTTACCTGCCGCATAGAAGCCGTACTTAATAGTCGCCCTTTATCTCCTGCCTCTTCAGACCCACACGATCTTCAACCTCTTACCCCTGGGCATTTTTTGACACTTGAACCCCTTAATTCAGAAATTCCGGGGTCAGATTTGTCCGAGGTTCCCCTAAATCGGCTCTCGAGATGGCAACTAATCCAAAAACTACATAATGATTTTTGGAAACGGTATTCTATAGAGTATTTGCATACGCTACAACAGCGACACAAGTGGACTGATTTGTCCCCAAATATCAAATTAAATGATTTGGTTATCATAACAAGTGATCACATTCAGTCGCCTTTGAAATGGCCGGTCGGTCGGGTCATCGAACTGCATCCCGGCGGGGACGGTCAGGTGCGTGTTGCGACGGTAAAAACGGTTACCGGTGTTTATAAGCGGCCAGTTGTAAAACTGTGCCTCTTGCCAAATTAAAAGTAATTTTAATTTTCTACCTTTTACCGGGTATTACAATAGGTTTTTTATTTTTAATTTTTTTTGAATTTTTTGTTTGTTTGTTTTGCCTTTTTTCGGGATTTCGTTATATCTAAATAAACTTACGATACTTATCTGTTTTCATTCATTTATATTTATCGGTCGATTCTTTTTCTTATATCTATATCTGTCCGGTTGAGATTCTAAATTTGTGTGTTTTGGAGGGCAGTTATGTTAGCTCCCGCTAAATTTCGCGGTTGTTTATATATATTTTTAAAAACACACAACTGTATGAAGGACAAAGCGCATTCCGCGTATTTGGACATGCGCACCAACAACCAGGGAGATCATTGTCAATCGGCTAGAGAAAAAGGCGTGTTAATTTCGTTCTCCAACTATTTCAATTATCTACACCTGAAAGTGCTCGAATTTTGTGTACTGAAGCATAGAACTAGAAACTTCAACCCTTCAGCTACGTGGTGACATCATTAGATCCATTCGGGGGCCCCTTGAACGAGGAGAATTTGGCTGCAAAGGAGGTGAGTGCACTTATCTGATTACCGTTGTGTGGTTCCAACAATTTTACCTATGGACGTCTGATTATTTCGTAATTTCATATCAATACATTTATGTTTGCTCACGATATCATTAAAATATTTACAGTCCACTGCATTTAGCGTTTTTTCTATCCGCGGGCTAACACTTGTCATATTTGCGTTTAGTAAATTTATCTGTGGCGGAGAGGCAAGAGTCTAAAGGACCAGAATACGAATTATAAAAATTAACTGAAAAGTCCTCCCCTATTGTCACCTTACTATTGCAATAGTTAATAATGACTTTACTTTGTTTAAGAAAAGAAGTACCCAAAATTAGAGGTACTGGTAGTTCTTTCACTACAAGGGCAGAAACCCTGTGTTTGAAATGGCCAAATTGGATTTTGCACTTTTGTTTCTGCGATTCGCTGTAACAAAAGTACAATGTCTTTAAGTTTGTCTTGTGTCATGTTATTTGTACATAAAATTTTAAAATTTTCATAAAATTCCCTCAAAATTCCATCTTCAAATGCTTCTACGAAATCGAGAAATTCTATTTTAGGACTAATTAAATTTGACAAAGATAATAGTGAAAAATAGTAGCTTTTAATGCTTTCATTGGATAACTGTTTTCTTTGCCTAAACTGTTCTCTGAATTTTTTATATGCAAATTTGCCACCGAAATAGTTAATAAAATCTGTTTTGACGTCATCCCATGTCTTATTTTTGTTTGAGTTTGTCTGTGTGTAGCTTATGTACCAAAAATTGGCTGGCTTTTCCAAATAGGACTTTAAACATCTCATTTTGAATGTGTTTGGCCAAAAATTTTTGTCACAAATTCTGTCGTATTCGTTTATAAAATTAACTGCAAACCGGATCAAATGTGGGTGGTTCTGTAAATTGAGGAACGATTGGAGTCATATTAAGTGTGTTGCAAAGTGGTTCCATATTTCAAACAATAACAACAAAAATATCTAAAGAGAAAAATAAATAAAATAAAATAAACTGTTTGTCTTAGAGGCCTATAAAATGTACTGCCCAGCAAAATTAACGACCTACCAATATTCAAAACCCTTAAAAAAATTAAAAATAATTTAAAAAAATGACAAAGAAGATAAAATATCTTTCGAAAAAGATAACGGCGCCTCCACCATATGTCACGAGGGGGTTGTCGTGACTATTTGTGTACCTGTTGCGCACAAATAAAGAGGATCGTGAGATAGTTTAAGGGTTTATTAATACTAAGTACAATGATACTTACTCACTAATCACTACTGTCTGGCCCAGTTGTCTGATACAAATATTATTCAAGTGTAGGTCGGGTTCAGCTCTCGATCAGAATCTCTTTACTGCTTCTCTACTTAACTATTGAGAACTTAGTTACTTGGCGTACTCACTGAACTGAACCCCGACTATCCGTTCTTGATTGGTTTTATAGAAGCATGTGATTACAAACATGTTTTAATCTCAAACATAAATCGTTTGCACCACATACTTCCTAGGTTGACGTCCTAATACTTTTACATCAGGTCAACCAACAAAGTTCCGGACAGCATGCCCAAATTACATACATGACAATATATCTAGTTCCCTCATGTGCATGTTACTATTTTAATTCCTATCATAACCAAACAGATCACAAAATTTGTCTTTCTCCGGAAATCTGCAAGGTCCTGGAAGATGTGAAATTCAGCCTGTAGGCCAAATTTGGATGTATTTTAATTTAGCGAAAACCGAAGTTGCGAAATCCTAAAAAGATTTGCAGGAAGTCCTCGTTCCTCGATTTCTACACTCCGAACCAAACATTCCTTCCATTTCCACCCAGCTCGCGGGAGGAAAACCCCTAATTATTGCAATACAAAAGGTACTACTATCATATTATGCATAACAAAAAAAAATATATGCCCTCATCATTGTTTAGTCGCATCAAAGAAAACCTATTGTTTTTAAATTTATTCTTAGGTTAAAATCTTTTTAAAAAAATTAATGATCTTAAATTTATTGTTTAACCTGGACACTTTCCCATTTATTCCACAACAGTGTATTGTAATTTAAAAATTTGCTTCATTATTTGAGGTCATCAGTATGAAATTATTTTAAAATTTAAAAAAAAAATGAAATAAAAATAATTATTTCCCAATTGTCCACAACTTCCGAATCTTCATCCCTAAATAGGTACTTTCTTAGTCTAACACCATCCATCTTTATCCAACATAACGCTTTAATTTCAGAAGCAACAAAACGAAGATGAAGTGAAAAAGCTAAGCAATTAAGTTGGAAGTTGCTTTACAATGGGCGCAGATGACAAGCCCCCTTAAGTACACGCCACTGTCCTAAAATGTAGAACATCAAAAAAAAATCTGAAGACTAGTCTAGCTGCCGTCAAACAAATTTTAGCATGTAATAAAATAATTCATATTACACCAGTATCCTCAAAAAGAAAACGTTTTTCATTATAAGACCCAAACACCTAACCAATAAATCTTGTTATTTAAAATTATGATTTGGAAGTAAAAGATTTATTTATTCCTGCCTGATCAACTAAGACAAAAAAAGATCTTCTTTTGTAACTCAAGAAGTTCCCGTTTGGTCCCCTAAAAAAAATATAACCTATCTGGTCACCCTTTAAAACTACGACCACTATACAAACCGTTATGACCAAAACAAGAATTCGAGAAGTTATGTTTACAGAAAAAAATAATCTTTTTAAGAAAAATTAAATTATTTAAAAAAGTAAAATTTTGAAATATTTTTACCAATTACCACCGCCTAGCATTTATATCTAGTTGAAAGTTTCTCTTAAATTTACTGACCAATTTCACGGCCTCACAATGACATTACTTAAAAAATTACTAAACTTTACAAATGAACTAAAAAAATCAAAAAAACTTATATCTATATCTGTCTCAGTTAAACATTTCTTTTGTGGTATTATATCTAGTTGGGCTTCAAATTCATTTTCTCTGTATTCAATCTGGAGCAGGCAAAACTTCTCAAGGCTCAAACATAAATGTTTGCTCTCCATTGGCCATGACCAAGCTATGACCTGAACGCAGAAAAAAAAATACAGAAAAAAATAATTGTGAACCAGAAAAAACTTTACTTAATAGAAATACCCGTAGGTCATTTAAAAAAAAATGCACTCCAAAGCCCAACGCTGTATTTTCTACCAACAAAAATTTGACCAGTCACGAAATACAACTAGACAACTAAACCAAAGACCTAAAAAAATGTCTTTCAAAAAAAAATACCCCAAAAAAAATGTTAACTGGACTTTTTGGCATTGATGTTCAGCCAATGTGTTGCTCTAGGGATTTTAGCCTTGTGCTTCCTAACGTCCCGAGCTAACACTAAATAGTAGTAGTAGTACCCTCCTCTAACCCGATGTAACTGAGTAACGTAAGATCTTAATTGTCATCAACAGTTACCACTGTAACGTGTCATTTTTACGTTTAAGGCAACGTTACATATTTGTTTATTTAGGTAAATAATCAAGACTCTTCGACTCGTCTTTCTATACACAAATTAAGGGTATCTTATAGAGCTAGGTTTGGAGGTTATATAGCGTCCAGAAAGTTACCTGATAAAGGAGGCATTCCATCGAATTACTGTGGACACTACGCACATCGTATTATTTGGGCATCGTAATTGGAACTTGAGATCACAGGTTGCGGGAAAAATCACATAAAAACTTTCGATTGTTTTGTTTATCTGTAAAATTTTGTAATTTTCTTTGACGTTCATGAAAATAAACAGCTGTTCTGCTGGAGCATGGCGGCGTTGCCGCGTCACAAATGGTTTCAGTAACAGGAAGAAAACATTTAGATGAACATTTCATTCGCTTATGTTTATTTTCGAGGATATTGGTCCACTTTGATATCTTTATTAATTTGATAAGGAGAGGATAAAATAAATACGAGTTATGCACTTTTGTAAATGGGAGATGGACGAGGAATAAAAACCAGGACTAAAAGAATAAACAAAATCGTATTGTTATATTATATAAATTTATATATAATCATAGTTAAATAAAGTTGATAATTAGCTCAGTTAGTCGGATTGAAGGGTTTTGTAGGGCTCTTGTGCCGAGTTTAAGCAGTAGTTCAATGTGTATTTTTAGGTTCAAGTTCAGAAACAACTTTATTAATGTAGAAATGTTTTACAAAAATGGCGTCAAACCATATGAATCTTAAAGAAAACATATATAAAGAGCAAAGGAAACTTTTGACTAAGACTGTAACTAAAATACAACTAAATTCTACACTTAGTATAGCTTTACTCATATGGGAAATGGTTGAGTGTTCGAATATTCCTGGGTTTGCTGCATGCTCTGATCTCCAGTAATTGAATTTACAGTTGATGGTTTCAATGCTGAGCTACTTCTAGTCCGGCTGGTTATTTTCCTCCTACTTGCTATGCTGGCGGGGGTCCGGTAGGCAAATGTTCGGTCTATGTATGGAGGGTGTCTCGATGTCCTTGTTATAAATATTTCAACCGTGGAAATAGATCCGACAACACCTCAATGTGCGTTTTACGTATTTTCAATATCCCCTTGGTCGGTGCTGCCCCCTGTAGACCGGTACGGAAGTATTAATGTATTTCCTCATTGGTTAGTTTGAAAACCGCGGGTTTTTTTCCTCCAGTCTCGCAAACCGAAGTTAGTGATTTTTCGGTGAGAGCGTTTTTTTTTATAAATAGGTTTGCATCCTTATTTGAATTTAACCGGGAAAATTAGGTTGGTACTGTCCCCACCAGATTTACGAAACAATTTTCGGCAACTTCATTTTTTTTGTATTCTCGACAAAGTGTCTTGTCTCTTTCCTAAAGAATTTTGGCTGGGCTGGTGACCGTCTATTGGGGTCGCCATTGTTTTTGTGGTTATTGGCACTTAATGGCACTGCAGTAGTTGCAGATTATACCAAAGACGGTTTACTGTGAGCCGTCGTTGTTTAGGCGAATCTAAGTGACGCTCACACCCTCTGTGAGGGATTTAAGGCGGCCTACGCCATTTCTACGGGAAATAAGAGCGGAAAGTTCGATTTTTTTTATTATTTTTTTTTGAGTTCTTCAAGACAATATTTGCCTCCCAAATTGTAATTATTTTTCGTGTGAAATGTACTTTTTCGACAAAAGACGTGGGGAATTTTTGAAGTTTTTTTTATTTTTTTTAAAACCACGTTTTGGATAAAAACTATATATTGTTTTTCTCCTTTGTCTACAGCCCTGTCCATTCCATCGACGGGACAGTTGTGCTGGACGCTGGTGTGAAGCCGGGTGTAGCACTGTAACCCTGGGAAAGGTACGTTAGGATTATTTTAGTTCATCTGTTTAAATCTACTTTATTTTATTGAGTCGTAGGCCGCCTTAAATCCCTCTCAGAGGGTGTGAGCGTCACTTAGATTCGCCTAAACAACGACGGCTCACAGTAAACCGTCTTTGGTATAATCTGCAACTACTGCAGTGCCAATAAGTGCCAATAACCACAAAAACAATGGCGACACCAATAGACGGCCACCAGCCCAGCCAAAATTCGATAGGAAAGAGACAAGGCACTTTGTCGAGAACACAAAAAAAATGAAGTTGCCGGAAATCGTTTCGTAAATCTGGTGGGGACAGTACCAACCTAATTTTCCCGGTTAAATTCAAATCAGGATGCAAACCTATTTATAAAAAAAACGCTCTCACCGAAAAATCACTAACTCCGGTTTGCGAGACTGGAGGAAAAAAAACCCGCGGTTTTCAAACTAACCAATGAGGAAATACATTAATACTTCCGTACCGGTCTACAGGGGTAGCATCGACCAAGGGGATAACGAAAATACGTAAAATGCATATTGAGGTGTTGTCGGATCTATTTCCACGGTTGAAATTTTTATAACAAGGACATCGAGACACCCTCCATACATAGACCGAACATAGCAAGTAGGAGGAAAATAACCAGCCGGACTATAAGAAGCTCAGCATTGAAACCGTCAACTGTAAATTCAATTACTGGAGATCAGAGCATGCAGCAAACCCAGGAATATTCGAACACCCAACCAATTCCCATATGAGTAAAGCTATACTAAGTGTAGAATTTAGTTGTATTTTAGTTACAGTTTTAGCCAAAAGTTTCCTTTGCTCTTTATATATGTTTTCTCTAAGATTCATATGGTTTGACGCCATTTTTGTAAAACATTTCTACATTAATAAAGTTGTTTCTGAACTTGAACCTAAAATACACATTGAACTACTGCTCAAACCCGGCCTAAGAGTGTTCAGATGTTAAGTTTGCTCCCCACTAGCTAACCCTACACAACCCGTCAATCCGACTGAGTTAGTTATTAACTTTATTTAACTATGATTATATATAAATTTATATAATATAAAAATACGATTTTGTTTATCCTTTTAGTCCTGGTTTTTATTCCTCGTTTATCTCCCATTTACAAAAGTGCATAACTCGTATTTATTTTATCTTCTCCTTATCAAATTAATAAAGATATCAAAGTGGGCCAATATCCTCCAAAATAAACATAAGCGAATGGAATGTTCATCTAAATGTTTTCTTCCTGTTACTGAAATCATTTGTGATGCGGCAACGCCGCCATGCCGCAGCAGAACAGCTGTTTATCTTCGTGAACGTCAAAGAAAATTACAAAATTTTACAGATAAACAAAACAATCGAAAGTTTTTATGTGATTTTTCCCGAAACCTGTGATCTCAAGTTCCAATTACGATGCCCAAATAATACGATGTGCGTAGTGTCCACAGTAATTCGATGGAATGCCTCCTTTATCAGGTAACTTTCTGGACACTATATAACCTCCAAACCTAGCTCTATAAAATACCATTAATTTGTTTACAGAAAGACGAGTCGAAGAGCCTTGGTTGTTTACCTAAATAAACAAATATGTAACGTTGCCTTAAACGAAAAATGACACGTTACATAATCCCCCCCCAACTTCAAGACGATTAACCTAAAAAGGTTAATCGGAGAGATCCGCTGCCGACTTAAGGTCTTTGGCATGCCTGCTCCCTAGTAGTACTTTACCCGATGGTTCCTGAAGCTCAAATATCCATGGAGAAATTTTATTCCTAATCACATAACGACGAACGAATTTCGGTGCTAACTTCTTCGAGAAAAACTTCGCAGCATCTGACAACACATAATTCTTCTTCCAAACACGCTGACCCACAACAAAGTTTTTCTCTCCCGCCACCTCTAACCTTCTCTTAACATCCGCATAGAGCTTCCGGAAACCTTCGTTCTTACTTTCAGCTGCAGTTTGTACACCATTCTCTTCAGATAACAAAACTGGGTTGGAGTAATCTTTTCCTGACAGACACATATTCCTACCAAAATTAACAAAGAAAGGAGACATCCTGGTTGTCTCATGGGTTGCAGTACGAATCGCGCAGGCAAGTTTATGTATTTGTTCGTCCCACTTCCTGTGGTTGTCTTTCACATAACAACATAACATGGTTTTTAACGTGCGATTCGTCCTTTCTGTTGGATTCGCTCTGGGGTGATAATACGGATTATACTGAATTTTAAACTGATAACTCTCAGCAAAGCGCTTAAACTCGTTACTTTTGTACTGAGGGCCATTATCACAAAGTATCAAATGGGGTACTCCGAAGACCATAAATACATGCTCCTCAAGATGCTTGACAACAGCTTGAGTAGGGGCTGTTCGCATTTGAAAAACTCAGGAAAACTTACTCAAATAGTCCGTAACGACGAGAATCCAACAATTACCCTTTGTCGAACGAGGTAGGGGTTCACATAAATCTGTTGAAATAATTTCCGAAGGACGAGTTGGTTTTGGGTGAGATATCATCTGATCAGATACACCTTGTGTATCACCTTTATGAGCTGCACAGACAAAGCATTTCTTTACAAAAGTTGCCACGTCCTGGCGCATTTTTGGCCAATAATATTTTTCTGCCAGTCTGTGGAAGGTTTTATACACACCCATATGTCCTGCGGTAGGAGGATCGTGAGCTTCTCCAATAATTCTACGCCTATGATCTTTGGGGACTACCTTTTTCCAATATTCGTTAGATGGTGAAAGTTGAGGGTATTCTTGTTTAACATATTTATACAACTTCTTATCAGTGTATCTCCAATTCATAAATTTTAATGGTGATTCTACGACCCTCTTTACCATCTTTTGGTACCATCGATCTTTAATTGCTGTTGAAACGTCTCTGGGCTGCGAAATTGTATCAATCATAGGTACTGCGCGAGACAACATGTCCGGGACAACTAAATCTTTCCATTTCCGATGGATTACTTCAAAGTCGTATTGCTGCAGTTTTACAGACCAACGAGCAAGTCTTCCACTGGGCTCTTTCAAGCTATGAAGCCATTTTAAGCTAAAATGATCTGTTATGACCTTAAATGAGATCCCCTCAATATAAGGCCGGAGCTTCTCTATCGCCCAAACCAATGCCAAACATTCTCGCTCGGTGGTCGTGTAAACACGTTCTTGCTTAGTCAAAGATCGACTCAAATAGCATATGACTTTGTCTCCCTCAGGATAAGGTTGCGTTAAACATGATCCTATTCCATATCCTGATGCGTCTGTTTGAATGACAAATTCTTTGGTATAATCTAGACATGTAAGAATCGGTGCAGTCACTAAAAGTTCCTTAATCTTAATAAATGCTTTTTCGCAGTCTGGAGTCCAATCAAACTTTTGATTTTTCTTTGTTAGAGCTGTAATTGGAGCTATTATCGCTGAAAAATTCTCTATGAAACGTCTATACCAGAAAATTGTACCTACAACTCTACGGACTTCTCTGACAGTTCATGGCCTCTGGAGCTCTAACATGGCTCTAATTTTATTAAGGTCAACTCGGATGCCTCGACGGTCCACTACGAATCCTAAATAAGTCATTTCTGGCCTACACAGTTGGCATTTCTCTTAACTTACCGTTATCTTTGCATCCTGCAATCTTCGTAGGACTTCCTCAAGAATTCTAAGATGTTCAGAAAGGCTGTGTGTGACAATTACGAGGTCATCGAGATATACGTACACGTAGGGGTCTAAATCATTTCCTATGATGCTATCTAGAGTCTCTGCCAAGTTGCAGGTGCTGCTTAAATTGGAAGAGACCTCGTCGACAGATGAATGCTGTTAGTTGCTTCGATGATTCTTCCATTGGTACTTGCCAATAGGCGCTTTTGTTATCTAAAATTGACAAGTATTTAGCATCTTTCAACTTGTCAAGAGTCTCGGATACGAGTGGTAAAGGATAACTATCACGCGCCGTCACTGAGTTCAATTTGCGGTAGTCTACGCAGAACCGATATTTCTTTGTGTTTTTCTTTTGTATCATTACCACTGGTAAAGCCCATGAACTACTACTCCGTTCTATTACATCTAGTTTTAGCATTTCGTCGATTTCGTCATCAATAAGTATTTGAATGACCGGTGAGACCTTATATGAACGCTGTCTTATCAAAGTGTGCGACAACTCAGGAGGTAATGCGCACGCGATCGCCATGTGCCCTGTTTGGTTGCATCTATAACAAACAACGTCCCTATTCGCCCTACCAGATCCAACACCTTGTGGTGGTTGTCCATCTCTGTCATTTACACTAGACTGACCACTAGCTGGTTGTTGTCTCTCTCTATCAGCTCTAGCAGAGAAACTGCTTGCTGGCTGCTGCCTATTTTGTCGAATCTATTAGCAGGATGATTTAAATTCTGTTGGTTCGATGTCCCGGCACCTGATATTTAAATTGCATCAACCCCTGTTGGAAAATAGGCCAAGTCAGGTTCAATAGATTGGTTTCTTCTAGGAGTAAAATTCTCCTCCTCTAACCCATATCTCCGGTCTATTCTACGACACAAATCTTTTAAATGTGATAGGCTATTGACCTCAGTAGCAATCAACCCTTTCTTATAAATGTCCGCGATATTCCTGAAGACGATAGCTAATTTCGCCTCTTCAGAGACAGGACAGCCAAGTCTTTGGAAATATGTGTTCAAATCAAATCAAATCAAATCAAATCAAATCTTTATTTTTCCTCAAAATGATTGTAAAATACAATATGGAAATCGTCACTAATAGCTAATTATTTAATAAAAAAAAGAAACTTCCTTGCGGTTATGTCAATACTTAATTCTAATAACATATTTATCAATGTAAACAACAACAAAAAATATGCATAGATATAAAACCTATACATACATATACACACACACGCACAAACAATATTATAAAATAAACGATTTTTCACATCAGGTCACAAAAAAGTAAATAAATAAATACGACCACAGATACTTTTACTACAAAAATTATTCATAATATAATGAATAAAAACAAACGTTATATATGGATAAAATGTTACAATGCATAGTTTAGAAAACATTTTATATCATAGGGGCATATATCTAGCAGAATTTTTTTAACTGCATCTTTGAATTGTGTTACATTATTAATAACCTTGATATTATTTGGTAATTTATTGTAACACTTGATCGCCATATAACTTGGTGACTTCTCATAGAGAGTACTAACATGCTGGTCTACCCTAATCATATTCCCATTTCGGGTGTTAAAACGATTACTATTAACTCTGGAAATATTTTCAAAGTGTTGTTTATTATTTCTAAGAAATAATATAGATCTATAAATGAAAATAGCTGGCAGAGTCAATATCCTATTTTTAACGAAAACAGGCCTACACGAGTCTCTCGGTCTTATGTTAAAAATTAATCTAATTAGCCTTTTTTGTAGAATTAGTACCCGCTCAATATAATTTGCATTGCCCCAAAAGACAAATTTATAAGATAGGACAGAATAGGCAAGCGCATAGTAGACATTCATAAGCCCACTGTTATCAAGGGTATCTTTAAGTTGTAAGATAGCATAATAGACTGAGTTCAGTCTCTTACATACATGATCAATATGACTCTGCCAATTTAGGCCACTATCGATTTTGATACCAAGAATTTTCGTTTCCTTAACAACATCCAACTTGCTTCCACCGATTTGTACATCTCCAATCTCGTGTGCAATTCTGTTATTATTGGATGAAAATGTCATCACAACAGTTTTTCTTACATTAACAATAAGCTTGTTTTTAGTGCACCATGAACTAAATCTAGAACATATTTGATTCAGTTGAAGCGTTAGTTCTTCAGATGAATCAGCAGCCACACCCACACTAACATCGTCTGCGAAATTTGGACAGCACTCTACCTTCAATGTTTCTTTTAGATCGTTAATAAAAATGAGAAAGATTAAAGGCCCAAGAACTGACCCTTGAGGAACTCCTTGATTAACCTCAACAAAGTCAGACCTAGCCTCTTCATACTTAACACACATCTTCCGGTATCTAAGATAAGATTCTATCAAATCCAGAAATCTACCTCTAAAACCCAGAGCACTTAGTTTTTTTAAAATAAAATCAATGTTTATCACATCAAACGCTTTAGACATATCAAAAAATACCGCTGCCACTTTTTTCTTTTTATCCAAGTTATGATAGAGAAACTGAAGAAAATCAAAACATGCAGTTTCCGTGCTTTTATTTTTTTAAAAACCATGTTGCGTTTTACTTAATAACTTAAATTTGACCAGATATTCATACATTTGTTCATGAATTGCTTTCTCAAATATTTTTGTAATTACATTAAGTAGAGATATTGGCCTATAATTATTTATCTCTTGAGAACTGCCGCTTTTAAAGATTGGTATAACACATGCATTTTTTAAATGAGTGGGAAACTTTCCCTGATTAAAAGCTTGGTTTATTAGAAAACTTAACGGTTCAGCGATAACATTGGCAATAGCTTTAAGTATTTTACTTGAAATACAATCAAGTCCAACTGAATTAGTATTTTTTAGTTCCTTTATTAAGCGTAAAACTATCTGTTCGGTGACGGGAAGGAATACGAAAGAGCTACATACATTTCGAGAGACTGTACAATCATCAGAGTCTGATGCCGTTAAGGGATAATTCTTTTCAATTAATTCTCTGGGGATGTTTTTATAGTATCCTAAGAATGTATCGCATATTTCTTTTGGATCCGTTATTGTACCTAGTGTCATTCTTAAGTGAGATGATGCTCTTGTTATTGGGCTTTTTCCTGTTCACTACGCGCCATACCTCTTTGCTTTTATTATTTGAGTTTCTAATTTTATTACTATAATATTCTTTTTTTGTTCTATTTACTAATTTTCTATGTTCATTCTTGACCTGTCTGTAGTCACCGACTAGAACAGTATTAACTTTTGTTCGCTGAAACATAGCTTTTAAATGCTGACTAGATAAAATTATATTCTGGTTGACCCATTCAGGCTTTTTAGTTTTAGAGTATTTGTGTTTGCGCTCAGGACAATAAAAATCAACAGCATTTGTTACTGTATACAAAAATCTATTCAACAAAATATTAATGTCTACACTTTCATCCACAATATCATCGAATTTGCCGTACAGAAACTGATTAAGTTGTTCAATGTTGTGACTTGATAGCATTCTTCGTTTGTATTCTTGTTTTTTGTTTATATTTTGTTTATTATGTTCATTTTTATTGCTAACAAAAACACAGGACTCCAAACCATAGTGATCTCCAAGTGAGAAATATTTTACTGTTGTCTGACAGGAACTGGTAGAAATGTTGGTCAGAAAATAGTCCAACTTTGATTTGGATGTTACATCATGACAGTTTGTGAACACTCTAGTATAGTCATAATTGGTCATGTTTAAATTAAAAGCCTGAATTATATCAATAATAAACCTTCTCTCTTGGGGCTTATAGTAATCGAAATTCAGGTCTACTATTAAGAAAATTTTCTGCAGACACAACATTTGATCTATATATACATAATATACATGTTTTTACTTTATCAATTTCAATCTCAATACCACAACATTCAAACACTAGTTCTACACATAGTTTTTCAATAAAATGTAACACTTTAAAATGACAATTTTTATAAACATAAATTGCTGTGCCCTCATGTATATGGTTTTTTCGTGAAAAGTGACAAGCTAAATTATAATTTTTCTCAATTTGTATACTACAAATGTCGTCATTCATACACCAGTGTTCCGCAATACAAAAGACTTTCGGTTGACGTTCAGTGAGTATCATTTCCAAGATATTTAATTTATTTATCAGTGACTGAATATTAACAAACAGAGTATTAAAAGTTTTCATTTTTCTATTTACGTTAGAGTCGTATTTAACATTTGATCTATTAATAAAAAAGTATTGTCAAATGGTTCACTATTGCTATTTATAGTTTGGATATGAAAGTCGCTCAGCCTTACAGAGTTATCAAGATCTATAATTGTTGTGTCCAAATTAATTTGATCATTTGAAACTGTCGCAGTTACTTGTATTTGTGTTGCGGCAACTTCTGGGTTACAACAAGAACCCATCTGGCTATTACCTTCATTATTTTCATTTGGCTGAGTTAATGTTTCAGTAACTGAGTCTATGCTCGAGTTCAAAATTCTAAATTCTATACTGCTGTTGGTTAAAAAACCTTGTAAGTCAGTTGTTTTGATAAAAATTAAGTTTTTATGTTGTTTTTGGCCAGATATCTCATTTACAATTTGTTTCGCTAACAAAAAATCTCCATATTTACATCCATTATAAATCCATCCATCCATCCTACTTATAAATTCGTCAAACTTTGCATTGAACATTCTTACTTTTTCTATATTTTTTTGTTTTTTATTATGAATTGGTATAGATAAGAATATTAAATTAACATTTAGACATTGTTTTATTTTTTCCTTAATAAATTTAACAGAGGGATACCTTTTATTATCAATATCATTAGATCCTTCCATAACAATAATGTAGTCCTTAGAGCTTAAGTCCTTACAAACCGTTTCCATGTTATCCACAACATTCAAATATCCTGCACCTGGTTTCATAATTGTAACCAAAGAGTGTGTTTCCATCAGTTTACCACTCTGCAGTTTATTATTGATATTTCGCCCATTTTCGTCACAAAGCATTATAATCTTGTGCTTTGCTGAGTCTATACTATTTTCAGTCTCATGTCCAATGTGTTTTTCTATTTGTTCTTTCGTTTGCTGTACGAAAGAGACACCAGGTTGCAGATCGCCTTGTACATTAATAGACGCGGTTTGTATCTGCGTTTTCTCTGGCTTAGAAGAGATGTCTTTACATGTATTTTCTGTCTCAGTAGAGACGTCTTTAGATGTGTTGGTTTGAGTTTGTGTTGCCTGCATTCGAATTTTTAATAAATCTTTCGTGCTAGTACCTATTTCTCGTGTAAACTTCGTTTCCTTTTTTAACTTACATTTGAATTCCTCGATTTGTTTTTTTAGCTGCTTAATAATATCATCCTGTTTAACTAACAAATTATTTAATTCATTTTCCCTTTTAATAGCTTCCTCCATGGTGCTTTTTTGGTCTTTAATTAGTTGATCAATGTATTTGTCTTTTGCTTCAGAATCAATAGACATATCACCAAGCGTCTCCTCCAAAATGCTTTTTTGTTCTTTGATGTTATCTAATTCGTTGTACATTTCATTCTCACAACAAATCAATACAGAATTTGAAATAAGTCTATAGTTACTTTTATTTTTCATAATACATCTTTTATGATAAATATTTAGGCAATACTTGCACACATAGCAGGAAAATGCACTTGGAGTCCCACAACACTCAAAACGACTTGCCATATTTTGCAAGTGTATTTACTTATGTGTCAGTTACTTATGACACTACTACTTATTAAATTTATTCCACTGTGTCTTAATAATTTATTTTATTATTTAGTTCTTTTTTTTTGTTGTCTTTTAATCTACTTCAAACTCTTATCACTATTTGTTGTTTATTGGTTTATATTTATAAAGAATAATATAAAGAATAATATAGGGATTTATAATCAAATTTCTTTGTAATTAGGAAATCCACCAAGACGATTTAATCACCATTTTTTAAAGAATTTTTTTCACTATTTAACAGTACTAAATTTTATTATTTATTTAGAGTTTTTCAATAGTTTCAAGTAGTTTTTCACTGCACTGAGATACGCGACCACTCGCAAAAATTAAAAGCTTATATTTCAACTTAACACAATTCCATTCTACTTTTAAATAATGATAAATATAAAAAAAATGGATGTTGCGATACATCGTAACAAAGGCTTAATAATGACAGCAATATAGGTCCCGATAGACTCTCCAGGGCCTTGTTTACGTTTTTGGATTTCGTTCAACACCTTCTCGCCATATGAAGAAGGAAGATATTCTGCCATGAACCTCTGTTCCAGCTGTTCCCATGTATGGACTTCTCTTCGAACATCTTTATAAAAAGTATAGGCTGACTTTTCAAAAAGATCAATGCCTGAGTTCAGTAGAACTTTTTACTAACTCCTCTCGCCTGACTTAACTCGTCCACTCTCTCAAAATATGCGGTGACGGAGATCGTACCCCTCTCGCCTGTAAACTTTAAGTTCCACTTATGCGGAGGTACAGGTGCAACGTGATATGAGGTGCCAGGATCACTTGACATTGGTACTGGCGACGAACATGAAAATGGTCGTGACTGAGCAATCGGTGCAATGCTACTTTGGAGGGCAGCTAAACTCAAAGGAACGGTAGACGGTTGTTGATACTGAAAAGCTGTTGTACCGTAATTCTCAATCGGCATAGGAGTGATGCTTGTACTGATGTTTGAGTTGGGTCCGTTAGCATTTGCATTTGCACTGGAGCAATGACCGACGGTTGGTTCGTAGGCTGTTGAGCTGTTCTTTGTGTGCTCGAGTGCGGTGGTTGCGGGAAATGAGACTGGTTAGGTGTGTTGCCAGCATTTGTTGAGTGGTCTGAGCCTCGACTCGTTGAATGGGTTTCAGATGCTTCATCATCATCTGAGGCAACGCCAACTCTCAATAAATCTGTTGCTTGGCTCTGCAACCTCCCAATCAAACTCAAGGTTTCCGCAACCAGTACGCCTTTCGTTTGACTTTCTTCAAAGTTGGACGGATTCATGTTGTTAATCCTGGCTAACACGTGTTCCAACCTTACAGCGATTTTCCTAATCTCTCCCCCTTTGCTCGTACCAGAGAACTTCTCTACCAGCGGTACCAGACTATCAAGCTTCTTCATGCAGCTAAAAGCATCTTGGCCAAACGTAAAGGGATACGGAGGGTATCTCATACTTGCATCAGTCTTTTCTCTTTGCTTAATCAGCATGAGCTGTTGCATCATTTCTTCCACCGATCCAATGGCTATGCCTCTCCATGTTAATTCGTAGATTAACTCGTCCTTGACTAAGTACCTTATGTCCGACAACCGACTCAAAGAAATAGCCATGGTGCCTTTTATATTAAAACTTTAAACTTTAAAACTCTTAATTATACCTCCCAATTATAAAACTAAACCACGCAATAACAAACACAAAGTTCACTTTCAATTCACTAGGGAAAATCACTATAAATTTTCTCACAACTGTAGAAAATATAAAACTTAAATACGGGCAGACGCGAACAAAATCGAAGAACACCGGAGCAGTAAGAAAATAAAATTTATTTGCATTTAAAAATGTAATCATAGTTTATATTAATTATTTGCACAACCAACTATGACGTCCAACCTTGCAGAGAGAAATAACTGCTTAAATCCTAAATTAGAATTAACAAGTAGCCATAAAAAAGTTTAAAAAATAAAAGAGAGACAAGAGCTTTGGCAGTGTTTAGGTCTTATGTTCCACTCCTGCGTGAATAAAACCAAAAAAAAATAATTGCGCTTATCCTAGCTGAACTGGATTAAAATTAAAGTTAAGTGATGTTTGTTGACCTCAGCAACCGAATAGGTAAATTTATCCCTAAATGGAACGTACAACAGACTACCTATAACAATAAAATCCCCAAGCTGTTGTACACAGTTAACGCTAGGGTATACTCCTGCTATTGCAGAACGGCTCCACAAATAAACTCCTCAAAAAAAACCCAAATCGCCGTATACAATGATTTTTCTAAAAAGAATAAATCAAAACCCACTTTAACCTGCTTACCTATTCTGAGTTTACACGAAACATGCCTTGCTTAAGGCCACATCATTCCTTAATATATAAGTGAACGCAATAAACATCGGAACAGATGTTCGTGTTATAGAAATCGTAAAATATGCTCAATTAAAAAAAAATCCGCTCGCCGAAATTGCGTCGAATTAGACTAGTAAGGATGTTGTGTGTAACTAAAAAAAATTAAAAGAAAATTTAAAAAAATTACCGATGGTAATAAAAAATTTACACAAATAACGTCTTGGTAGGACTGCAACTCTCTAATAATCGTTAAAATGAAATTCCCAAAATTTTAACTAAATTGATGCAAACCATGGTCAAGAAGACCCTAGGATCGTACCGAAAGGTGTCCAAAAAAAATTTTTTTTTTAATTTTTTGCTGTCGACTACAGTAGCCCAATAATAAAAAAAATTAATTAGTGGCTCGTTAAAATTTTCAAAATATTACTCTACCCTGATAGGTGGTTTGGAGTAGGGAGAAAAAAAAAATTAAAACAAATGATGATAGGTTGTTAAAACGCGAGGGTTCGAAATAAAATTATATTTTAATTCAGCAAAAAAAAAAATATTTAAATAAACTGGTAAAACCGTTGTAGGGCGAGGTACAACTATGCACCAAAAAAATCAAGTTTCCTTTTTTTTTTAAATATTTAAAAAAAAAGTTTAAAAAAAATTCGAAAAAAAATAGAAAATGATTAAGCAGGGCTGCAGCTCCTATTAGCGACCCTTAATAAAAAATTTTAATAAAATTAACACTAGAAAAATCTTAATAGAGTTATGTTATGCAACAGTCTCAGTTTTTTTCCTTTAAAAAACAGTTGTAGATTCCCTTTCCTCTCCCAAAACTGTGTGAATGTAAAAAGTGAATGAGCTAGAAAAATTAATTTATTATCCGGAAGAAAAAATTGTTGGAAATTAAATTTACTTAAAAATGATAAGGTATAAAAAATCGTAATTGCAAAAAAGAATCAGTTTAGGAAAAGAAAAAAATATATATATGTTCCAAAAAAACAAACGATGTTAGTATATTTGTTTAAAATTATTACTTAGGGAAATAAGCAACGTTAGTACTTATTTACTGTACCACTATAATGTGAAATATCTGGGTTTTAAATTTTCCACTCAACTCAGTAAAGAATTATCTTATGCATTTTCAGAAAAAAAATGTGAAAACAAAACCCAAAAAACTTTTTATTAGACATTTCCCCTATTTCCTAAGTATAATGTCAATAAACCCAAAACTTGTGATTTCCATTCCAATCTCATCTGGACCCTATACATTTTTAAACAGTTAAACGCCCACAGGCGAAACAATATCTTATTTCAAAGAGAGGGCGATGATATTTTGAAGCGCCCTGTGAAAATAGGACACTGTTATCGAAAATTGTTCAGATCAGTGTTCTTACTAATTTTTAACCTAAATATATCTAGTTCCCTCATGTGCATGTTACTATTTTAATTCCTATCATAATTAAATAGATCACAAAATTTGTCTTTCTCTGCGAATCTGCAAGGTCCTGGAAGATATGAAATTCAGCCTGTAGGCCAAATTTAGATGTATTGTAATTTAGCGAAAACCGAAGTTGCGAAATTCTAAAAAGATTAGTAGGAAGCCCTCGTTCAACGGTTTCTACACTCCGAACCGTCTACAACTACCAGATTAAAAAAATAGATGCCCTCATCAATGTCTAGTCGCATCAAGGAAACCTATTGTTTTTAAATTTATTCTTAGATTTAAATTTTTTTTAAAAAATCAATGATCTTAAATTTATTGTTTAACCTGAACACTTTCTCATTTATTCCACAACAGTGTATTGTAATTTAAAAATTTGCTTCATTATTTGAGGTCATCAGTATGAAATTATTTTAAAATTCAAAAAAAAATGAAATAAAAAAATTATTTCCCAATTGTCCACAACATCCAAATCTTCATCCCTAAATAGGTACTTTCATAGTCTAACACCATCCATCTTTACCCAACATAACGCTTTAATTTCAGAAGCAACAAAACGAAGATGAAGTGAAAAAGCTAAGCAAGTAAGTTGGAAGTTGCTTTACAATGGGCGCAGATGACAGGCCCCCTTAAGTACACGCCACTGTCCTGAAATGTAGACTATTAAAAAAAAATCTGAAGATTAGCATATCTGCCGTCAAACAACATGAAATAAAAATAATTCCATATCATACCAGTATCCTCAAAAACAAAACGTTTTTTTTTATGACCCAAACACCTAACCAATAAATCTTGTTATTTAAAACTATGATTTGGAAGTAAAAGATTTATTTATTCCTGCCTGATCAACTAAGACAAAAAAAGTTCACCTTTTGTTATAACTCAAGAAATTCCTGTTTGGTCCCCCAAAAAAAAATATATAACCTATCTGGTCACCCTTTAAAACTACGACCACTATACCAACCGTTTTGACCAAAACAAGAATTCGAGAAGTTATTTTTACAGAAAAAAATAATCTTTTCAAAAAAATTAAATCATTTAAAAGAAATAAAATTTTTAAATATTTTTACCAATTATCACCGCATAGCATTTATATTTAGTTGAAAGTCTCTCTTAAATTCACTGACCAATTTCACGGCCTCACAATGACATTACTTTAAAAAAATTACTGAACTTTACAAATGAACTAAAAAAAACCCAAAAAAACTTATATCTATATCTGTCTCAGTTAAACATTTCTTTTGTGGTATTATATCTAGTTGGGCTTCAAATTCATTTTCTCTGTATTCAATCCGGAGCAGGCAAAACTTCTCAAGGCTTCAAACATAAATGTTTGCTCTCCATTGGCCATGACCAAGCTATGACCTGAACGCAGAAAAAAAATATAGAAAAAAATAATTGTGAACCAGAAAAGCTTTAATTGATAGAAATACCCGTAGGTCATTTTTAAAAAAAAATGCACTCCAAAGCCCAACGCTGTATTTTCTACCAAAAAAAAATTGACCAGTCACGAAACCACAACTAGACAACTAAACTGGCAACCAAAGACCTAAAAAAAACTGCCCCAACAAAAATACCCAAAAAAAATGTTAACTGGACTTTTGGCATTGATCTTCAGCCAATGTGTTGCTCTAGGAATTTTAGCCTTGTGTTCCCTAAAGTTCCGAGCTGACACTATGTAGTAGTAGTACCCTCCTCTGACCCGATGTAACTGAGTGACGTAAGATCTTAATTGTCATCAACCAAAAAACAAGAAAAGAAAATGACAACGCAAAATAAACTCATTTTTCTTTTCTTTCATTACTAATTAATACTTTCAACTAAACAAAGCTACCGGCTGTTAAGCTATATTTACTTTAAAACAACCTAGCCAAGAAAAATTTGTGTGAAACCCTGTAAAAATATTCCAACTTCCAAGTGGTGATATTCCACAAAAAATTAAAATCACCAAAAAAAAAATAACTTGTTGACCTAAATAAATTGACTGCACTAAAAAATAATTGGTGAAACAATTTCTATCTTATCACAAGCAGGAAATAATAACATATAAATAAATGAACCTGCAAAAAAAATTGTTAGAAAAACACACTACCTATGTCATATATTTAAAACATAAAAAGACCATGTCTGGAGGCCCATCCACCTATAAATCAACAAAAAAAAATTGAAGTTTATTTACATTGCTGTTGTGGCCTTTTAAAATACGTTGAGCGCCAATTTGTGGCCTATTAAAATGCGTTGAATGCCATTTGGGGCAGCTTAAAGACGTTGCCGCCATTTTGTGACACTGTAATTAGAATAATGACAATTTGCCAACTTGTGACACAACAAAACCCCTGAATAATTAAACAAATATCTGGAAGCAGAACTGTATTTTCCAGCTAGGTAAAACATTGATATGCCCGGTAACTTTTATACAGTGGAGAAGGGGGGGTTCAGAAATAAGAAAATTTTAAGTGCGCCACATTATTTAATACCAATGTTTTACAAAGAAGTTCTTAAATAAAATACAGTTCAACCCAAACGTTGTAGCCAAACAATGAAATTCTACCTACTTCCGAGGCTTCCAGAGTATTTGTGTAATTAAAAAAACAAAAAATTGACTAATAAACAGAATAAAATTCCAAAAGATTGAATTAAGATGACAAACATAGAAGCACTTTACAGGTAGATGGACTCCTTTAACAGGTCATAGTGTACCTACATCTGAGTCAGTAGTGTGAGACTCGGTTATATAAATAATTGTAAAAAAAAAGTACACTTCCACAATCGTTCCATCATAGGGGAGATCTGGACCAAATATCTGCTGTCGTCATTCTACGTTGGGTAGAATGAGACAGACAGCAACCCAGTCCGAGATCCACCCCATGAGGTAAAACAGTGTAAAGAAACCGCTAAAAAAAATATAATCTCATCTCTCTTTTGTCTCCGCAAAGTTGGTCATTGGGTTGTACAAATAACGCAAAGATTTAGTTCATCTTGTTTATTCTAAAGATTGAAGTTGAAGTTAATATTGGAAACATGCTTAAAATAAATGAGTGTAACAAGGGAACCAAGTCAGAGCCAGAATGGCACGCAATAGCAATTTAATCTTAGCTTAATTATGCCGCAAAACTGGGCTTATGACGTCATACCTTATCTTGCGTTTACAAAATAGTTGAAATTATATGGTGAAAATTATATATATATAAAACAAATATCATATCTAAGGTTGTACTCGCTCCTACCTTGGTCCTGGTTTATTGAATAAGTAAATAAAAAAAAATTATTTTATTTTGTAAACCTGGAGTTCTGTTGTCCAGACATCTCCTCACCACTGCACCGGGTTCTGTCCTATTCTGTCCGCGCCTCCCCTGCTGACTAACTGGCACATGGTACTAGGGCAGCACATTGTTTCTGTGCTGGATACTTGCCCGAGCGTAGAACCCTGTGGAAAATGAAATGTTTCAGTTTCCTGGAATTCGTCTATTTTGCACGAAGTTCCCCTACACCGAGTAATTTAAATCGAGAACCCCATGTCGACTAAATAAAATAAAGCAGATTTAAACAGATGAACTAAAATAACCCTAACGTACCTTTCCCAGGGTTACAACTGGCTCGTCGATGGAACAGCACCTCGTTCCACCAGTACAACTGTCCCGTCGATGGAATGGACGGTGCTGTAACCAAAGGAGAAAACAATATATAGTTTTTATCCAACACGTGGTTAAAAGAAAAATATAAAAACGCCAACAATTTCCCACGTCTTTTGTCAAAAAAAAAGTACATTTCACACGAAAAATAATTACAATTTGGGAGGCAAATATTATCTTGAAGAGTCCTCAAATAATAAAAAAATGAAAAAAATAAAATCGAACTTACCACTGCTCTTTCCCGTACAAATGGCGTAGGCCGACTTAAATCCCCTTCAAGAGGGTGTGAGCGTCACTCTAGATTCGCCTAAAACACGACGGACTCACTTCTACAGTTTCTGGGATATCTCCTGCAATCGCTGCAGTGCCAAAAACCAAAAACAAAGGCGATCCCAGAAACTGCTGTCGACCCAGCCAAAATTCGTTAGCAAGAGACAAAGCACTTTATCGAGAACACAAAAAAAAATGAAGCCACCGGAAACCGTTCGTAGATTTGATGGGGAGTGGGGACAGTAAAACGAGACTGGAAGAAAAACCCGCGGTTTTCAAACTAACCAATGAGGAAATACACCAATAGTTCCATACCGGTATATAGGGGCCAGCACCGACCAAGGGGACATTGAAAATAGGTAAAACGCGCATTGAGGTGTTGTCGGATCTATTTCCACGGTTGAAATTTTTATAACAAGGACGTCGAGACACCCTCCATACATAGACCGAACATTTGCCTACCGGACCCCTGCCAACATATCAAGTAGGAGGAAAATAACCAGACGGACTATAAGAAGCTCAGCATTGAAACCATCAACTGTAAAATCAATTACTGGAGATCAGAGCTTGCATCAAACCCAGAAATATTCGAACACTCAATCAATTCCCATATGAGTAAAGCTATACTAAGTGTAGAATTTAGTTGTATTTTAGTTACAGTTTTAGTCAAAAGTTTCCTTTGCTCTTTATAAATATTTTCTCTAATATTCATCTGGTTTAACGCCATTTTTTTAAAACATTTCTACAGTAATAAAGTTGTTTCTGAACCTGAACCTAAAAATACACACTGAACTACCGCTTAAACTCGGCACAAGAGTGTTCAGATGTTAACTCACACGATTTCGTTTATTCTTTTAGTCTTGGTTTTTATCCCTCGTTTATCTCCCATTTACAAAAGTGCGTAACTCGTATTTATTTTATCCTTTCCCTATCAAATTAATAAAGATATCAAAGTGGGCGGAGCCTCGGTTGTTACTGGTCAAACCGTAAACCTAAATATGTTTTCGTGCTATCAAAACTAGCTAATCCGTGAAGGATATGAGGTTCGGATTGTCCCAATATCCTCGAAAATAAACGTAAGGGAATGAAATGTTCATCTAAATGTTTCCTTCCTGTTACTGAAACCATTTGTGATGCGTCAACGCCGCTATTCCCCATCTGTTTATTCTCGTGAACGACAAGCCAATCACAAAATTCCACAGATAAAAACAAAACAATCAAAAGTTTTTATGTGATTTTCCCGAAACCTGTGATCCTAAATTCCAATTACGATGTCCAGATAATGCGATGTGCGTAGTGTCCACAGTAATTCGATGGAATGCCTCCTTTTAAGGTAACTTCCTAGACACTATATAACCTCCAAACCTAGCTCTATAAAATACCCTTAATTTGTGTACCGAAAGACGAGTCAAAGAGCCTTGATTATTTACCTAAATAAACAAATATGTAACGTTGCCTTAAATGTAAAAATGACACGTTACACTGTATTTATTTTTCTTGAAAAAAAAATAAAACATGTTTTTCCTACAAAAAAACTTTAAAGAATTAAGACATGAATTGGACTCCGTTCAATAAAAACTCCCATGCTTTTCTATCTACTTATTCTTCCTTAATAAATAAAATGAATCTCTTGTTTTCCAAGAAAAAGCCTGTGAAGATAAGCTAATAAAAAACTATGAGAACTACTAAAATCACAAAACAAATTCCAAATCAACGCTCAAATATTACCAAAAAATATTTAAAAAGTGTTATTTCCGAAAACCAATGATCTTGTTTTTTTATAAAAAAAATGATTGGGTGTCAAAAAACACCGACAGCCACTGAAAGCCTGTAACCTGGCTTTGGCTGTACCACAAAAAAAAATTCTCTAAAAAAATTTTTTTTTTTAATTTAAAAAAAAATTTTTTTTTATTAAAAAAAAACAAAAAAAATTACATCAGATGTTAAAAAACAAGCCAAAACTCACGTAGGGCGCCAATTGTGACCAATTAAAATGCGTTGGGTGACATTTGTGGCAACCTAAAAGACGTCGCCGCCATGTTGTGACACTGTAAATAGAACAATAACGCTGTGCCAATTTGTGACACTAAAATCAAATTACTGAGTAACTAAACAAATATCTGGAAGCAGAACTGTATTTTCCAGCTAGGTAAAACATTGATATGCCCGGTAACTTTTATACAGTGGAGAATGGGGGGTTCAGAAATAAGGAAATTTGAAAGAAAGTGCGCCACAGTGTTTTAATACCAATGTTTTACAAAGAAGATCTTAAATAAAATACAGTTCAACTCAAACGTGTAATTAAAAAAACCAAAAAAAATTGACTAATAAACAAAATAAAATTCTGAAAGATTCTTAAATGAATCAAAATGACACAAATAGAAAGTTTCTTATAGGTAGATGCACATTTCCAACAGGTCACAGTGTACCTACATTTGAGTCAGCAGTGTGAGACTCAGTTATATAAACGATTGTAAAAAAAAATATATATTTCCAAAATTATTCCGTCATAGGGGAGATCTGGACCAAATATCTGCTGTCATCATTCTACTTTGGGTAGAATGAGACAGACAGCAACCCAGTCCGAGATCCACCCCATGAGGTAAAACAGTGTAAGGAAACCGCAAAAAAAATATAACCTCATCTTTCTTTTGTCTCTGCAAAGTTGGTCATTGGGTTGTACAAATTATACAAAAAAATTAGTTCATCTTGTATATTTCAAATGTGGGTTAAAAAAAAGAAGGAAAATTAAGAATGGAAACATGAAATATGCTAAATAAAAAAAAATTAAACAAGTTCGGGCCAAAATAGCAAGGCACTCCAAATTTCACAAGAGAAATTGTCTTAAATTAATGAAATGAAGGAAAACAAGTCAACTTAGTAAATATACCGCAAAATTGTGGCTATGACGTCATACCTTATCTTGCGTTTACAAGCAATATTGAAATTATACTGTTTATATATGAAAAGGCTACGTTTAAATTATATTAAAAATTTATATGAAAAGATTGTATCTAAAGGCTTGGTCCTACCTTGGTCCTTGGTTATTTTATGAGTGAATAAGAGGGTGTTTTGTTTTGTGAACCTGGATTTGTTGTCCAGACATCTCCTCACTGCTATTGCACCAGTTCCCCTGTTCTGTCCGCGCCTCCCCTGCTGATTATCTAGCACATGAGGCTGGGGCAGTACATGGTCAGAAGAATGCTGTTGGATTCTTGCCCGAGCGTAAAACCCTGTGGAAAATGAAATGTTTCAGTTTCCTGGAATTCGTGTATTTTGCACGAAGTTCCCCTACACCGAGTAATTTAAATCAAGAACCCCATGTCGACTCAATAAAATAAAGTAGATTTAAACAGATGAACTAAAATAATCCTAACGTACCTTTCCCAGGGTTACAGTGCTACACCCGGCTTCACACCAGCGTCCAGCACAACTGTCCCGTCGATGGAATGGACAGGGGTGTAGACAAAGGAGAAAAACAATATATAGTTTTTATCCAAAACGTGGTTTTAAAAAAAAATAAAAAAACTCCAAAAATTCCCCACGTCTATTGTCGAAAAAGTACATTTCACAGGAAAAATAATTACAATTTGGGAGGCATTTATTGTCTTGAAGAATTCAAAAAAAATAATTTAAAAAATCGAACTTACTCTCAGAGGGTGTGAGCGTCACTTAGATTCGCCTAAACAACGACGGCTCACAGTAAACCGTCTTTGGTATAATCTGCAACTACTGCAGTGCCAATAAGTGCCAATAACCACAAAAACAATGGCGACACCAATAGACGGCCACCAGCCCAGCCAAAATTCGTTAGGAAAGAGACAAGGCACTTTGTCGAGAACACAAAAAAAAAGTTGCCGGAAATCGTTTTGTAAATCTGGTGGAGACAGTACCAACCTAATTTTCCCGGTTAAATTCAAATAAGGATGCAAACCTATTTATAAAAAAAAACGCTCTCACCGAAAAATCACTAACTCCGGTTTGCGAAACTGGAGGAAAAAAACCCGCGGTTTTCAAACTAACCAATGAGGAAATACATTAATATTTCCGTACCGGTCTACAGGGGCAGCATCGACCAAGGGGACATCGAAAATACGTAAAACGCACATTGAGGTGTTGTCGGATCTATTTCCACGGTTGAAATTTTTATAACAAGGACATCGAGACACCCTCCATACATAGCCCGAACATTTGCCTACCGGACCCCCGCCAACATAGCAAGTAGGAGGAAAATAACCAGCCGGACTATAAGAAGCTCAGCATTGAAACCATCAACTGTAAATTCAATTACTGGAGTTCAGAGCATGCAGCAAACCCAGGAATATTCGAACACTCAACCAATTCCCATATGAGTAAAGCTATACTAAGTGTAGAATTTAGTTGTATTTTAGTTACAGTTTTAGTCAAAAGTTTCCTTTGCTCTTTATATATGTTTTCTCTAAGATTCATATGGTTTGACGCCATTTTTGTAAAACATTTCTACATTAATAAAGTTGTTTCTGAACTTGAACCTAAAATACACATTGAACTACTGCTCAAACCCGGCCTAAGAGTGTTCAGATGTTAAGTTTGCTCCCCACTAGCTAGCCCTACATAACCCTTCAATCCGACTGAGTTAGTTATTAACTTTATTTAACTATGATTATATATAAATTTATATAACATAAAAATACGATTTTGTTTATTCTTTTAGTCCTGTTTTTTATTCCTCGTTTATCTCCCATTTATAAAAGTGCATAACTCGTATTTATTTTATCTTCTCCTTATCAAATTAATAAATATATCAAAGTGGGCCAATATCCTCCAAAATAATCATAAGCGAATGGAATGTTCATCTAAATGTTTTCTTCCTGTTCCTGAAATCATTTGTGATGCGGCAACGCCGCCATGCCCCAGCAGAACAGCTGTTTATCTTCGTGAACGTCAAAGAAAATTACAAAATTTTACAGATAAACAAAACAATCGAAATTTTTTATGTGATTTTTCCCGAAACCTGTGATCTCAAGTTCCAATTACGATGCCCAAATATTACGATGTGCGTAGTGTCCACAGTAATTCGATGGAATGCCTCCTTTATCAGGTAACTTTCTGGACACTATATAACCTCCAAACCTAGCTCTATAAAATACCCTTAATTTGTGTACAAAAAGACGAGTCGAAGAGCCTTGATTATTTACCTAAATAAACAAATATGTAACGTTGCCTTAAACGTAAAAATGACACGTTACATAATCGCAAACAGTAGGTTTACTCCTAGAATAAACAAGATGAACTAATTTTTTTTGTGTTATTTGTACAACCCAATGACCAACTTTGCAGAGACAAAAGAGAGATTAGAATATATTTTTTTTTGAGGTTTCCTTACACTGTTTTACCTCATGGGGTAGATCTCGGACTGGGTTGCTGTCTGTCTCATTCTACCCAACGTAGAATGATGACAGCAGATATTTGGTCCAGATCTCCCCTATGACAGAATAATTTTGGAAGTATATATTTTTTACAATCGTTTATATAACTGAGTCTCACACTACTGACTCAAATGTAGGTACACTGTGACCTGTCGGAAATGTGCATCTACCTATAAGGAACTTTCTATTTGTGTCATTTTGATTCATTTAGGAATATTTTAGAATTTTATTTTGTTTATTAGTCAATTTTTTTTTTATTCTTAATTACGCAAATACTCTGGAAGCCTCGGAAGTAAGTAGAGTTTCATTGTTTGGCTACAACGTTTGGGTTAAACTGTATTTTAATTAAGATCTTCTTTGTAAAACATTGATGTTAAAACACTGTGGCGCTTAAATTTTTTTTATTTCTGAACACCCCCCCTTCTCCACTTTATAAAAGTTACCGGGCATATCAATGTTTTACCTAGCTGGAAAATACCGTTCTGCTTCCAGATATTTGTTTAATTACTCAGTAATTTTTTTAGTGTCACAAATTGGCACAGCATTATTATTCTAGTTACAGTGTCACAAAATGGCGGCAACGTATTTAGTTTGCCACAAATGTCACCCAACGCATTTTAATTGGCCACAATAAACATTTTAATTGGCCACAATTGGCGCCCTACGTGAGTTTTTGGCTAGTTTTTTAACATCTGATGTAATTTTTTTTCGTTTTTTGAAGTTGGAAAAAAAAGGAACAACTTTTTGAATTTTTTTTCAAAAATTTTTTAAAACATTTTTTTGTGGTACAGCCAAAGCCAGGTTAAAGGCTTTCAGTGGCTGTCGGTGGCTTTGACACCCAATCATTTTTTTTACTATAAAACAGGATTTTCCATCATCATTGGTTTTTGGAAATAACACTTTTTAAATATTTTTTGGTAATATTTGAGCGTTGATTTGTAATTCGTTTTGTGATTTTAGTAGTTCTCATAGTTTTTTATTAGCTTATCTTCACAGGTTTTTTCTTGGAAAATAAAAGATTCATTTTTTTTATTAAGGAAGAATAAGTAGATAGAAAAACATGGGAGTTTTTATTGAACGGAGTCCAATTCATGTCTTAATTCTTTAAAGTTTTTTTGTAGGAAAAACATGTTTTAATTTTTTTTAAAGAAAAATAAATACAGCAATGTAAATTTACTTCAATTTTTTTTGTTGATTTATAGGTGGATGGACCTCCAGACATGGTCTTTTTAGTTTTAAATACATGACAGAAGTAGTGTGTTTTTCTGACAATTTTTTTGCAGGTTGCCTACTACTAATATGTTATTATTTCCTGCTTGTGATAAGATAGAAATTGTTTCACCGATTATTTTTTAGTGCAGTCAATTTATTTAGGTCAACAAGTTATTTTTTTGGTGATTTTAATTTTTTATGGGATATCACCACTTGGAAGTTGGAATATTTTTACAGGGTTTCACACAAATTTGTCTTGGCTTGGTTGTTTTAAAGTAAATATAGCTTAACATCTGGTAGCTTTGTTTAGTTGAAAGTATTAAATAGTAATGAAAGAAAAGGAAAATGAGTTTATTTTGCTTTGTTATTTTCTTTTCTTGTTTTTTTGGTGGTAACTGTTAATGACAATTAAGATCTTACGTCACTCAGTTACATCGGGTCAGAGGAGGGTACTACTACTACTTAGTGTCAGCTCGGGACGTTAGGAAACACAAGGCTAAAATCCCTAGAGCAACACGTTGGCTGAAGATCAATGCCAAAAGTCCAGTTAACATTTTTTTTTGGGTATTTTTGTTGGGGCAGTTTTTTTTAGGTCTTTGGTTGCCAGTTTAGTTGTCTAGTTGTGTTCTCGTGACTGGTCAAATTTTTTTGGTAGAAAATACAGCGTTGGGCCTTGGAGTGCATTTTTTTTTAAATGACCTACGGGTATTTCTATCAATTAAAGTTTTTCTGGTTCACAATTATTTTTTTTCTGTATTTTTTTTTTGCGTTCAGGTCATAGCTTGGTCATGGCCAATGGAGGGCAAACATTTATGTTTGAGCCTTGAGAAGTTTTGCCTGCTCCGGATTGAATACAGAGAAAATGAATTTAAAGCCCAAGTAGATATAATACCACAGAAGAAATGTTTAACTGAGACAGATATAGATATAAGTTTTTTGATTCTTTTTAGTTCATTTGTAAAGTTCAGTAATTTTTTTAAGTAATGTCATTGTGAGGCCGTGAAATTGGTCAGTGAATTTAAGAGAGACTTTCAACTAAATATAAATGCTAGGCGGTGGTAATTGGTAAAAATATTTCAAAATTTTATTTTTTTTAATAATTTAATCTTTCTTAAAAAGATTATTTTTTTTCCTGTAAACATAAATTCTCGAATTCTTGTTTTGGTCCAAACGGTTTGTATGGTGGTCATAGTTTTAAAGGGTGACCAGACAGGTTATATTTTTTTAGGGGACCAAACGGGAACTTCTTGAGTTACAAAGGGGGAACTTTTTTTTGCCTTAGTTGATCAGGCAGGAATAAATAAATCTTTTACTTTCAAATCATAATTTTAAATAACAAGATTTATTGGTTAGGTGTTTGGGTCTTATAATGAAAAACGTTTTGTTTTTGAGGATACTGGTGTAATATGAATTATTTTATTACATGCTAAAATTTGTTTGACGGCAGCTAGACTAGTCTTCAGATTTTTTTTTGATAGTCTACATTTCAGGACAGTGGCGTGTACTTAAGGGGGGCCTGTCATCTGCGCCCATTGTAAAGCAACTTACAACTTACTTGCTTAGCTTTCTCACTTCATCTTCGTTTTGTTGCTTCTGAAATTGGAGCGTTATGTTGGATAAAGATGGATGGTGTTAGACTAAGAAAGTACCTATTTAGGGATAAAAACTTGAAAGTTGTGAACAATTGGGAAGTAATTTTTTTTATTTCATTTTTTTTTTAATTTTAAAATAATTTCATACTGGTGACCTCAAATAGTGAAGCAAATTTTTGAATTACAATACACTGTTGTGGAATAAATGGGAAAGTGTTCAGGTTGGACAATAAATTTAAGATGATTGATTTTTAAAAAAGGATTTCAACCTAAGAATAAATTTAAAAGCAATAGGTTTTCTTTGATGCGACTAAACAATGAAGAGGGCATATATTTTTTTTTGTTATGCATAATATGATAGTAGTACCTTTTGTATTGCAATAATTAGGGGTTTTCCGCTCGCGAGCTGGGTGGAAATGGAAGGAATGTTTGGTTTGGAGTGTAGAAATCGAGGAACGAGGACTTCCTGCTAATCTTTTAAGGATTTCGCAACTTGGGTTTTCGCTAAATTAAAATACATCCAAATTTGGCCTACAGGCTAAATCTCGCATTTTCCAGGACCTTGCAGATTCGCGGAGAAAGACAAAAAAAAAATTTTTTTGGACACCTTCCGGTACGATCCTAGGGTCTTCTTGACCATGGTTTGCATCAATTTAGTTAAAATTTTGGGAATTTAATTTTAACGATTATTAGAGAGTTGGAGTCCTACCAAGACGTTATTTGGGTAAATTTTTTATTACCATTGGTAATTTTTTTAAATTTTCCTTTAATTTTTTAATTACACACAACATCCTTACTAGTCTAATTCAAATTCAAATTCAACGCAATTTTAGCGAGCGGATTTTTTTTAAATTGAGCATATTTTACGATTTTTATAACATGAACATCTGTTCCGATGTTTATTGCGTTCACTTATATATTAAGGGATGATGTTGCCTTAAGCAATGATTTATTCTTTCGAGAAAAATCATTATATACGGCGATTTGGGTTTTTTTTGAGGAGTTTATTAGTGGGGCCGTTCTGCAATAGCAGGAGTATACCCTAGCGTTAACTGTGTACAACAGCTTTGGGATTTTTTGTTATAGGTAGTCTGTTGTACGTTCCATTTAGGGAAAAATTTACCTATTCGGTTGCTGAGGTAAACAAACATCACTTAACTTTATTTTAATCCAGTTCAGCTAGTATAAGCGCAATTATTTTTTTTTTTGGTTTTACTCACGCAGGAGTGGAACATAACACTGCCAAAGCTCTTGTCTCTCTTTTATTTATTTAAACTTTTTTATGGCTACTTGTTAATTTTAATTTAGGATTTAAGTAGTTATCTCTCTCTGCAAGGTTGAACGTCATAGTTGATTGTACAAATACTTAATATAAACTATGATTACATTTTTAAATGCAAATAAATTTTATTTTCTTACTGCTCCGGTGTTTGTCGGTTTTGTTCGCGTCTGCCCGTATTTAAGTTTTATATTTTCTACATTTGTGAGAAAATTTATAGTGATTTTCACTAGTGAATTTAAAGTGAACTTTGTGTTTGTTATTACGTGGTTTAGTTTTTTAGTTCGGGGGTATAATTAAGAGTTTTAAAGTTTAAAGTTTTAATATATATAAATGGCACCATGGCTGTTTCTGTAAGTCGGTTGTCTGACATAAGGTACTTAGTCAAGGTCGAATTAATCTATCAGTTAACATGGAGAGGCATAGCTATTGGATCGGTGGAAGAGATGAAACAACAGCTTATACTGATCAAACAAAGAGAAAAGACTAATGCAAGTATGAGATACCCTCCGTGTCCCTTTAAATTTGGCCAGGATGCTTTTAGCTGCATGAAGAAGCTAGATAGTCTAGTACCGCTGGTAGAGAAGTTCTCTGGTACGAGCAAAGGGGGAGAGTTTAGGAAAATCGCTGTATCAGTTCGAAGAGAAGTCCATACATGGGAACAGCTGAAACAGAGGTTCATGGCAGAATATCTTCCTTCTTCATATGGCGAGAAGCTGTTGAAGGAAATCCAAAAACGTAAACAAGGCCCTGGAGAGTCTATAGGGACCTATATTGCTGTCATGAACACATACTTCCAAAGACTTAACTGTCCTGTTTCTGAAGAGGCAAAATTAGCTATCGTCTTCAGAAATACAGCAGACATCTATAAGAATTGGTTGATTGCTACTGAGGTCAATAGCCTATCACATCCAAAAGATTTGTGTCGTAGAATAGACCAGAGATATGGGTTAGAGGAGGAAAATTTTACTCCTAGGAAAAACCAATCAATCGAACCTGACTTGGCCTACGTTGACGTAGAGAGCGACAGTGACGATTTTCCAACAGAAGTCAGTGCAATTCAAATATCAAGTACCGCGACATCTAACCAACGGAATTCAAATCATCATGCTGATAGATTTGACAGAGATAGGCAACAGCCAGCAAGCAATTTCGCTGCTACAGCTGATAGAGAGAGACAACAACCACTTAGTGGTCAGTCTAGCGTTAGTGACAGGGATGTACAACCACCACAAGGTGCTACGTCTGGTAGGGCGAACAGGGACGTTGTTTGTAACAGATGCAACCAAACAGGGCACATGGCAATCGGGTGCGCATTACCTAGAGGTAAGCAGCGTTATTCGTGTGGTCAGGCAGGGGTAACAGTCAGAGAATGTCGTAATTGTAATCGTCAGGGAAACGGACCCAGGCGCTCGTAGGCGTACGTCTTAGATTATGTGATAAGTCATGGTCGTAAAGATGAGAGACCTTATTTAGAAGTGGATGTGCTCGGAAATAAGATATTAGGTTTGTTGGATTCCGGGGCTTCACGTACCTTTTTAGGGAATCGTGGTTGGTCAATCATCGAGAGATTTGGTTTTTCACTTGATACCACGAAGAAGACGAGTTGTATTGTGGCAAATGGTCAAAGCACGGTTAGTATTGGGACAGTGCAGCTTCCTATGCGAGTTCAGGATAAATTTAGGTTAATAGAGGTCGTCGTCGTTCCTGAGTTGCCGCACACTCTGATTTTGGGACTAGATTTTTGGATTTCGATGGGGATAGTACCGAACTTAAGTACTAATGAGTAGCACGTTGCCGATAATAAAGATGTGATTTGATCTTTAGAAACATCAGACCAACAAACTACTCTTACGCCTTATGAATCAGAACGACTAGAGGAATTGGTCGATAAATATCAGACTATTATGGGTGACTCACTGGGATGTACAGACAGAGTAGAACATAAGATTACAACAGATGCAGCACCGATAAGACAACGTTTATATAAGGTCTCACTGGTCATTCAAAAACTTATTGATGACGAAATCGACGAAATGCTGGAACTAGATGTAATAGAACCGAGTAGTAGTTCATGGGCTTCACCAGTGTTAATGGTACAAAAGAAAAACACAAAGAAATATCGTTTCTGCGTAGACTGCCGCAAATTAAACTCAGTGACGGCGCGTGATAGTTATCCTTTACCACTCGTATCCGAGACCCTTGACAAGTTGAAAGATGCTAAATACTTGTCAACTTTAGATAACAAAAGCGCCTATTGGCAAGTACCAATAGAAGAATCATCGAAGCCACTAACAGCATTCATCTGTCGACGAGGTCTATTCCGATTTAAGCGTTTACCTTTTGGACTTCTTAATGCACCTGCAACTTGGCAGAGACTTATAGATAGCATCATAGGAGACGATTTAGACCCTTACGTGTACGTATATCTCGATGACTTCGTAATTGTCACACAAAGCTTTCTGAACATGTTAGAATTCTTGAGGAAGTCCTACGAAGATTGCAGAATGCAAAGATAACGGTAAGTTGGGAGAAATGCCAATTGTGTAGGCCAGAAATGACTTATTTAGGATTCGTAGTGGACCGTCGAGGCATCCGAGTTGACCCTAATAATATTAAAGCCATGTTAGAGCTCCAGAGGCCAAGAACTGTCAGAGAAGTTCGTAGAGTTGTAGGTACAATATCCTGGTATAGACGTTTCATAGAGAATTTTTCAGCAACAATAGCTCCAATTACAGCTCTAACTAAGAAAAATCAAAAGTTCGAGTGGACTCCAGACTGCGAGAAAGCATTTATTAAGATTAAGGAACTTTTAGTGACGCACCGATTCTTACATGTCCAGATTATACCAAAGAATTTGTCATTCAATGCATGTTTAACGCAACCTTATCCTGAAGAAGACAAAGTCATATGCTATTTGAGTCGATCTTTGTCTAAGCAAGAACCGGACCCAGGCGCTCGTAGGCGGTCGACCATCGAGTCAGCCTGAACAAGCATCGACCGATAGGCTAACGTACGTTTTAGATTATGTGATAAGTCATGCTCGTAAAGATGAAAGGCCTTATTTAGAAGTGGATGTGCTCGGAAATAAGTTATTAGGTTTGTTGGATTCCGAGGCTTCACGTACCTTTTTAGGGAATCATGGTTGGTCAATCATCGAGAGGTTTGGTTTTTCACTTGATACGACAAAGAAGACGAGTTGTATTGTGGCAAATGGTCAAAGCACGAGTATTATTAGGACAGTCCAGCTTCCTATACGAGTTCAGGATAAAATTAGGTTAATAGAGGACGTCGTCGTTCCTGAGTTGCCGCACACTTTGATTTTGGGATTAGATTTTTGGATTTCGATGGGGATAGTACCGAACTTAAGTACTAATGAGTGGCACTTTGCCGATAATAAAAATGTGATTTGTTCTTTAGAAACATCAGACCAACAAACTACTCTTACGCCTTATGAATCAGAACGACTAGAGGAATTAATCGATTAATATAAGACTATTATGGGTGACTCACTAGGATGTACAGACAGGGTAGAACACAAGATTACAACAGATGCAGCGCCGATAAGACAGCGTTCATATAAGGTCTCACCGGTCATTCAAAAACTTCTTGATGACGAGATCGACGAAATGCTGAAAATGGATGAAATAGAACATAGTAGTAGTTCATGGGCTTCACCAGTGGTAATGGTACAAAAGAAAAACATAAAGAAATATCGGTTCCGCGTAGACTACCGCAAATTGAACTCAGTGACGGCGCGTGATAGTTATCCTTTACCACTCGTATCCGAGACTCTTGACAAGTTGAAAGATGCTAAATACTTGTCAACTTTAGATATCAAAAGCGCTTATTGGCAAGTACCAATGGAAGAGCATTCATCTGTCGACGAGGTCTCTTCCAATTTAAGCGTTTACCTTTTGGTCTTCATAATGCACCTGCAACTTGGCAGAGACTCATAGGTAGCATCATAGGAAACGACTTAGACCCCTACGTGTACGTATATCTCGATGACCTCGTAATTGTCACACAGAGCTTTTCTGAACATCTTAGAATTCTTGAGGAAGTCCTACGAAGATGGCAGAATGCAAAGATAACGGTAAATTGGGAGAAATGCCAACTGTGTAGGCCAGAAATGACTTATTTAGGATTCGTAGTGGACCGTCGAGGCATCCGAGTTGACCTTAATAAAATTAGAGCCATGTTAGAGCTCCAGAGGCCAAGAACTGTCAGAGAAGTTCGTAGAGTTGTAGGTACAATTTCCTGGTATAGACGTTTCATAGAGAATTTTTCAGCGATAATAGCTCCAACTGCGAAAAAGCATTTATTAAGATTAAGGAACTTTTAGTGACTGCACCGATTCTTACATGTCCAGATTATACCAAGGAATTTGTCATTCAAACAGACGCCTCAGGATATGGAATAGGAGCATGTTTAACGCAACCTAGTCCTGAAGGAGACAAAGTCATATGCTATTTGAGTCGATCTTTGACTAAGCAAGAACGTGTTTATACGACCACCGAGCGAGAATGTTTGGCATTGGTTTGGGCGATAGAGAAGCTCCGGCCATATATTGAGGGGATCTCATTTAAGGTCATAACAGATCATTTTAGTTTAAAATGGCTTCATAGCTTGAAAGAGCCCAGTGGAAGACTTGCTCGTTGGTCTGTAAAACTGCAGCAATATGACTTTGAAGTAATCCATCGGAAAGGGAAAAATTTAGTTGTCCCGGACATGTAGTCTCGCGCAGTACCTATGATTGATACAATTTCGCAGCCCAGAGACGTTTCAACAACAATTAAAGATCGATGGTACCAAAAGATGGTAAAGAGGGTCGTAGAATCACTGTTAAAATTTATGAATTGGAGATACACTGATAATAAGTTGTATAAATATGTCAAACAAGAATACCCTCAACTTTCACCATCTAACGAATATTGGAAAGAGGTAGTCCCCAAAGATCATAGGCGTAGAATTATTGGAGAAGCTCACGATCCTCCTACCGCAGGACACATGGGTGTGTATAAAACCTTCCACAGACTGGCAGAAAAATATTATTGGCCAAAAATGCGCCAGGACGTGGCAACTTTTGTAAAGAAATGCTTTGTCTGTGCAGCTCATAAAGGTGATACACAAGGTGTATCTGATCAGATGATATCTCACCCAAAACCAACTCGTCCTTGGGAAATTATTTCAACAGATTTATGTGGACCCCTACCTCGTTCCACAAAGGGTAATTGCTGGATTTTCGTCGTTACGGACTATTTGAGTAAGTTTTCCTTAGTTTTTCCAATGCGAACAGCCCCTACTCAAGCTGTTGTTAAGCATCTTGAGGAGCAAGTATTTATGGTCTTCGGAGTACCCCGTTTGATACTTTGTGATAATGGACCTCAGTACAAAAGTAATGAGTTTAAACGTTTCGCTGAGAGTTATCAGGTTAAAATTCAGTATAATCCGTATTATCACCCCAGAGCGAATCCAACTGACAGGACGAATCGTACGTTAAAAACCATGTTATGTTGTTATGTGAAAGAAAACCACAGGAAGTGGGACGAACAAATACATAAACTTGCCTGCGCGATTCGTACTGCAACCCATGAGACAACCAGGATGTCTCCTTTCTTTGTTAATTTTGGTAGGAATATGTGTCTGTCAGGAAAAGATTACTCCAACCCAGTTTTGTTATCTGAAGAGAATGGTGTACAAACTGCAGCTGAAAGTAAGTAAGAACGAAGGTTTCCGGAAGCTCTATGCGGATGTTAAGAGAAGGTTAGAGGTGGCGGAAGAGAAAAACGTAGTTCGGTATAATTTGCGTACAAGGGTACCCAACTTTGTTGTGGGTCAGCGTGTTTGGAAGAAGAATTATGTGTTGTCAGATGCTGCGAAGTTTTTCTCGAAGAAGTTAGCACCGAAATTCGTTGGTCCTTATGTGATTAGGAATAAAATTTCTCCATGGATATTTGAGCTTCAGGAACCATCGGGGAAAGTACTACCAGGGAGCTGGCATGCCAAAGACCTTAAGTCGGCAGCGGACCTCTCCGATTAATCTTTTTAGGTTAATCGTCTTGAAGTTGGGGGGGGATTATGTAACGTGTTATTTTTACGTTTAAGGCAACGTTACATATTTGTTTATTTAGTTAAATAATCAAGACTCTTCGACTCGTCTTTCTGTACACAAATTAAGGGTATCTTATAGAGCTAGGTTTGGAGGTTATATAGTGTCCAGAAAGTTATCTGATAAAGGAGGCATTCCATCGAATTACTGTGGACACTACGCATATCGTATTATTTGGGCATCGTAATTGGAACTTGAGATCACAGGTTTCGGGAAAAATCACATAAAAACTTTCGATTGTTTTGTTTATCTGTAAAATTTTGTAATTTTCTTTGACGTTTATGAAAATAAACAGCTGTTCTGCTGGGGAATGGCGGCGTTGCCGCATCACAAATGGTTTCAGTAACAGGAAGAAAACATTTAGATGAACTTTTCATTCGCTTATGTTTATTTTCGAGGATATTGGCCCACTTTGATATCTTTATTAATTTGATGAGGAGAGAATAAAATAAATACGAGTTATGCACTTTTGTAAATGGGAGATGGATGAGGAATAAAAACCAGGACTAAAAGAATAAACAAAATCGTATTTTTATATTATATAAACTTATATATAATCATAGTTAAATAAAGTTAATAATTAGCTCAGTTAGTCGGATTGAAGGGGTTTGTAGGGCTAGCTAGTGGTGAGCAAACTTAACATCTGAACACTCTTGTGTCGAGTTTAAGCAGTAGTTCAATGTGTATTTTTAGGTTCAAGTTTAGAAACAACTTTATTAATGTAGAAATGTTTTACAAAAATGGCGTCAAACCATATGAATCTTAGAGAAAACATATATAAAGAGCAAAGGAAACTTTTGACTAAGACTGTAAGTAAAATACAACTAAATTCTACACTTAGTATAGCTTTACTCATATGGGAATTGGTTGAGTGTTCGAATATTCCTGGGTTTGCTGCATGCTCTGATCTCCAGTAATTGAATTTACAGTTGATGGTTTCAATGCTGAGCTTCTTATAGTCCGGCTGGTTATTTTCCTGCTACTTGCTATGCTGGCGGGGGTCCGGTAGGCAAATGTTCGGTCTATGTATGGAGGGTGTCTCGATGTCCTTGTTATAAAAATTTCAACCGTGGAAATAGATCCGACAACACCTCAATGTGCGTTTTACGTATTCTCGGTATCTTCTTGGTTGGTGCTGCCCCCTGTAGACCGGTACGGAAGTATTAATGTATTTCCTCATTGGTTAGTTTGAAAACCGCGGGTTTTTTCCTCCAGTCTCGCAAACCGGAGCTAGTGATTTTTCGGTGAGAGCGTTTTTTTTTATTAATAGGTTTGCATCCTTATTTGAATTTAACCGGGAAAATTATGTTGGTACTGTCCTCACCAGATTTACGAAACGATTTCCGGCAACTTCACTTTTTTTGTGTTCTCGACAAAGTGCCTTGTCTCTTTCCTAACGAATTTTGGCTGGGCTGGTGGCCGTCTATTGGTGTCGCCATTGTTTTTGTGGTTATTGGCACTTAATGGCACTGCAGTAGTTGCAGATTATACCAAAGACGGTTTACTGTGAGCCGTCGTTGTTTAGGCTAATCTAAGTGACGCTCACACCCTCTGAGAGGGATTTAAGGCGGCCTACGCCATTTCTACGGGAAATAAGAGCGGTAAGTTCGATTTTTTTTACTATTACTTTTTTGAATTCTTCAAGACAATATTTGCCTCCCAAATTGTAATTATTTTTCGTGTGAAATGTACTTTTTCGACAAAAGACGTGGGGAATTTTTGGAGTTTTTTTTATTTTTTTTTAAACCACGTTTTGGATAAAAACTGTATATTGTTTTTCTCCTTTGTCTACAGCCCTGTCCATTCCATCGACGAAACAGTTGTGCTGGACGCTGGTGTGAAGCCGGGTGTAGCACTGTAACCCTGAGAAAGGTACGTTAGGATTATTTTAGTTCATCTGTTTAAATCTACTTTATTTTATTGAGTCGACATGGGGTTCTTGATTTAAATTACTCGGTGTAGGGGAACTTCGTGCAAAATAGACGAATTCCAGGAAACTGAAACATTTCATTTTCCACAGGGTTTTACGCTCGGGCAAAGTCCAGAACATTTTGACCACCATGTGCTACCCTAGCACCATGTGCTAAGCAAGCACGAGGGGAGGCGCGGCAGATCGAGACCCGGAGTAGCAGGACTGTCTGGAAACAACACCAGGTTTACAAAATATTACTTCAACAACTATTAGATAAGAACAGGACCAAGGTAGGAGCAAGGATATTTTAGATATAATTTTTTTTTTCTATAATTTTCCATATAATTTTTTTTTAAGTACAACTTTTGAAATTCTTGTAAACGCAAGATAAGGTATGACGTCATAACCCTTGTTTTGCGGCATATTTACTAAATTGACTTGTTTTCCTTCATTTCATTTATTTAAGACAATTTCTCCTGTGAAATTTGGAGTGCCTTGCTATTTTGGCCCTGACTAGTTTGATATTTTTTTTCTCAGGTTTACACCTAAAATAAACAAGATGAACTAATTTTTGTGTTATTTGTACAACCCAATGACCAACTTTGTAGAGACAAAAGAGAGATGAGGTTATATTTTTTTTTGCGGTTTTCTTACATTGTTTTACCTCATGGGGTAGATCTCGGACTGGGTTGCTGTCTATCTCATTCTACCCAACGTAGAATGATGACAGCAGATATTTGGTCCAGATCTCCCCTATGACAGAATAGTTATAGGGGTATATTTTTTTTTACAATCGTTTATATAACTGAGTCTCACACTACTGACTCAGATGTAGGTACACTATGACTTGTTAAAGGAGACCATCTACCTGTAACGTGCCTCTAGTTTTGTCATCTTAATTCAATCGTGTACAATTTTATTTTGTCGATGAGTCAATTTTTTTTTGGTTTTTTTAATTGGACAAATACTCTGGAAGCCTCGGAAGTAGGTAGAATTTCATTGTTTGGCTACAACGTTTGGGTTGAACTGTATTTTAATTAAGATCTTCTTTATAAAACATTGGTATTAAAACACTGTGGCGCACTTAAAATTTTCTTATTTCTGAACCCCCCCTTCTCCACTGTATAAAAGTTACCGGGCATATCAATGTTTTCCCTAGCTGGAAAATACAGTTCTGCTTCCAGATATTTGTTTAATTACTCAGTAATTTTTTTTAGTGTCACAAATTGGCACAGCATTATTATTCTATTAACAGTGTCACAAAATGGCGGCAACGTATTTGGTTTGCCACAAAAAAAACAAGAAAAGAAAATGACAAAGCAAAATAAACTCATTTTCCTTTTCTTTCATTACTAATTAATACTTTCAACTAAACAAAGCTACCAGCTGTTAAGCTATATTTACTTTAAAACAGCCTAGCCAAGAAAAATTTATGTGAAACCCTGTAAAAATATTCCAACTTCCAAGTGGTGATATCCCACAAAAAATTAAAATCACCAAAAAAAAATAACTTGTTGACCTAAATAAATTGACTGCACTAAAAAATAATCGGTGAAACAATTTCTATCTTACCACAAGCAGGAAATAATAACATATAAATAAATGAACCTGCAAAAAAAATATTGTTAGAAAAAACACACTCCCTATGTCATATATTTAAAACATAAAAAGACCATCCACCTATAAATCAACAAAAAAAATTGAAGTAAATATACATTGCTGTATTTATTTTTCTTAAAAAATTTTTTTTAAAAATTAAAACATGTTTTTCCTACAAAAAACTTTAAAGAATTAAGACATGAATTGGACTCCGTTCAATAAAAACTCCCATGTTTTTTATCTACTTATTCTTCCTTAATAAATAAAAATGAATCTTTTATTTTCCAAGAGAAAACCTGTGAAGATAAGCTAACAAAAACCTAAGAATTACTAAAACAACAAAACGAATTCCAAATCAAGGCTCAAATATTACCAAAAAATATTTAAAAAGTGTTATTTCCAAAAACCAATGATCTTGTTTTTTATTAAAAAAATGATTGGGTGTCAAAAACCACCAACAGCCACTGAAAGTCTTTAACCAGGCTTTGGCTGTGACCCAAAAAAAATTTTTGTCAAAAAAAATTTTTTTTTTTAAATTTCAAAATAATTTTTTTCTTTTTTTTCCAAATTCAAAAAAAAAACAAAAAAAATTACATATCAGATGTTAAAAAAACTAGCCAAAAACTCACGTAGGGCGCCAATTGTGACCAATTAAAATGCGTTGGGTGACATTTGTGGCAACCTAAAAGACGTTGCCGCCATTTTGTGACACTGTAAATAGAACAATAACGCTGTGCCAATTTGTGACACTAAAATCAAATTACTGAGTAACTAAACAAATATCTGGAAGCAGAACTGTATTTTCCAGCTAGGTAAAACATTGATATGCCCGGTAACATTTTTTTTTTTTTTTTTTTTTTTTTTTTTTTTTTGCAAGTCAAGATGGCGGATAGTGATAAATGTTGTAAATGCCGTCGGTCTTTTGCAGCGAATTCCAATACAATTGAGTGTAGTTTGTGCAGTATGTGGTATCACAGGGGTTGCACAGGCCTTTCAGTATCGAGTTTTAACAAAATTGTGGCCTCTACTAGGAAGACAGGCACTCATAATTGGCATTGTGAGAAATGTGAAGCAGTTAAGGTTAGGTGTCGTTCATCAATATCACCAGCTGACTCAGACGACCTGGGTGAGTTGAGCAACTCGAATCGATCAGGGTCAATGTGCAAATCGCCTAAAACTCATGAAGATGAGAATCCAGCGGGAGCGGCGTGTAGCCAACTTCAGTCGGATGATTTTCAATCAGCAGATTTTTCGAGGTTAGGTCAAAATATTCAGGATCGTCTTGTAAACAAACAAAATATCGAAATGTCGGATGTAGTTTTAATTATTCTGAATATTTTCAACTCAATTAACGACCAAAATAAAAAATTAACATGTTTGCTCGATGAACTAAAAGTGCTACGATCCACCGTTCAAGAATCGGAAGTGTCTGAATTTCGGTCTGAGATTCAGGCACTAAAGAGTAAACTGTCGCTCCTTAAATCGCATGGGGTAAGTGCTCACAACTCTTCCACATCCCCCTCACTAGATGAAAATTGTATGCGATCCTCGGCTCAGTCAAGCACTGATATTTTTAGTGAAATGCAAGATCGTACAAATAGAGCCAAAAATGTATTATTTCATAATGTTGCTGAGAGTACCGCCGGCGATTCTAAAATTCGTATAGATCATGATGGAAAATGTGTGTTAGATGTTTTTACCCAGATTAGTGTTGATTGTGCTAATTTCAAAGTCTTCAGGCTTGGTAGTAACATCAAAAATGGTCCGAGACCACTTAAAGTTATTTTGTTTAACAGTATTCTTGCTTCCCAAGTTTTAAAAAATCGTAAACTATTAACTAATAGCAATATTCAAATAAGGGCTGATCTTACATCCCTTCAGCGTAGTCAACTTAGAAAAGCACATCAAGAGTTGGACTTACGTTCTGTGAATGAACAAAATCTGTCGATACAATATGTAAATGGCATACCCAAAGTTCTCCAACAGAAACAACAAAGAAATAAGTCAAAAACTACTCCAAAAAACTAGTTTACTACCATAACATAGGTGGGATGCGGACTAAATTGACAGACATCCGGCATTCAGTAAATAGCTGTGTATATGATGTTATAATCTTGGTGGAATCATGGCTTAATGATGACTACTCCGACACAGAATTGTGTTTTACTGATTTTAATATTTTTAGACAAGATAGGAGTACATCAAAAACTAATAAAAAGAGAGGTGGTGGCACATTAATTGCTGTTCGTAGGCACATTAAATCACAACTAGTGCAGACTAGTGATTCAGTCCTTGAACAGGTCTTAGTTCATGTTTCATATGGAACAAAACAATTTATAATTGGTGCTGTATATATTCCTCCAGCATCGCCCATCACAGTATATGAAGAATTCTCTTCAGCGGCCTCGGATCTTGTGGGAGCTTACCCCAAATGTGAATTTTTAATTTGTGGTGACTTTAACTTACCCGGTGCAATCTGGGTTAATACTGATGGTGGGCTTTGTGTTGAGTGTGCTAAATTCTCAACATCTGCGAACATTTTGTGTGCCTTATGTAACCTTCTTGATCTTAAGCAAGTAAACTATTTGCCTAATGGTTTTGGCTCTTTTTTGGATTTAGTTTTTTCAAGTTTAGTGTCAGCCAAAACATCTTATGCCTCTGAAAAACTCTCAACTGTTACGGTGCTTCATCCTGCTTATGAAATAAGTGTTCCTGTAGGCTGTGAAAATGGTCTCAAATGTGATATATTTTATTATGACTTTAGAAATTGTGATTTTCTTGCTATTAACAACTACTTTGCTAGTGTTCCCTGGGACAACATACTCGATCAGAGGGATATCAATAAATGTCTTGATTCCTTTTATAATGTGCTCTATTCTGTCATAGATCTGTTTGTGCCGGTAAAACATTTTAAATCAACTAATTTTCCATCATGGTTTAGTAAAAATTTACAGCAACTTATAGTTCAAAAAAAATTGCACATACAAAGTATAAACAATCTGATAGCTACAGTGATTACCTGACTTTCTCTCAACTTAGAGAAGAATGCAAAATATTGCGTAACAACTGTTATAGTTCGTACATTTTTAAAGTTAATTCGGAGGTCTCGCAAGATCCAAAATGTTTATGGAAACATATTAGTAACCTGCGCAGATCGAGTATGTATCCCAATAATATGCACCTGGATTATGAGACTGCTGAGTGCGGTCAAGAGATTGTTAATTTGTTTGCAAAGAACTTTGCTTCTACATACAAAAAACATAATGAGGAAGTTCCTCCCTACTCTTTTAATTACAGTTTGGACTTAAATTTTATTCAGTTCTCTATGGTGGAAGTTTTTGAAGGGATCAGCAACTTAAAAACTAAATACTCCCATGGTCCTGATGGCATTCCATCTGTTTTTATCAAAAATTGTGTTTGCACGCTGAGCGAACCCTTGCATCGGTTGTTTAATATGTCCTTGTCTTCTGGTACATTTCCAGAGTACTGGAAAGTCAGTTTTTTGACACCTATTTTTAAGAATGGTGACAGGAATGATGTTCGTAATTATCGTGGTATTAGTATTCAATCGGTTATACCAAAACTTTTTGATCATTTACTTTGTCGTCATTTTTCCTGGCATTGCAGGGGCATTTTATCCGATAGCCAGCATGGGTTTGCTCAAGGCAGGTCAACAGTGACTAACCTGCTATCTTATCAGCACACTCTGTTGAGTGCCTTTGAGGGGTCTAAACAAGTGGACAGTGTCTACACGGACTTCTCAAAGGCATTTGACAGGGTGAGTCATGCACACTTGGTGAGCAAGTTGAGGGCTATGGGGTTGGGCGAGACTCTGGTAAGTCTTGCCCATAGTTTCCTGACTGGTCGCACACAGTTGGTCCGGATAGGCGATTGCGTTTCTGGTGGACTCTGGTGTCCCGCAAGGTTCACACATTGGCCCAGTTTTCTTTAATTTATTTATTCGTGACCTTAGTGACGTGATTGTTAGTTCGGATCATCTGGCATTTGCTGATGATTTTAAGCTTTATAGGTTGATTGAAACTTATCTTGATTGTTTGTTACTTCAAAGTGATCTTAATAACATTAGTGAGTGGTGTAGTAATAATGGTCTAGATTTAAATGTTAAAAAATGCCTAAGTATCACTTTCAGTCGATCATCTAATTCGATTCAGCATATATATGTCATAAATGGTACTGCTCTTGAATCAGTAGCGGCAGTCAGGGACTTGGGTGTCTTATTTGACAGCAAGTTGTCATTTAGGCCTCATTATGACGATATTATTAATAAGGGTATGCGAACCCTTGGCTTTATCACTCGTAACAGCTCCGAGTTATCACCTTATTGTTTTAAGCGCTTGTACTGCTCACTAGTTCGTTCTGTACTGGAATATGCGTCAGTGGTATGGTCACCACACTATGCCTGCCACATTGATCGCTTGGAGTCTGTACAGAGAACTTTTCTTCGTTCTCTTGCATTCAGGGCTGATATAGCCATTTACAACAACAATTATAACATAAATTATAATGCCATTAGCCAACCATTTGGACTTGATACTTTGGAAAGAAGAAGGACATATTCTGATGTTATAACTTTTTATAAAATATTAAACGGTATCTGCTTTTGTCCTTCTTTATTGGAGATTATCGGTTTCAACACTATTCAGCGTAGGCATAACTCGCCAATGTTTCGTATTCCCTTTCATCATGCCAATTATGGCTATTATTCACCATTGACTCGTACTCTTCGTCTGTACAATCAAAACAATCTTGATCCATTCGCAGCCGGTCTCACTTCCTTTAAGGGTAGTATTAGGGAATTACTATAGTAAAACCTACAGTTCCTATATTTTAATAAAAGAGAAAATTTTTTGTCTTTCGTCAATTTTCTTAGTCCTAGTTTCATATTATTATTTTTTTTTTTGTTTCTTTTAATTAGTTTTATTACTTTTTTTGCCATCTTGTTATTAATTAATTACTCTGTAATATTATTGTAAATTGGCTCTGCCGTTGAAATAGAAAAAATAAATAAATAAATAAATAAAAAACTTTTATACAGTGGAGAAGGGGGGGGGTTCAGAAATAAGAAAATTTTAAGCGCCACATAGTTTTAATATTAATGTTTTACAAAGAAGATCTTAATTAAACTACAGTTCAACCCAAACGTTGTAGCCAAACAATGAAACTCTACTTACTTCCGAGGCTTCCAGAGTATTTGTGTAATTAAGAATAACCAAAAAAATTGACTAATAAACAAAATAAAATTCTAAAAGATTAGAATTAGAAAAGAATAGAAAGTTCCTTATAAGTAGATGCAGATTTCCAACCAATGAACCTACATTTGAGTCAGTAGTGTGAGACTCCATTATATAAATGATTGTAAAAAAAAATATACACTTACAAAATCATTCCGTCATAGGGGAGATCTGGACCAAATATCCGCTGTCATCATTCTACGTTGGGTAGAATGAGACAGACAGCAACCCAGTCCGAGGTCTACCCCATGAGGTAAAACAGTGTAAGGAAACCGCAAAAAAAAATATAACTATAGGTAAATTTAGTGGGAATAAGGACACTGTTGTTCTGGTAAATATACGTTTTAATCCATCGGTAACGTTTCGACAATGGTTTTTGTCTTCATCAGACTAAAAAGGTTACAACTCATTAGTAAGATAATACAAAATACGGCACCTTAATACATCACCAATTAAAAATTATTATTTTTTTCCCAATAAATAACATTTAAAATGACCTTATTGACAATATATTATTTTTTTCCTAAATATTTTTTTCCCTTTTAATGTATATGAAACTGATTTTTTTATTTATTTATATAAAGAATAAATTATGGTTTATTTTTCTTCCTTTTTTTTTAATATACATATATAAAATTTTTTATACAAAGGTTCAAAAAATTTTTTTTGTCACTATAGTAACTGATGGGTGGCTCAATAAAATACGCACAAAGAGATCAATCAGCTATTCATATAAAAACAACAATAACAAATAAAACCTGTAGCAAGCCATAATACATGTAGAAAATAACAACAATGTACACATTATAAACCTATGTTAAAATTTAAAAAGGACTGTTAAAATATTTAAAATTCGTTACTCACCCTTCAGACTAGATCGTACATTGGAACAACAAAAAACAAGAATTCAAGCACATCAGGAAAACAAACGGCACAAAATTAAAAACGAAACCCGACATTAATCTGGTAATTATTTATATTTTCTTTTGTTTTGTTTATCAGACAGGTTATATTATGGGCGGCAAAATTAGTCCGCATTGTTGTCACTATTCTGGATTTTCATTGTTCCGAAATATTAAAACAAATTAAAATTCTTTAAGTTTAAAGCAAAAGGCAACCTTGAATAGAGTGGCACTAGTAGTGTACGGTACTGATTTAATTTAGAGTGGGACAAGTGTATATAGTATGATACAATTAAGACAGTGATGGAACTTATTTTCTAGTTTGGAGTTGTTGTATATTAACATGCATTGATAACATGCATTGTTGTCAGAACACAAAACTTTTCCTGTTTAAACCTTGGTATATACAATTAATTTTTAAAAAAGCAAAAAATATTTTTTGGTTGAACGCTAATTTTCAACTCATTTACGTATTCGTGACTCCTTAGAAAGACACTTCGTATTTTGTTGTCGTGGTTTAATTGGGGAAAAGCTTTATTTTTTTCCTTTTATATTATACATATACATACATACACCCACATATACATACATACAATCACATACATACATACATATACACACATGCACATACATACATACACGTATTATATTTATATTTTTTATTAATGTTATTATTATTATTATTTTTTTTATAATTTCTATTATTATTATTATTTTTTTTTTATATTTTATTTAATTTTGCTCATTTTTATAATATTAATATTAATGTATATTAATATATATTTTTTTCTATAAATATTTTATATTATTTTTTAAATATAATTTTCTTTTAAGTTTACTTTATTTTGTTCATTGTTAATTTCATTAATCGTCATTTGGGGGTTATTTTAAGCGAATTCTATTGAGTAAGGAGTTATAGACCGTACTCAATTTGTTAACATCGCTACGTAAATTAACTGCTCTATCTTTATTTATGTTTATATATATCATTTCCAAAATGGAGCGTTTGTAATAATTAGTTTCTTTTTCCAAGATCTTTGCTTCCTCAAACTTAAACTCATGCTGTGTTGAAAAATGATGAGTGGCTAATGCTGTCTTATCTTTTTTATTTTAATTTTTTTCTTGGCAATCGTATTTATGTTGTTTGAATCGATTTTCAATATATTGTTTTGTTTGACCGATGTATATTTGATCACAGCTACAGGGTATACTATAGATCGCACTAGACTGCTTTAGAAATGGAGTTTTATCTTTAAGTTGTGTAAATAAGCTGTTTGTAGTTTTTAAGTTATAAAAAACCAATTCTAGGTCATTTTTTTGAAAGCATTGCTTTAGTTTGTGAGATAAGCCATGGACAAATGGGATCTTAAAATATTTTTTTCTTTCATTATTAATATTTTCAGAGTTCTCTGGTGGGCTTATATGCTTTTTTGTGAATCTTTGAACACACTGATTTATAAATGTTGATGGATAATTGTTTTTCTTTGCGATATTTTTTATTATTTTTTTTTTGTTTTCATCCCAGAATTTTTGATGACTAAGATAGTGCGATCTATATAAAAGGTTGTTTATTGTGCTTATTTTATGCTGAACACTGTGGTATGAATTGTAATTTAAAGTTCTGCCAGAGCTAGTCGGTTTACGGTACCAATTGGTAATCAAACTTCCATCACTCTTTCGGATAACCTTAACATCCAAAAATGCTAGATTTTTGTCAGTTTCTTTTTCAATGGTAAATTGAATTTTCGGATGAATGGAGTTAAAAATAGTGAGAATGATTTTTGTCAGTTTCTTTTTCAATGGTAAATTGAATTTTCGGATGAATGGAGTTAAAAATAGTGAGAATAGTCTATTTTGTCTTTTGGTACAGCGGAAATTGTATCATCAACATATACAAAAAGAAATGGAATAAAAAAGTCGATCTTTTTGTAAACTTCTCTGATCACATGATCCATGACTATATTAGCTAATACGGGTGAGCTGGGGTTTCCCATTGCACTACCATCTAATTGTTGGTACATTTTGCCTTGGAATGAAAAATAGCTCGTGTCAAAACATAAAGAAATCATTTCAAGTATCTTCTCCACTGGCAATTCAGTGTAAGCGCTAATATGTCTTTTATGCTTTTTAATTATATCTAGTACCAATGATTTCGGAATGTTGGTGAATAAGGATACCACATCAAGAGATATAAGTTTATAGTTATCAGGGAGAGTCACATTTTTAATCTTTTCTACAAATTGAAATGAGTTCTTTATATTGAATTCAAAAGTAGTGGTAAGCGGATTCAAAATTTGATGTAACCAAGTAGCTATATTATATGATGGTGAATTTAGGCAACTCACAACCGGTCTCATTTTTAATCCGTTTTTGTGGGTTTTACGTAAGCCATATAGTTTAGGAGGGACAGAATTATGATTTTTAATTTTTTTTGATATATTTTCACTGATATAGTCACATTCTTTGAGATCATTGATAAAAGAGTTAATTTTTGATTGTTATTAGCTCACACATATACTATACTATAGTAGTGTGAGCTATGGTGATCCTAATTTTTTCGAGAAAAAAAAAGTTGCTCCGATTTCAAAATTTTTTATATATCTTTGCGTTTCAGATGATTTTGAAACTTTTTTGTTGCGCCGTCTGTCTGTCTGTCTGTCGGTCTGTCTGTATGTCTGTCTGTCTGTCTGTCTGTCTGTCTGTATGTCTGTAACGACCAACGCGCATAACTCAAAAACCGCTTGGCCGATTTTAATGAAATTTGGTACCTAGGCTGGGTCTTGGGTCGAGATGGTCCCATTTAAAAATGAACAAAATCCACCGAACAGAAACCAAATAAAAGGGTGGGGGTAGATTTCAAAAATTAGAGTTTATGTGAAAATATGGCGTGTGTGATATCAAACGAAAGGTAATTAAGTCTGCAGTTAAACAAAATACATTTTAATTTATTTTAAAAAAAAGGGTGGGGGTATATTTTAAAAATTAGAGTTTAAGTGAAAATATGGCGTGTGTGATATCAAACGAAAGGTAATTGAGTCCGGAGTTTAACAAAATACATTTTAGTTTCTTGTTTTTTTTAAGGGTGGGGGTGGGTTGATTTCAAAAATTTGAGTTTAAGTCAAAACATGGCTTGTGTGGTATCAAACAAAAGGTAATTTAGTCTGGAGATAAATAAAATATATTTCAGTTTTTAATTATATTAGCTCACACGTACACTATAACTATAGTACCTAGTGTGAGCTTAGGGGCCCATATATTGGCAGAGTATTTTGTAGTGGGGTCATTGTGTAACAATTTATAGACCAAGTCATCATTTAACATTTCTGTCATTGCATTATCATAATCCGAACGATTCATAATGACAGTGCTGTTACCCTTATCTGCCCTGCTTACTATAATATCAGGATTTTCTTTTAAGAATTTGTTAGCATTTTTATACTGTTTAAAAACGTTTTTATATTTTTTATTGATAGGGTTGTTGTTGGTGTTTTTATTTAAATAATTAGATATTATATTCACTGAATCCGATCTCACGTTCTGTGCTTTGTCCTCATTCCAGTCTTGTTGTGATGATATTATATACTCTAAATCCTTGATAAATGTTTGAATAGATAGATGTTGTGGGCTAACTGGTAATGAGAATTTGGGACCTAAACCTAAAATAGTCAAAATATCATTTGGTAGGTTGAGATTAGTGTAGTTAAAAATAAATTCCTTGTTTTCTGCAATTGTAAACTCTTGGCTATCGCTATTTAAATTGTTTAATTTGTTAATGTTTATCTCTTTTATGTAATTAAATTTTTTCTCGAAAAAATTAGTCAAAAATCTATTAAAACTATCATAGTTTGCTATAGTGACAAGACCTCTTACCTTTGCTTTTAATTCCATAAGTTCTCTATCTAAACTATCTATTTTCCAAATTGTGATTTTTATTTCTAAATTTAATATAGATGATTTAAATCTATGTGTTATAGAATCTACTTCCCTTTTATAAGGGTGACTGTCCATTAAGACTGTGTTTAAACATTTAAAATTATTTAAAATATGTTTAGGAAAAAGATTCTTAGATCTACACTGAAGTAAAAAAACCCTTCTGTTTAGCATTGCAGCTCTCTTTGATGTTAGATTTGTGATCAATTTCGCCGTACTCCACGCTTCCTCCATTTCATATACATTAAAAGGGAAAAAAATATTTAGGAAAAAAATAATATATTGTCAATAAGGTCATTTTAAATGTTATTTATTGGGAAAAGAATAATAATTTTTAATTGGTGATGTATTAATGTGCCGTATTTTGTATTATCTTACTAATGAGTTGTAACCTTTTTAGTCTGATGAAGACAAAAACCATTGTCGAAACGTTACCGATGGATTAAAACGTATATTTACCAGAACAACAGTGTCCTTATTCCCACTAAATTTACCTATAGTTGCATTGCAAGGACGTGATAAGTTTACCAAAAAATATAACCTCATCTCTCTTTTGTCTCTGCAAAATTGGTTTATTGGATTGTACGAATAACACAAAAATTAGTTCATCTTGTTTATTTTAAAGGTAAAACTGGAAAATATTACCAAAAACATGAAATAGGAAAAAAAATTAATGAAATAAAATGGAACAAGTCAGGGCCAAAATAGCAAGACACTCCAATTGTACAGTAAAAATTATAAATTAATAATTATGCCGCAAAATTTTGGTTATGACGTCATACCTTATCTTGCGTAAAGAAGAAGTGCTAAAATTATATTTAAATAGTTATTTGAAAAGATTATATCAAATGTTGCTTGCTCCTACCTTGGTCCTTGATTATTATTATACATGTGTGTTTTATTTTGTAAACCTGGTGTCGTTCTCCTCCTGCTACTTCGGGTCCCGTCCTGTTCTGTCCGCGCCTCCCCTCGTGCTTGCTTAGCACATGGTGCTAGGGCAGCACATGGTGGTCAAACTGTTGTGGGATCCTTGCCCGAGCGTAAAAACCCTGTGGAAAATGAAATGTTTCAGTTTCCTGGAATTCGTCTATTTTGCACGAAGTTCCCCTACACCGAGTAACTTAAAACGAGAACCCCATGTCGACTCAATAAAATAAAGTAGACTTAAACAGATGAACTAAAATAATCCTAACGTACCTTTCTCAGGGTTACAGTGCTACACCCGGCTTCACACCAGCGTCCAGCACAACTGTCCCGTCGGTGGAATGGACAGGGCTGTAGATAAAGGAGAAAAACAATATATAGTTTTTATCCAAAACGTGGTTTTAAAAAAACTAAAAAAAACTCCAAAAATTCCCCACGTCTTTTGTCGAAAAAGTACATTTCACACGAAAAATAATTACAATTTGGGAGGCAAATATTGTCTTGAAGAATTCAAAAAAAAATAATAAAAAAAATCGAACTTACCGCTCTTATTTCCCGTAGAAATGGCGTAGGCCGCCTTAAATCCCTCTCAGAGGGTGTGAGCGTCACTAAGATTCGCCTAAACAACGACGGGTCACAGTAAACCGTCTTTGGTATAATCCGCAACTACTGCAGTGCCAATAATTGCCAATAACCACAAAAACAATGGCGACACCAATAGACGGCCACCAGCCCAGCCAAAATTCTTTAGGAAAGAGACAAGACACTTTGTCGAGAATACAAAAAAAATGAAGTTGCCTGAAATTGTTTCGTAAATCTGGTGGGGACAGTACACAGTACCAACCAAATTTTCCCGGTTAAATTCAAATAAGAATGCAAACGCATTTATAAAAAACCGCTCTCTCCGAAAAATCACTAACTCCGGTTTGCGAGACTGGAGAAAAAAAACCGCGGTTTTCAAACTAACCAATGATGAAAAACACTAACACTTTCGGTACATAGGGGGCAGCATCGACCAAGGGGATATCGAAAATACGTAAAACCCACATTGAGGTGTTGTCGGATCTATTTCCACGGTTGAAATTTTTATAACAAGGACATCGAGACACCCTCCATACATAGACCGAACATTTGCCTACCGGACCCCTGCCGACATAGCAAGTAGGAGGAAAATAACCAGCAGGACTGTAAGAAGCTCAGCATTGAAACCATCAACTGTAAAATCAATTACTGGAGATCAGAGCATGCATCAAACCCAGGAATATTCGAACACTCAACCAATTCCCATATGAGTAAAGCTATACTAAGTGTAGAATTTAGTTGTATTTTAGTTACAGTTTTAGTCAAAAGTTTCCTTTGCTCTTTATATATGTTTTCTCTAAGATTCATATGGTTTGACGCCATTTTTGTAAAACATTTCTACATTAATAAAGTTGTTTCTGATCTTGATCCTAAAAATACACATTGAACTACTGCTTAAACTCGGCACAAGAGTGCTCAGATGTTAAGTTTGTTCATCACTATCCAGCCCTACACAACCCTTCAATCCGACTGAGTTAGTTAATAACTTTATTTAACTATGATTATATATAAATTTATATAATATAAAAATACGATTTTGTTTATTCTTTTAGTCCTGGTTTTTATTCCTTGTTTATCTCCCATTTACAAAAGTGCATAACTCGTATTTATTTTATCTTCTCCTTATCAAATTAATAAAGATATCAAAGTGGGCCAATATCCTCGAAAATAAACATAAGCGAATGAAATGTTCATCTAAATGTTTTGTTCCTGTTACTGAAACCATTTGTGATGCGGCAACGCCGCCATTCCCGAGCAGAACAGCTGTTTATTTTCATGAACGTCAAAGAAAATTACAAAGTTTTACAGATAAACAAAACAATCGAAAGTTTTTATGTGATTTTTCCCGAATCCTGAGATCTCAAGTTCTAATTACGATGCCCAAATAATACGATGTGCGCAGTGTCCACAGTACTTCGATGGAATGCCTCCTTTATAAGGTAACTTTTTGAACACTACATAACCTCCAAACCTAGCTCTATAAAATACCCTTAATTTCTGTACAGAAAGACGAGTCGAAGAGCCTTGATTATTTACCTAAATAAAACAAATATGTAACGTTGGCTTAAACGTAAAAATGACACGTTACACTCTAAGCGAATAGAGTCCAAACTATTATAAAAGTTGGCGAGTTCCTATAGTAAAAAATACTTAACTTTTTTTAAATGCTATATTGTGTTAATAGATATTTTATTTTATTTTCTTTTTTAAGTATTAACTTTTTAATTATTCTCTATTTTAAACTTAAAAGTAAAACAAACATATGTAGGTATATGTGACTTTTTATTTGTTTTGTCACAGATTATTTTATTTTTAGTATTATTATTATGCTTTTGGTACCTTTTTATTTTGCAGCTGTTGTGTTATCTTTATTATTTAATAATGTTATTATTCTTATATTTACTACTTCTTACTTTATTTAGGTAAATATTGTATTGTATTAGTTGTTTTTGACTAAATAAACGATAGTGATCCTACTTATGGCGTTTTACAAGATTTCGTAAGCCAGCCCATTTCCCTACCTAAATGAATAAAGTTGAATCTGTATTTTATGAAATCTGATCTGGTTTTGGTTGTTTGATATCTCAGATAGAAATATATAAAAAAAAGTCTGCAATATATCATGCAGGATTTTTGGCATGTGTAAACATTTAAGAAGTTTTATGAAATTTTTAAATTAATAACAAATTTAGAAATTATATTATTTTATTATTTTTTAAAAACTGTTTATAACTTTCACCATACAAAGAATAAATGTAATATCCTACTAACTAATATACTACTAACATGGATAATTTATTTGCTGCATCAAGTTTTCTTGTATTCTATCCAAACGGCCACAAAGTTGCTAAAAATAATAATATAATGTTGAGATATTCAAATATTATTTTTGCTAAGACTTATAGTCCAGTCATTATAGAATTTTAGCTTGCAAAACGTGGTGTAGTCGCGATTTTGACATATGTTGTTCACATTGGAGTTCTAAAAAAATTGAGGTATATATTATTATTAATTATTCAGTTACTGTGCATCTTAGAAAAATAATAGTTGATGACAAAATAGATGATAACAAAAGTTCCTATAAAAGCGTTTGTATACGTATTTTTGTCAGACGAATGGTTTTCGAGTTATGAGGCTAAACATTTCGCCGCCAATATGGATATTGACCAATTTTCGTTTTTAGTGGCCTTTATCTTAAAAACTGCTTAATTTTGAGAAAAACATGAAATAAAGACTAACTAAATCTGGTTATTACCCTTGCTGAGATATGAACTCTGAAGTGTTAGCGGTACACCCGTTTCCTAAGTATATGCAAAATAAACCGAACTTATTAAGTTTATCTCATTTTCGTAAAAGGTAAGCATTTAACTGAAAATATGTAAGCAACTTTTTGTAGAAAATTAAATTATCTTTTAAACGGTGTATCACTTGAATGGTTCAATTTCACGGTTACCACTTAATATGCCATCCCAAAAATGGGGTTATTTTTTAAGTCATGAAAAAAAATGTTTTTTTTAGGTTTAAATCAGGTTTCAAGAAAACCAAGCATTTTTGGGAAAATTTTTATTAAAAACTAAGTTTATCGAAAAGTTTAGTTTTACTCTGTATTAATAAAAATAAAATTATTTTTAAAACAATATGAATTTAGTGGGTTTTTGTAATTTGGGGAATATACGCATGTTTGGTGATTTTTTTTCAATTCAGTTTTTATACGCCCCTAGGGTATTAACAGTTGCCCTAATGTTATAAATATACACACTGTTCGAAGAAAAATTTAATTGTCAATAGTACAAAGTAAAACTTTTTGCCGATAGAGCTTGCTTTAAAAAAAAATTGATAAAACACATGATAATTTTTTTTTAATTAAAAAAAAAACAAATATGCGTATGTTTCTTAAGTGTCCTCCGTTAACAGAAATTACTAGATATATATCACTTTAAAGATAATTTTATTTTCAACAATATAGAGTAAAACGGGAATTTTTGAAAAGCTTAGTTTTTAAGAAAATTAATTAAAACAAAAAACATTATTTAAAAAAAAATAACCTTAATATGTGGACGCCCCTCAGGTATAATAGGGTGAGTAATAGCTTTTACACCAATTTGTGGTACGCTGTTTAAAAGTACAATTTATTTTTTCTGAAAAGGGTGTTTTTTTCCTAAATTGTTTCTAGATGTCAGTTAAGTGCTAATCGTGGAATTGGCCCATCTAAGTGATACATTGTTTAAAAGATAATTTAGTTTCCTACAATAAACTTTATTACATATTTTCTGTAAAATGCTTACCTTTTGAGAAAATGACAAATATTAATGATTTAGGGGTTTATTTTGCATACACTATGGAAATACATAGAAAACGAGTGTACTGCTACCACATCAAGGTTCGTATCTCGGTAAGCGTACTACCCAGGCCATTCAGTAATCTCTCCTTTTATATTCTATTAATTAATCTTTATTTTATACAAAAATTGGCTAACATACAAAATTGCGGCGAAATTTTTAGCCTCATAACTCGAAAACCATGTCGAAAAAGTGTATATAAGCGCTTTTGTAGAAAATTTTATTGTCTTCGACTTTTGTTTAAAACTAATTTTTTTCTAGAATGTACCGGAAAAAGGTAATTTTTAAATAATCATTTTTGTTCACACTAAATCCGAGATGAAGGGGGGAGCCGCCCCCCTACGACAAGGTGAAAAACTTAATGTCCAATGTAAACATATGTCAAAATCGTCACCACACCAACTTTTATGCTCTAATGACTGGCCTATTAGTGCAAATTATTTTTTTATTATGACATGGCTACTGGTATTATTGCCAAGAGTTTTGGCAAAAAATAAATACCTTCTACCTTTTGACATGGAAAATGCCTTAAATTTTTGTACTTTTAATCCTACAAAGATTAAAAACTTTAAATAAAAGTGACACTTCTTATCCCGAGACGAAAGTTTTGTACCACGAGCGTAGCCATGTCTAGCCATTACTTTTCATTCTGAGGATTTTAAGTGGAAAAGTGCACTTTTTATTGTAAAGGTGCAAAAAATGTAATAACTAAAAATGATGTTACCCATTGGGTCATTTCAAATTAAATCTTGAAAATTTTTGGCCCAGGAGTTTATTTTTAAAATAATTTTTAAAAATTAAAAGATTACCAAGTTTTGCTCCTACATAGGTAAAGAAAAATAGGAATATCTATAAAACTACTTTACAGCAATCTATGAGTCATATCTCGTCAAAAAGGTATTTGAAAGACCTTTTAAATAATGTGTCACATGACACATTTTAAAAATAAAAACAAACAACCGAACCGGGCCCCCCCAAGCCTTAGATTTTTTAACATATTTTCCACATATTTCATGAAAAAATACAAAACATAGCTTAACATTCGACATCATAAGGCTTCGCCTCCCCCTCTACGAGGCCTCGGGACCCCCCAAGACATATTCGTGGGTCCGTCACTGGGTGTAGGCTAAAGTACATGAAGACTTTAAAAAATGCTGAATCCCCTGAAGCTGGGTAAGTTTTAATTTTTACTTTTTTTACAAAACTAAACAGAAAGTTTTAAATATTACCAATACCGTACTAGACGAATTTATTTCAGCGCCATCTACCCTTCACTGTTGCGAAGCTTGCCAGTTGCCACTCTATATGGGTCATATACTCATTGATATTACAAAAATCATTTTTTATTCAATATTCAAATTATTTTAGACAAATGAAGTAAATGTGAGTTTTTTGCACCCAAACGGGTCAGCCTCCTCTTTTTATTACCCTAAACCTAAAGCAGATATTTTAATTATTGAAAGAAAAATGATTTTAAGAAAAGTTTAACCTATTACCGCTATAGGTTAGACCTCCAAATTTTGGATATAAAAATAATTTAAAAAATATTTAATTTACTTGAAATTTTGAGAGGCGTGCTTATTACTTATAAAATATTATTTTTTCGTATATTATAGCATTTATCTTTGATTCTTATATGTTTTACTTGAAAAAGCTACCATTTTTACATCTTTGAATATTGTTCTATTTTTTCATATGGAACCCATCATGTCTCCATCTTGAAATTTGGTGAGTGTCTAAGTAAAACATTGAAAAAAAATTATATATTTTTTTGAAAAAATTTAAAAATGGTATTTTTTAATTTTTTAAGTTTTTAAAAAAATATATTTATTTTTGAAATGTGTCATGCTATACATCATTTAAAAGGTCTTTGAAAGGGGAAATGGCATATATGCTAATATTAAAATTTGTATATAGAAGTTATAGGTACGAATTTTAATTTGAACCCCTCAACCTCCCAGGGGACTTATTATACTAAGTGATTGGAAATAGTTTTTGTAGTTCTGGTTAGATTTACCAATTATAAATATAAAATATTGTATATAAGTACAAAACTTCATAAACAGTTTAAAAAAAGTATAAACCAAAATACCTTAACTATTAATTTTTATTACTGATTGATAAAATCTACCTTTTTTCCTGCTTAAACCAGTCCAGTTAATCTATAGTATCATGTAAATGTTCCAGTTGCTAAAGTATGTATGAGTTTGGTGGTTTTCCAGCCTTTTTTGTCCAAATGCTCATCAAAGTTTTGTCAATACATGTTTTTATCTTCCCTAAATTCAGTAGATTTCTTTTTAGTATTTATGTCACATATATCAGGAAACTGTGCCGGAAAACCTAAGAGCATAAAATAGTGGATTTTTATAAAACTATACTTTTGTGCATAACAAAAAGAGAAAAATGAACATAGTTCTTATAACATTGCGGTAAGTATAATTTAAAATAAGTAAGAATAAAATTAGTTATATTATGTAAGTTATACATTATTAGGCAAAAACCTAGAAACAAATTTTGTTTCCTAGTTTTGAATGTGTATATAATAAAAGGGATGAAAATATTCCAAGGCAGAACTTTTACCTTGAGGCCATCAAAATAATAATTAGTCTTTGTGAAACATAATATGGGAATACATAAACTACCACAGCAATTGAAGAAAAGCTTTCTTCTCTGGAATACATCCAAGCAATTAATAAGAACCTTTTCACTGAAGCCATCAAAATAATAATTTAGTCTAAGTTTTTCACTAACCAAAATTTGAGCATATGTATTTTCTCTGTAGTATCATTATGTCTTTTTTATTATTTTCTAGAATATATTGATAGCCTCAGTATGTAAGTATCTACGCCTTATGCCCAGTTTACTCAACAATGTAAGGGACCATTCTTAAATTATGTAATGCCACAGGGAGGGAGGTTTAACCTAACCTTGTGTTACACTAAATGTTTTTTTAATGTATTTTTTACAAAAATACCTTATCAGGGGGGAGGGGAAGGAGGTCGAAAATACTGAATTTTTGAGTTAAATAATTTAAGGAAGTGCCCTAATTTAAGTGCTTTCATGTTTTACCCAGTGAACTTCCAGGGCTCTCAACAGATAAACAGCAAAATAATATGATAAATATGAACTTTTTAATAAAATTATGAAATATATGAAATTAAGAAAACAAAATATGAAGGAATTATGAATAAATGAATTTAGTTTCTTTTTGAGTCCTTTACCAAATGGCTTGTTATGTCAAACCCAACTTTTTTTTAGGAAAACTCATTTATTAAGCAAAAATATATATTTCTTAATTTTATTTAGTAAGAAAAGTTATAAGAAACATTTTCAAGTTGAATTAGGCCTGGATGGGGTATGGCCAAACAAAAACAAGGCACATTTTTTAAAGCATATTTTACGACAAGGTATAAGGTGTTTCCGTATTTTTAAACCAAGGTTTACTGGAATTATTCAAAGAAATAGAACAAAATTATAAATGCAAAAGTTGTAGGCTTTATCCTATACCATCAAAAAAAGTTATGAAAAACCACAAACATTGAAAATCTCTTACGGAATATCCTACAAATTAATATGTTTATAATTTAACTTTAACAAAATAGATATTTTCTTTCTAAACTCAAAAATATATGATCAACTGCCATTTGGTAAAGCCACTGTTAAAATATTAGCATCTACAATTTCTAGCAGTTTGGGACCTACTCTACATTTCTTGAAAATAGGTACCCTATTTCCTATCTCTTGAAATAAGTGCAGTAGACCTTTTTGGAAATATATTAAAACACCCTGTACATCAAGTAACACAGAATACTTAAGTATACTTGATGATATACTTGGTATACTTTAAACACCTATTCCGAGCTCAAACATTTAAAAAAACTCAACATTACAATTAGACTTTTTTAGAGCTAACCACGGATGTCCAAAACAACTAATTAACATAAAAAATGCAACAACCATATCAATAATAAAACAAAAGGCAAAAAAGCCCTACTTTATTCAGACTTTCCAAAGGCAACAAACTAATAACAAACTAAAAGGAACTCAAAATTCAAGACTAGGAAAAATATTGAAAATTTCCACACTTATTCTATTACTGAAGTTTCTTCATTGGGGAAAATATGAAAAATATGAAATTTTTCTAAAAATATGGAGTTTTATGAAGTCTGAAAAAAAATATGAACATTTTCATAAAATATGAAGGTCTTAAGTACCATTACTACATAGGTGGAAAAAAGATAGATTATACCTACGAAAATTAAGCAACAAGCTTATATTATGTCCATTGCATTTCTAAATAAATCAGCCTTTACTTATACTAGATGACACAAACTATTATTTAAAATTCCTCCTTTTTTATATTTTGAGTATTTTGTCATGTTTTCGCTTCTTTTAGTGTGATTTTAGGCAAAAAATTAAAGTTTTTATTTGCTTACATATAGCTATAAAATTTAGAGCAAAGTTTTTTTTGTCAATTTCACCCTTTTTATACTATAAACTAAATAAAGCTTACCTTTCTAGATAGCGGGAAATCCGCTTTGCATCAAGATACTAAAAGATCGTTTTCACAATTAACACAGTCGAAATAAACTTTTAAAAACATTCTGTATCGAACAAAAATTATCTAATGGCATCCATTTTGCCAAATTTTTGACAACCCGTCTTCCAGCAGCGCTATGAGTTAGACAGCAATAAAATGAATATACTGTGCAATAAAAAGAGATGCAAATGAGTATGTTCCAAAATTACCATTTATGTCGGGGTGCCAATGGGGTGCTAATGTCAACCTACGTCACGAGTCAGCGCCTAATTATACCCCTTATTTCATCAATTTTGGTCGTCACCACAAACTATTTGCTACTGATTACGAAGAGAATATTAAAACTGATAAGAAATCTAATCTGGATCCAAATAATTTAATACAGAAAAGACACGAAGCATTCCTTAAATTACATTCCGAAATTGCGAAACGTATACAAGCCTCAAGAGAACGTAACAAACATCGCTATAACTTAAGAAGACGCCCTGTACAGTATACAATTGGTCAGAAGGTTTGGCGTAAAAATAAAAGCCTCTCGGATGCCACCAAATTTTACAGTGCTAAATTAGCACCAGAGTACCTTGGTCCTTTCATTATAAAACTAAAAACTGGAAGTTGGACTTTTCAACTTACTGACGAGCAAGGTAACTATAAAGGGGATTGGCATGTGCAAGATCTTAAACCTGTCCATTCGACAGAACCACCCGATCCTGGCATAAGCTCCGATTCCGAATAAACTAGAACATTTAGGCCGATTTTTGCTTTAATTTTTGATAACGAGACTTCTTATCTATTTAGTTCACGAACTTTGTTACTTTAAATTTATCAAGTAATTATGTTACTTTATGTAGCAATCTCTTTTGATTAGTTTAGTTTAGTTAATTACCTTCTACTATTTTATAAGATCTATTACCTATGTTTATTTCCCATACTCTCTTTGTCTTTAGTCCAGTCTATATCGTCCGAAAATAATTTTAGACAATTTTCGTCCTTTCCTTGGAAGGGGGGAGTTGTAACATTTTTAATTTTGCCATTAAAATATCTTATATTTATCGATAATTTATTATGAAAACAATTAAAATATAAGGGCACTTCGCTCCACATAATATTGCGTAATATAAATAAAACAAAAATATTTTACCATAAAAAGTTACCTTTATTGATTTAAAATAATTATTGTTACAACTTCTTTAACTGGTTACATTTATAAATTTCCGCACTTCAACGTCCACCTTCTAGTCAACTATTTTCTGTCTGATTTTAGTTTTTGTTCTCCATAAAATAATTTTCTCTAATTATTTGTCCCCTTCTTCACCTAAAAGCAAATAATAATCTATTATTACTTAAATTACCTATATAATAAGTAAAACCTATCTGTACACAAAATTACCCATTTGTGCTCTTTACTCTTCTAGTACTCACGATTTTATCTAGAAATCTTTCTCTTCTTATCTAGCTAGAAATAGTAAATTTTCTATGATCTATGGTTCTTCTACATAGTTTTAGCTGAGTAGTTATTCCATTTATTTTGTAATCCCTTCTCTGCCTTATTTAACTTTTTATAAAATTTATTCTAGCCCAAAAATATCGCCTAAAACAAAACAGATAATTAATTTACCTATTTGTCTATTTTATTTATGTTAATATGGTACCTACCTAATTAATTGTTCCAGGGTGATCCAGTTTACAATCCATTTCTACTCATTTAACACTTTGCTTGCCAGTTGTCTATCCTATTTTCTATAAATTGTTTTCTATTCTCCTAGGTCTTCTTTTATCTATTTTATTGTCTAGGATTAGTGTAACTATCCTGTGTATGCTTTGCTTTCATTTACTAAAACCATAAAATATTTTTATTGATTTTAAGTTGATTGATTGTTAGATTTCCTAGATTAATCTATTTTCCTATCCTAGACTTACCTTAGACTATTTTATTTATCCTATTTGAAGATGAGTACCGACACTGCCACTGGTTAATTTTTCCAAGCCTTAGTGATTTTCTTTAATAATCAAATTTTCCACAAGCGATTTATTGATATGTAAATAAACACTTTGAAAACAATTATTTTAACCTTAATTTACGACACCTGTGTATTGGGACACAAATAAATTCTATTTTTGGAAAATCTTGGATCAAAATGCGGCGTTGCCTAATCACTTCAGATGAAATTTTTGAGATGGGAATTTATATAATATATTTTCATTATTTTAATTAGTTGCTCTGTAACTAGGATTTGAGTTCTATTTTTATAAAAATAAGTTGTTTCTCAAAGGTTTTTCACATAAATTATCTAGTCAGCCCTTTGCAGTAGAATTGATAGTATTTATATAACTTGGCAGCATCTCTTTAATGGCATTTCCTATCTTTCTCTTCTCCTCATTTTCCCCATAAATCTATCTCTCTCTCATTTTGAGGCGCATAGACCTCCATAATTTTCGCCACTTTTGGAAGTGGAAATTATTTATTTCTTGTCCTGTCCCATTCGTATGGAACCGAAAAGGATGGCTAGATATTTTCTTTTGATTTATTGGTTTACTTTCCTTTTCTCCTGATTTCTTGTTTTGTTTAATGTGTGAGAAAGTAAAAGTAATATTTTCAAGTCTTTCTTTAGGTTAGTTTAAGATTTAATTGATTTTGATGTTAGTATCCAAAGGCGCCATGGGTGTCGCCACTAATTTTCGCTCTTGTAATTTTTCTTTAGGAAAAAGGACGTATCTTTTTACCATCTGCAGTCGTCCCGTGAGTAGTAAAATTTTATATTCGACCATTATCTGGGTCATCATATCGGATTCATTAAAATTTTATTCAAAATTGCAACAAGCTTCTCGTGATACTTACTTGGTTGTATTTATTTTGGTGATTGCGCGTTGCATTGCTTCGTAAGAAGGATTTTGTTTTGGACAACGGACTGCATGTTAGCTGACGTAAGAAACGCAGCTTCTGACCCTCTTAACAGCACTTGAGGTAAATGAATTTCTATTTATTTTATCAGGTTTAATTTTTTGGTCGATATTTTATTTTGTGTTTTCGGTCATAATTATCTATTTTAAAGTTGACTTTCATTATAAAAAAAATTCCGATTTAATTAAGTTTTTTTATCAGAATTAAAATAATAATATAAAAAGGCAGTGTTCCTTTTTTTTAAATTAAATCTTCTTTTTTTTTAAATTAAAATATCTTTATTAGAAAACTTAATTACTATTTACAATACATGGTTATAGTGTTAATAATAAAAGCAGATATACCTATCTAGGTTTTCTATTTTTGCCTATTTCTAATTTTCTAAGTTGCCTTATCAAAGTAACTCAATTTTACAAGAGATGAGCGACTTTTTCAAGAACTTGCCTATTCACTTTTTTAATATAGCAGGATTTTATTGACCATTTTAAATCTACAAGGTTCCCATTTTTGTTTAATATAAATTCAATGCATGTTGCAATAAGAAGCAGTAATGCCGTGTTTTCATTTTTTGTCAAACAAAAATTAAAGCTTAGAAGATCTTCAAGAGAAAATATTTTCCGAGATATTAAAAACGACATTCTTAACATAATCACCGTAATAGCTCTAGTCTCATTTGAACAAAGAAATCTGTGCTTTAAATTATCTTCGTTTTTCCTGCATTCAGTACACATTGAGGAGGTAGCTTGTCCGATTTTCTAAAAGGATACTTAATCGTCACATTTGCTTTTGTTGGAAACATATCCAGAGATCAAGATCTTGTAGATACTTTGAGAAGATAATACATTTGGATCCAGAGCTGGTTTTGGAAGATACGCGCATTCTTGGATCAATCTTTTAACGTGCGGTGAATGTGATGGAACTGATAGAAGAAATGGCGGATTCTCTATCTCCGATATTACTGGACCTGTTATTGTATTTCTGTTTAGGAGCTTTGCGAATCTGTTAATAAATAAAGCGTTACTTTTGTTCCAGGGATCCTGTAGTTTAAGCCCTCCTTTATATCTTTCTTGCACCATTACCAGTCGGGAAACCCTGACTGGGGATTTTCACCAAATAAACTGTCCACAAACTGCAGCCGGCCTTTGAGCAACCATCTTTGGTATTGGCAAAATCTGTGCCATAAACCATGCTTTTGGCAGAGCGTAAATATTAATAAAAGCGACTCTTTGAAACAGAGACAAATCTCTAGTCATATTGATCATGATTTTGGTTCTAATTTGATTTGTCACGTTACTCCAATTTTCCCTTATCATTTGGTTAAGATTCTGAAAATTTTTTATTCCCAACACTTTTACTTCGCTTTTAATATCAAACCAGTTAAACCTCATATTTTTAAACTTGGAAGTTCTATATGGCCCTAACTCGATGGCAGAACATTTTTTTTGATTTAATTTTGCTCCTGAGCACATACTGTAAATGTCTGTTAAGTGTTTGGCCCGATTTATCTGATCCAAATTTTCAGGTTTTATGTTTAAGTCATCAGCGAATGCCGCTAGCTTAATATTACTTAATTTTAGCGACCTCAACAAAGGTTCTAAAGAAATTACAAACAAGATCATCGACATTGGGCAACCTTGTCTGACACCACAACTAACTTTTACTGATTTTCCCAATTTTCCGTTCACTTGAATGTTCGATTCAGCATCAACATACAAGTTTTTTAAACTATTAATAAACCTATTATCAAAATTTAGATTTTCTAAAACTTTCCAGATGTACTGGTGATTTACTCTGTCAAAAGCATGATCAAAGTCTAAGTTGACCAGTAGTCGATTTGATTTGTGTATATTGGCGTTTACTACTTCCTCTCTTAAAATGCTCAGTGTATCCAGAATATTTAAATCTATTGCTAGTCCCACTTGCTCTTCAGAAATTATTTCATGTAAGAATGGCATGATCTTAATCTTGGTGCATCTCATAAACAGTTTATAATCAATATTTAGAAGAGAGATTGGTCTATATTCGTTTACAGCTTTTGCGTTTGGTGCTTTGGGAATAAGAACTATTGTTCCTTTTTTAAAATCTCTTGGAATTTGAGTTCCACCCTGTATCTCATTTAGCATCTCTACCACCTCAGTTTTTATAACATCCCAGTAAAAAAGATAAAATTCTACAGTTAAGCCGTCTGGTCCTGGCGACTTATTTTTTTTACAGCTTTTGAGTGCATGTAATGCATCAATTTCATTACATGCATCGGAAATCCTTTTTTGAAAAACCCCGTCGAGAAAGTTTTCCAAATAAGCGCCTCCTTTTTCCAAGTATAAATCTGAAAAAAAATTATGAAAAATTTGTTCAATGTCTTTTGGGTCCTCGTATAGTATGTCATTATCATATATTTTAGTAATTTTGTTAAATTGTTTTTTCTGCTTCGCAAGATGAAAGATACTTATGTTTTCGTTCCCTATATAATCATAATTTTTTGTTTTTAATTTGACACTTTCAAATTTAATCCTTTGTTCTTGTAGAATTTTTGCTTTCATTTTATTTATTTGTGGCAGACTTTCTTGAACTAAATTTTCTTTATTCATAATATCGGTTATACAATTTAAGTAAAAATTAATTTTTTGGTTTCGATCTTTATAAATTATATTTGATTGCCATTGAAAAAAGACTGAATTTTGGGTTTTGCACTATATATCCACCAATTTATTACAGAGGGAAAGTTATCTTTGTTTCGCTTCCAAAAATTCCACTTCTGCTGGAGTATCCGTTTTAGATTATCCTCCAACAAAATGGAATTATTAAATTTCCAACTTGCTTTGCGCTTAAAAAAAATCAGGGTTATTTGCTTCCAACTTAAATGTGACACATAAGCTTCTATGATTTGTAAATGGGGCTACAAAAAGTTTACACGATCCTATCAAGTGCCCATGTTCTTTCTTAACATAGAATCTATCTAAGCGAGAAGCTCCTAAATTATAAAAAAAAAGTATATCCTTGTTGATTTTGATTTTTTAAATTCCATGTATCGACTAGATCTAACGCAGAAATATTTTTTTTTAATTGTTGTGATTGATTCGACGTTCCATATGAATTATCCTGATCTTGCAATGTGCAATTAAAATCGCCCCCCATTAAAACTTTTTCATTTATTTTTGGAATTTCTTGATTAAAAAAATCTTCCCTCTCTTTCCGATTTTGATTCCCGCTCGGGGCGTAAATATTTACTATTCTAAGGTCATTTGTGACCAGAGAAATACCCCTTGATGATTCTGACAGAAAACACGTTGTAAGATTTATTTTTTTTTACACCTTTTGCACAAAAGAATTATTTTCCTGTGTGCATATAAATTTTATTAAAGATTATAAATAATCATTTTTATTAGGAAAATTCAGCTAAATAAAATTAAATGAAAAATGTCCTTCAATTTAAAATTAAACTAAATATTCACTTATATCTTTTTGCAATAAAAGGAAATAAATCTAGAATTCTTTCATAAAAAAATATATATTTATTTTTCTATCATATCATTTAAAAAAAGACAAAATAAAACTTCCTCCTGATGGTTTTGCCTACATAACTTGATCTTTGTAGGGTTCTTTGGACTGGTTCTTCCAACTGGTTCCAGCTACGGGTGCTTTGACTAGCACTTCCACACATTTTCAAACCGAGTGGTTTTTGTACACAGTTTCCTGTACCTACCTGTCAGATTCTTCAATGGTCTTACCACACCTGATTTTTAACTAAAATATTCCTATGATTATTCAGTCAGACTAGCGGAAAAGATGCCCATGCGACATTTTGGCTTTTGGTATGATCTAACCTTTTAGATATTCTAGCTTCCGTTAATTACTAATGGGGTTTGATATTTAGCATTGATATTATAATATTAATCACCATGATTAATTTATTTAAATTTTAATTAATTAATAATTAAATTATTATCAGTTAACTTTAGTAATAAGTTACGAACCGCCTTTCCTTCTTAATTTAAACTAATTTATCAGTTTTGAACTCATAGTAATGCGCTTAAGTTTAAGTAATTTGCTAATTATCATTGCTATTTTCGGGAGCCATTTGTGTACCTAGGTCCTTAACAATTAGGTTACGGTGAATGTAAACCAATGGTGATCACTATCAGGTAAAAACAAATCCAAGGTTCAAGGATAATCATTATTACATAACAAATTCGACTAAAATAATTATTTTGCCAATCATTACCTTATGTTTTGTACTATGAAGCGGTTGATTGATTAAAAAGGGAAATTTTACTTTAACTCTGCCTAATCTTTGTTTTTGCTCCATTACCCTTAATTAATTAGTAAAAAGAGTTAGACATTGTATTATTCAGTTATGATGACTGGTAATTTTGATCATAGGTATAAAGAAAAGGTAAGTCCATGATTTCTTTATTTAGTCTGATTGTTTATTACCGCATCGTCTTATTTATAATAGAGTTCCTCTTAGAATCTGAGGAGATTGGAGAAGATCTTGCAACTTCCTGGCGCCATATTTTAAGTGTGCTCCTCTTATTTATTTTGCTCTCTCTCGAACCCCCCCACCGCTCTCGAACTCTGAGCACTACGGGCAAACACAATTGCACGCTTGCAGCTCTATTTGGATAAAACTGATGCTATTTTCGAATTTGACTTATTTTAACTTTAATTTTTTTTAAACAAATTTTAAAACCAAAAATGGGCGTGGCAAATACAATGTTGGTTAGATGTTTTTTTTTTAATCTAAGTTGCTTCTTACAATAAAATGTCTCTTTACAGTAGATAATAAAATTGTAAAAAAAATTCAAACGGTGGATCACATAATGTAATATATTTTATAGGTAACTCTCCAGTCAAAAATAAAAGAAACCTTTATAACCTGTAGACCAAATTAAATTTTGATTTTTTTTAAATTTTATCAATAGTAAGCCATGTTTTGTAAACATTTAGAAAAAGTTACAATGTGACATTTAAAATTTTAAGATGGCGGCCGAAGTTCAAATAAAAAAGTTATTTTTTTGTTTTTGTTTGACACAACTAGTATTGCCGTGTAATATATCGATTTATACTAAATAGGGGTTGCCAGTTTTAAATATTTCATAATAAATGACACATGTCTATTATTAATCAAGATGGCGGCGTTCAAAATATAAAAACAAAAGTATCTTCTTGGTTTGGTAATTTTTTTTACCAAGATATGTAGTTTTATATTACTTTTAATTAGTTTTAAATTATAATGTACAAAAAAATATAATTTATTTATTTTTTAAAGATGGCGGCCGAAAAAGTAAAAAAAACCATTTTTGTTTATTTTTCCGAAATTTAACAAAAAAAAACTGGATAAAACAAGACTTCTCGTTAAACAAAACATAGATATTTTAAAAATGTCAAAAAAGTTGACATATGTCACGTACCGGGTGATTTGATTGAATTGACCATATTTTACTTAATAGCTATCTCCGGTAATATTGATCTAACAGTAACGTTTATATAAGCAAAGTTAAAAATTTTTCCTAGATTATCAGAATCTGATGTCAAAAATGACATATGTCATACACTTGTCAAACTTTTGACATATGGTTTATTTTTTTAAATAAAATACCCGGTATATAATTTTTTAATTGATAAGGCTCATTTTTTCTGATCTCAAAAATATATAATATGTTGACATTTAGTCCAGCCGTTATTGAAATATTTGCATGTTAATAACCTAAATAAACAATAAGGATGTTACCATTTTGTTAATGAATATAATTTTTAAAATGCAAATATTTCAACAACGGCTGGAGTAAATGTCAACATATATATTTTTTTTTTAATCAGAAAAAGGAGCCCTATCAATTTAAAAAATTATATACAGGGTGTTTTATTTAAAAGAATAAATCATATGTCAATAGTTTGACAAGTGTATGACATATGTCATTTTTGACATCAGATTCTGATGAATTATGAAAAATTATTTAATTTTGCTAATTTAAACGCTACTGTTAGATCAATATTAACGGAGATAGCTATTAAGTAAAATATGGTCAATTGATTCAAATCACCCGGCACGTGACATATGTCAACTTTTTTGACATTTTAAAAATATCTGTGTCTTGTTTTTTTCAGTTTTTTTTTGTTAAATTTCGAAAAAATAAACAAAAATGTTTTTTGTTTACTTTTTCGGCCGCCATCTTTAAAAAATAAATAAATTATATTTTTTTTGTACATTTCATTTCAAAACTAATTAATGTTAAGATAAAACTACATATCTCGGTAAAAAAAATTACTACTACTACTACTACTATGTCGGTTTAGAACGTTTTTCTACGTTGTCCGACGCCTATTCTCCACCTCCCTCGATCCTGACAATCATCTTCTGTCAGATTCTTTTGACTCATTGATCTTTGGATTGACTGTTGCCATTCTAGTTTAGGACGTCCTCTTTTTCTGCGCCCTACTGGTTGCCACTCTAGGACCTGTTTTGGTAATCTTTCGTCGTTCATCCGTTGTACATGGCCGTACCATATCAGTTGCCTTTTAGTGATGTCATCCGTTAGGCTTCCCTCGATTCCCATTCTTTCTTTTATGATTTCATCTCTTATGCGATCTAATCTAGATATTCTCATTGATCTTCTTATTGCATCAATTGCGACACTTTCCATTTTTGTTTTGTATTTTTCTGTTACGCGACAAGTCTCTATTCCATACAACAGCGTGCTTTTTACCATTGTTTCATATATGTTAAATTTTACATTCTTTCTTATCTCTCTGCTCCACAAAATACTGTTAAGACATCCAATAACCTTTTTTGCTTTTACTATTCTTTTTTCCAATTCTTTACAGTCTGTTCCTGTCTTATCAAATGTGAAACCCAAGTAAACATACTCATTGCATGGAGATATTGTTTGACCATTGTCTAGTTCTAACTCACTGAATTCGTTTCCAATACATAAGTACTGTGTCTTGTCCACGTTCACTGTTAGTCCCCACTTTTGGTATTCTTCCGTTAACTTTCTCATCATATACTCCATGTCTTCTTGATCATTAGCTACAATTACTTGGTCGTCAGCAAACTGTAGTGTGTATATAGTAAATCGGTCGTTATGTTGTATTCCCATGCCGTGCAATTTACGTTTCCAGTTTTTTAGAGCCACTGCGATATATATTTTAAAAAGAGTTGGAGAGATACAACATCCCTGTCTTAAGCCTTTTGTTACCAGGAATTCTTTTAAAAGTCGATTTCCAATTTTAATTTTAGATTTTAACAATCTTTTATCGCTTTTATGTATGTATGATTGATATTAGTTTGTTCCAACACCGTCCATAATTTTTCTACTGGAACGGTATCATATGCTTTTTGTAGGTCCACAAAGGTAACATGAGTCTCTATATTTCTGGCGCTTCTTTTCTCAATTACTTGTTTAAGACAAAAAACATTATCACTACAAGATCTGCCTGCACGAAACCCACTTTGCTCTTCTTCTTCTTGTTCATGAAAATCATTCTCTATTAGATCTCTAAGAATCCTACCGTACAATCTACTTAGAGTGCTGGTGACTGAAATTCCTCTGTAATTGTTACAATCCAGCTTGTTTCCTTTTTTATTATGTATTGAGGATATGAATGCAATTTTCCAATCATTAGGTACTGGATGTCCGTTTATGCATTGATTGATAATATATGTGAGATTTTCGAGTAGTTTCTCTGATCCATATTTGAGCATTTCAGCATATATTCCCCCAAGTCCGCTAGCTTTTCCGGATTTAAGCTTTTTTATACTATTCTTTATCATTTCTTTTTCGATGATTACTTCCTCTCCATGTACTTCTATGTCTCTCCTCGGAGAGGCTGTTAGATATTCGGGTCTCGTCTCCTGCAGCAGTCCCTTGTAGTGTTCTGTCCATTGTTCTGGTTTGATGATCTGGATGTTTACTTTTTATTTTGTTGGGTTTTTTACTGTAGAAATGAATTTCCATACTTCAGAGCTCTGCCTACCTCCTACGTGTGTATTTATATCGTGGCATTTGCACTCGAACATTTCATTTTTTTCTGTGCGTATCAAACTTCTTAGCTGTCTTCTGGTTTCCCTGTATATTTCAAGGTCTCTTTGCTCTTTAGTACTGAGTCATTTCAAGTATGTGCGTTTTTTCTCTTTGACCATTTCCTGTATTTTCTCCTTCCATACAATCTTCCTGTTATTTCTATTATCTTGGTATCCAACAGCTTCGTTGCTTGCTTCCTTCAAGCTTTTTATTATGTTTGTATATATCTCTTCAAATGAGTGATTTGTCTTTATTAATTTTTGATCTAATCGGTTCTGATACAATCTTTGAGTACTTTCGATATCTAGACATCTAAAGTTGTATTTTTGATTGTTTTCGCTGCACTCTAGGTTTTCATTTTCTCTAATACTTTCGTCCTTATTTGTTTTTCTTAAACGGAATAATATTTTTGCTTTTACCAGATGGTGGTCAGATCCACAGGTAACACCACGAAGTGCTTGCACATCATACCACTTTAATTGCGAGTGTTGTCCACCTATAGCATAATCAATGATTGATTTCTTGTTGGCTGAATCCAGGTATATCGATGAATATCCTTATGTTTAAAAAAACCATTATTTATTATTAGGTTATGGCTTTCACTCGATTACCAAACCAAAAAGATACTGTTGTATTTATATTTTGAACGCCGCACAATGGTTTATCCCTTTGAAAAAACTATGCATATTCATATCAAGATTTTTAAAAAAATGTTTCCATTTTTTTGTTAGGAAATGTCCCCTTAGTACAAGCCTATAAATGTTTTTTCATATTTATTTTGAATTTTGAAAAATTAGACGGTAAAGTAAAATTTTGTATTTATTTTTAAGTTTTTTTCTCAATCTGCAAGCCGTCTTTTATTTATTTCTTAAAAGAAAACCGCTTTCTCAATTTTTCTTTTTCTTTTTTACCTTTAGTGCGTATATTTATTAGTATTTTGTAAGCTTAAAAAGAAAAAAAAAGTTTCATCTATAATTTCAAAAAAAATAAAATAAGAGGAAAAACTATGTTATTTTAATGTATGCAAAGTTCTGCAGACCAAAAGTTGTCTTCCCGCAGCCTCCCGAAATGAGATTTTTTTATGGTTATATTCTACAATGTCTTATCTTTATGACTGCAAAGGTTTTAGCTGCCAATATCTGCCTATTTGTGAATTAGTTTTCTAAAATTGTTGCTTTGTTATTCAAATATACTAATTATTTATTTATTTTCTATTTATCAGTCAATGTATAAGTTTGTTATCATTACAAATTATATATTTTAAGATGCAAAGTACAGGGGACCGTATATAAAACTTTTTTGTTTTGGCAGAAAAAGGTAAATCAAAAAGTGAATAATTACACACGAAATTATGAATATCTTTATTACAGTTTCACTTTTTTTTTAAATCAGACCTTACACACAGCCCCCCCCCCCCCCTTATATACGCTACTGGGTGTAAATATTTTTTACATTTTTAAATTGAGTAGGTCCCACTTAAAGCAAATTTATCAAAATTAATTTAATTTCTCTTAAAACAAGGAAATCATTTTTTTTCTTAACTTTGGCAGCCGCCATCTTGGATTCTGAGGCCGGAAAAACGGGGATCCTCGAATGAAAATTTAGCTTTTGGGTTTAGGTACTACTATGCCAAATATAAAAAAATATACCCTTTTTGCATTATTTTAAAAATTTACTCTACTATTTACCTCTTAAAGAACCATATTCGCATAATTTTATCAAATATATTTTTGTCCACGCTTTAAGACTTTTTTTCCAACGCCATTTAACTAGTTTCCCCCTCCCTCTCCCTCTCACCTTTCACCGTCCTTATTAGTAATTGTTGTAGCTATAACTTTCACAAACATAGATTTCAAAAATTCTTTCTGCACACGCTTTAAGATTTTTTTCAATACCATTTTACTAGTTCCCTCCTCCCTCTTTCCTCCTCCACCTTCACTCAATGGAAGCCAACACTGTTCGCGTCCGTAGAAAATCTACACGTACTTTTTGGGTTACGGCAAATGAATGATAAATGCATAGGGCTTTTTATAAGGCTGAATAAGAATTAAACCTAAAATTTGGAAATAAAAAAAATTTTAATAAAAAAACCACCCAACCCAGTGGCGGATCCAGGATTTCCAGGGGGGAGGGGCCAAAGTGGCAGCAAACATCAAAATATTTTTTATTAGCCGTTCTTGATAGATCTGAGGTGTGAAATTCAGTATGTAAAGGAGGTATATGGCTCCGCAGGCGAATTTTTTTTGAAAATTAAGTAGAATTTGTGACAAATCTTAAATAAGTGATGCTGCCAAACTAAAAAAGAAGTTATATGTTAGGGTGGGGGGCGGCCCGGGCCCCTCTGCCCCCCCCAGATCCGCCACTGACCCAACTGCTAAATTTACTTGTAACTACTAGTCGCAGATGGGTACAAAATTACTCAATAACCTGATTCATGAAAATACAAATCTGTATAATTTCGAAAGTTAGCTTTTGGCATCAAAACTAAAAGTAGAAGCATATCGTACATTATAGGTATACCTATCAATTTTGTACACAACTGCGACTACTAGTTACAACTAGATTTAGCAGACATATAGGTTTTGTTCTATTTTGTCACAAGAAATCTGTTCCAGGCGGCAACATCTAATTCTTCCGCAAAAAAAATCATTCCACGCGGCAACTTAGAGTTTTACTTAGAACAAAACTAGTGTGTTATAGAGGACCGCGATGAACAATGTCGAAAAGATTTGAACTATTGATTATAAAATATCGTTTTGTATTTGCAAAATAAAAATTTACTGATTTGAGGCAAATGTTGTCCTTTCTGTAGCGTGGAATATTTGAATTCAAGTAAAAGTAATAAAATCCTAAACAAAATCGTTGAAATCTTGAACAAAATTGACTAAAAAGTTGTGTCATATGATTGGCTTGGCCGGAAAATGCTAGAATGTAAAAAAAATTGTCGCATCTGTAACACAATTTCTCTCGTTTGATGTAGTAGTAGTAGTGTGGTGTAGGCTCTAGGACTGGCGACTAGGCACATGAAGCGCCCTTTTCGTCAACCCCGGGCATCCCCCCTACGGCGTCTTCTGTATAAAGGCCAGAATATCGGGGCACCTCAGATTCAGAAGGTCCTCCGTCCCAAATAAGGTTTCCTCTTCTTGCCTATTTATATGCTTTACATGATGAGAGGAAGTGCGCCGAGGTCTCGTCTTCATACTACTTCGCCTGTCTGCCGTTTCATGTGTTTGTCCATTCCTTTTGTATCTCTTTCTGGGCCCACTCTGTTAGGGCCGACTTCATTTGCCCCCTTGTAAGTCCCAGGAAAGGTTCTGGCTCGACGCAATTTTGTTGGGATCCACCCCTGGCGAGTTCGTCCGCTTTCTCGTTTCCTGGGAGTCCCATGTGGCGTCGTTCGGTGTAATTTGCCTTGATATTTTCGACCATAATCTATTTTTTTGTGTTTTTTAATTTTTGACCCTTTTGTAACGGTGATGTTCCTTCCGTTACACTTAAAAAACCTGATATTTTTGTCAAATAAGTCCACTGTTACTTTAAACACTTTTCTTGACTTTAAGCGCTCCTTTAGATGCAACCTAACTAAAATAATAAATTATTTTTCAGATAATGTGTATTTTATTCATTTGTGAGGAAAAAACACTAGAAACACCTCACCAAAATCTCTAAAAATTGGTTTCTGTGTGTTTTTTTATTTGGTTTCTCAATAGCTTTGTTATTTTAGGTAAATTTTTACTAACGCATTATAGAAGAGGAAAGAAAATGACCATTTCAACAAAATAAAAAACGCTACTCACATATATCTTACTAGCTTTTAGTGACATAATAGCAATGATTACACAATGCCTAGATATGCAACCCAACAAAAACTTAATAACAGCAGCGGATAGATGGCTCTGCCGTGTCATTATTGGTAGGGTCACTACATCCTGGAAGTCTGGCGTCTCCATGGGTAGCGACAAGCCCACGTGACCTGCCTCGAAATTTCCATGGGCGACCCATCAACTTACCTCAGAATAATTGGAGTATCTACACGCAATTTTTATATAATTTTATAAATTAACCTCGGAATTTTTAAAGTACCTGCAATTTTTCTAAAAGTTTTTAAGGCGACCTCAGAATTTTTAGAGTACCATGTAAAATATTTTTAAAAAAATTAAAAGACAATTTAATGCGTACACTTTTACTATTAGATAATACTTGTTATAGTACTTACCTACAATGATAAAAAAAATATAATTTCTGTGGGATTACTCTTAATTTTACCTTTTTTAAAAATTAGTTAAAATGGTTATAGTTTCTAAAGTCATATTCCTGTGATTCTGCGGTACTTCCAATCAAGTAGACTTTGCAAAAACATGCTTTTTGAAAAAATATTCCAAAACTTTTATTTTTTGATTTTACATCGATATGAGAAGGTCTGTTTTTAAAATAACACACAGTATCTTGTAACACAAAGTTCTTCAGATTTGGGATCATAACATTTAACGGCATTGTTAGAGATATATTACTTAAATATTAAATCAAGCAAACCAAACTTCAAACCTATCGAGAATTCGAGCCTCAAGGTTATAAACCTGGACTATCTAAAGTAGGAATGTTCAGGAAGCCAGAATAGTTTTTAATGGTACCTAGTCCTAATCCTACACTTTTTTTATTTTAATTTAATGTCCTAGGTACGTAACATGTACGTCTATGGTACGTACATTTGAGGTACTATATACGTACCATGTACGTCTGGAGTACGTACATTTTACATTTAATTGGACATACCATGTTCGTAGGTACATTCGTCGAAAATAAATCAAATGTACGTACATAGTACATACTTCAGTACGTCCATAATACGAACAAATTGAAGAAAAATAATGGCTAAAGTTACGTCCCTAAGACGTACATATATGCAAGTCCAAAAATAAATGTGCTATGTACGTACACAACGTCGCTATGTACGTACATAGCACGTACTTGTGCTATCTGGGTAGAGAGTGTGAAACTAAACCGAACCAAACCGAACCAACCAAAACATATTTTCGAAGAATTATTTTTTAAATTAGCTCTTCGGTCTCCATTTTGAGAGGTTGAAATCGGTGTTATTCTAACTTTTCTCAAGTGAGCGCAAACCTGTGACTTGGGGACAGTTTTTGCTAAAAAGGCCAGGGAGTATCTGGACCGGTTAGGATAGGTTTGCGATCAATTGACAAAGGTTAGGGAAATACCAATTTCAATCTCCTAAAAGGACGACAGTGAAGCTAATTCAAGAAATATTTGTTTTGACAACCTCTAAGATCCCTGGAAAAAAGTCAGGGAAGTTTTTTTTTAATATGTTAGAAAGAGTCGAACTATATAAGTTTGTGTTAAGTTTTGCAATCCAGGTTTAGAACTACTTTTTTCGAAAAGCTTGTTTTCAAAGAATATGTTTTTGAACAAATTTCTATTCGAAGAAAATGTTTCTGTTACTTCCGAACAAATTTCCGTTCGAAAAAAGTGTTTTCGAACAAATTTCCAATCGAAAAAAATGTTTTCGAATAAATTTCTATTTGTAGAAACTACCTTCGGACAAATTTCCAATCGTAGAAAATGTTTTCGAACCAATTTCTGTTCGTAGAAAATATTTTCAAACAAATTTTGATTCAGAGTAATGGTTTTCGAGCAAATCAATCATAACAAAACATTTCATGTAAAAAAAAGTAGTGTGCCGTAAAAAAATTGAGATAAAAATAAAGCCAAGTTCTCCAATACAAATTTAAAAATGAATGGTTCTTACTAGTTTGGAAATGTTTTTTTAAACTTTGCTATTCCAGTCAAACTTCTTTACGTTCAATTTAGCACTGTATCTAAGAGTCATATGCAGCCGTAATTGGCAAGTTTAGAAAAACATTTCCAAACTAGTAAGAAACATTCATTTTAAAATTTGTATTGGAGAACTTGGCTTTACTTTTATCTTAATTATTTTTACGGCATACCACTCTCGCGTACTTGGCATTTTTTTACATGAAATCTTTTGTTATGAATTCACTCCTTTTTTAAAGGATTTGGATAATATTTAAGTTTTATAGTAGTAAAATATGCGGAATATTGTCCAAAACTTTTGCAATGCCTTATTAAAAATTTTGAGGTTTTTTTTTATTTTCCATGGTTTTATAATAGTTCCTATCAGCCTTATAAAGCTCAGCTCTCTTGTGTTCCTCGAAGTAGGCAATGTTAATTTAACATAACTTTACATTTATAGTGGAGGAAAATAAATTAAAATTTTGGTGTTTTTAAATTTTTTCCTATAGTTTTATCATAGTTCCTATCAGTCTTCTAAAGCTCAGCTCTCTAGCGTTCCTGGAAGTGGAGAATGTTAATTTACATACCTTTACATTTATAGGGGAGGCAAGTTAATTAAAATTTGGGGTTTTTCTTATTTTCTTTTATAGTTTTATCATACTTCCTATCGGCCTTCCAAAGCTCAGCTCTCGAGCGTTTCTGGAAGTGGGCAATGTTACTTTTACACAACTTTACATTTATAGGGGAGAGAAGCAAATTAAAATTTTGGGGTTTTTAAATTTTTTCCTATAGTTTTATCATAGTTCCTATCAGTCTGCCGTTTCTGGAGGTGGGCAATGTTACTTTTACATAAAATTACATGTATAGGGGAGGGGAGTAAATTAGAATTTTGGGGTTTTTTTATTTTTTCCAGGGGTTTGGCCGTAATTTCTATCAGTCTGCCAAATTTCAGGTTTGTAGCATGTCTGGAAGTACAGTAGAATTTTGATGATCTATACATGAGTGAGTGAGTGACAATTTCGACGTTTTTTGAAATTTCGTAACTACTTAACTACTTTATGAAAGTCCATTAAACTTGGAGGGGTTGTTAACTCTATGAAAATCTACGACTGTGCAAAGTCTGAGATTCGTACCTCTTTCCGAAGTACAGTATTAGATAGGTCAAATATGGGCTGAAATGTTTCAAGAAAAGATGTTACGGCAGCGCGAACTTGGCGAGGCACTGCCGTGACCTCAGATTTCCATTCGAAGAAGTGGTTTTCGAACAAATTTCCGTTAAAAAAAATGTTTTCAAACAAATTTCTATTTGTGTATGTGTATTCTGTACGAAGAAAATGTTTTCGAACAAATTTCCGTTTGAAGAAATGGTTCGTGAACAAATTTCCGCTTGAAAAAAAATGTTTTCGAACAAATTTTCATTCGAAGAAACTGATTTCGAACAAATTTTCGATCAAAGAAAATGTTTTCGAACAAACTTCTGTTCAAAGGAAATGTTTTCGAACAAATCATAAAATAAATAAATACTAAACCATTTACCGGTACTCTAGTTTTAACATGTCAACCTCCAGTATATCATAATATAGTGGGCAGGAATAGTTATTTGGTGTGCTATGGACCCGTTGCTATGGCATTACATTAAACAAAAGTCAGTCAGACGCTAAGAAACATAGAAAAAAATATGGAAAAAATAATATTTATTTTATAATAAACTAAATAGGTTTACTCGAGAAAAAGTTAAAATTAATTAAATTTTTAAGATAGATCAAACGAGGGACCAAAAAATAAAGCCTATTCCTACTTTGAAATCGACATTGAAAAGGCCGCCGAAGAGAGCAGCTTTCAGAGTACCGAAAATGATGCAATAACCAGAAGAAAGGAGAATGTCGAAAATTTCCCCAAAAAGGTATCCCTGGCTTACATCCTGGAGAAGTCTATGAAGTTTGTTTATATGGAGGCAATATTCTATGCCACAGGACACAATAATAATCGAAACCAAGTCATCAGCAAAGTACAGTAAACTTACGGCAAGCTTGAAGCAACAGAATAACCTTTATAAATGTTAATTAATAAAATAAAATAATTATCACTATTGTTAAAAATTACTACCTTAGTCCCTAAGACACATAGTACTGTAACGAAACGGGATTTGAATATAAATGGTATTTTTGCCATTTATAAGTTTTTAAAGATTTTGAATTAAATATTGTTTTGACATCAACAAGCATTAATTATATGCAAGACTAGGTTAAGATTAAGTAAAATTTATGGCAACTCGGCGACTTGTTTTTAGGCATGTTTTCAGGTTCGCTGTATTTTAATAAAAGTTGTATTCGGCTAATATGTCCTTTGAGCCACTAACATCAAAATAATTCATATTTTGTAACTGGAAACAAATTAGCTAAACTATTTTCGACTTTTAAGAAACACACTGTATGATTCTAACTTTATCGATTTTCTCAGTCCACACATCTTTGGATTGCGGTGGTATTTTGTCTCTTTGTCTTTCTCGCCAATGCGAGAGAGCTTAAGTTTCAGACCACGGCAACCAAGAATGTCTGTGGGGGTAAACCGTTAAATAAAGCTTAGATTTAGACCAATCAGCTAGCGGCAAGTTAAGAGTGTCTAGAGAGCGGAGTACTGAAACTTTCGAAAGTCGGATTTTACTTTACTTTTTAGTTTGCCTTTGCCTGGTACGTTACACTTTCATTCACACTTCTTAAGGGGGGGTTTTATTTCAACTGGGGAAATTTATCAATTATTTTAACATTGTATAAAACTGTTAACTTTAATATTCATAATTATTTTGGTCTTTTCTTTTAGAGTTTATTGATTTTAAAGTCATTGTTCTTCAGCGCAAGTTGTAATTAAACATTATTTGTTATAAACTAGCACTAGTTTTATTGTCTAATAACAAGAGTGAAGATCGCATTTTTCTGTGCATAATGTGTGTCATTCACAAGTTACCACAGAACACACTAGACAGAAAACATTTTTTTGACAGTAATTTTTGAGTTAGGTATTTATTCGCACGGTAATTAAACAAGTTTTGCATTGGTAATTTTAACAAAAAAATGGTGCTATCTATCTATTTATTTAGCCTTCTTCGATCCATCTTTGGATATCGGCATCCTTCAATATCTTCCACTCTTTCCTGTATGACGCCGTGTTCATCCATCTAGTCCGCATGTTTCTTCAAATCGTGAGCTCATCTCATTTGTGGTCTTCCACTACCTCTTTTATTTTCCCAAGGTATCCAGTTTACAATACATTTGTTTGACAAGAAGGACGATCGATTTAACAAATGTATTGGTGCTATCGACCATGTCTTAAATGAAATAATATTTTGTAAAGCCATACAGTAATTTTTGAAAAAAAACATAATCTCATAGCATTTTTATTGCATAAGGCTAAAGAAAGCCACAAATCAATGTCCTAACACAGTAAATATTTTTCTTAACCATTTTTACTTGTTTTTAAAACGATAATTTGTTATAACAGTGATATCGTTTTGATTAGTTTGAAGCTAGAAGATATTTTCTTGTAATTTTTATTAAAAAGACCAAGTTTACAGGTCATGTCCATGTCTTTATGACTATATAGGTACATTAATGATTTTTATTAAAAAGATATACAAATTAAGTAGCATGTTTTAAATAACTAAAAATATAAACAATTTAAATAAATAAATTCGATAAGATCAAAGTACCATGTTTGATGTAATATGTAGGTTTACACCAAAATACCAGATAACCTAAAAAGATTGCTTAGCAGTTCCTTTTCCATACTATATAGGAGAAGTACTAATAATTGTTTCTAAAATTTAACCAAAGATAATGATAAATCAATCTATTTTTCTAAATTTGACTTGACCTTTGAAATTGGATAAAGTTATTTGATATTTTTCCTAAAATAAAAACTCGCGTATTTTGAGTTAGTAATAATTTTATACATAATCTTAAAAATAATATTATTTAGCATAAATAATAATTATTAAAATAAATATAACATAATTCCCATTTAATGATTAAAGACTGGTTAAAGAGAAAACGCAATATGGAAATATGGAAATTTAGGTTATACATAACCAATAAGCTAACTTAATTATAAAATTAATTAAAATCAAACAACAAATATAAAACCCTTTGGTTAACGAGACATAAATTAGTTAAACGACTTCATTAGTGTGATTCAAGCAAATAAACTATTTTGAAAAACTAAATCAACTTTTGAAAATTATTGCAAATACCGTTGGAAAAAAAAATACCCTGTATATTTGCTTGAATCAATTTAAGTATAATAAAGATTTTTTCTTAACAAATATGGCCTGCATTGAAATTTTAGATTTTTGTTTTTTTTTATGGCCAATTTCAAACGTCTGGGCCGTTAAAATGGCTATAAATAGACCACTTGAGTCTTTAAGAAACAAAGATGTACTTCAACTTTGGTATTTTATACCTACTTTCTAAAAAGGGCCTTTCTTCTATTCATAGGAAGTCCAGAAAAACATTCTTAGACACCTACCTACTTCGTGCCTTTTTTCAATTGGAATAAAATGTTTTCTAACAGTGGCGTGTCTATTTTATTTGTTTGGGGAAGGAAATATTATAATAAATATTGCATAGAACTGTTTTGCATATTGTCCAGACCAGTGTATTATGTGTGTCCAAAACTAATATATTTTAAGATTTGGGAGGGAAATTTCACCTTTTTTATATCTATCAATTAAACTATGATATTATATTTATAGATCAAACAAGCTTTCGTGAAAAAAAAAGTTTTGTTTCTCTCATACTTTTCCGTGGGTAACATGAAACCCGGGTTTGTTTTTTCATTCACGGGTACTATTAAATTTATATTTTTCAAACAAGATCTATAGTGAGAAATGCAGTTCCTTGATTTAAAATTTCATTAAGGTCGGTCGGTAATTTTTGAGTTGCCAGCTAAATCTAGAAAACAATGGCTTATGTACATAATTCCTAATATTCTCGTAACCACATCACATGTGACGATTTTTGTGCGTTAAATTAAAAAAGTATATAGGATTTATATTTACAAAATAAAAAAAAATTGGTATTTTCATATCTATATGATATAAAGTTTTTCATAAAAACTTTTTACAGTTGACCAGTACATTTTCGTAAGATCTAGATCATTCTTCTTCTTAAAATTTTGCTGCTAAGTTAATATATAAGTATATTGGCAAAACAATCAGTTTCTACCACGTCGTGTAAAACGTTAAAAAATGAGTAATTACAGTGGTACACAATAGACCCGCGTGTACAGTGAGGTACTGAAAACAGCTTACATAAATTTCTATCTATCAATTTTTTTTTTAATCAATGAATATAAATTACTATCAACAGACCCAGGAAAAATTCCAGATCTAATTGATTTTTTTATAGTAAAAAATATATCTTTAAGTTTTGTAGATATAGAAGAAAGTTTTGATTTACACTCAGATCATTCACCTATTATTCTAACTCTTAGTAAAAACATAATCAAGAAAGAAGCAAATATCTCACTAGTTAATAAACTGACTGACTGGATTAGTTTTAAACAAAGTATGTCAGAAAAAATAAACCTATCAGTACCATTGCAAACGCCAGAACAAATCGATAAAGAAGTTGATTATTTTGTTACAAATATTCAACAAGCAGCTTGGGAAAACAGTCCAAAACCAAAGAGAATTTTTAAGGGAAAAAACTATCCAAAGGAAATTAGAGACCTTATATTGGAAAAAAGGAAACTAAGAAGAAAGTGGCAACAAAGCCGTGATCCTCGGGACAAAACAAATCTCAACAACATGACGCAGCGCATTAGGCGAGAAATTCTAGTAATAAAAAATGAATCTATTAACCATTTTCTTAATGAACTTACAGATGATAAAAATACCGACTATTCCCTTTGGAAGGCAACCAAAGATTTTAAAAGACCAATTATCCAAATTCCACCCATACGAAAATCTAACAACCAGTGGGCAAGGAGTAACGAAGAAAAAGCAGATATTTTTGCAAGTCATTTAGAAAAAACATTTCAGCCCCACGAAGCACCAGATGAACACTTTCATTTAAATGAACCCCATCAAATCGAGGACCATATTAAGCTTACATCACCAAAAGAAATATTAACAGAAATCAAAAATATTAATTCGAAAAAAGCCCCAGGGTATGATCTTATTAACGGGGTAGTCATAAAACAACTCCCCAGAAAAGCTATCGTAAAACTATGCAACCTAATTAATGCGTCTTTTAGGCTTAGGTATGTACCTAAACTGTGGAAAGTTGCAGAAGTTATCATGATTCCAAAACCGGGAAAACCACTCCATGACGTGTCATCTTACAGGCCAATATCTTTGCTGCCAATTATATCCAAGCTCTATGAAAAATTATTGCTTAAAAGAATAAAACCCATCATAGAAAGACAAGAAATTATTCCATCTCATCAATTTGGTTTTCGAGACAAGCATTCCACGATAGATCAAGTACACAGAATTACTAATATAATAGAAAAAGCAATAGAAGAGGGAAAAGTTTGTTCTGCAGTTTTTCTAGATGTAGCACAAGCATTTGACAAAGTGTGGCATGAAGGCCTTAATTTTAAACTAAAAAGGTTTCTGCCAAAACAATATTCGGATATTTTGGAATCATACATATCTGATAGACATTTTAGAGTAAAACAGGAAGACTCATACTCAAATTTAAGAGAAATGGGGCTTTCCCATAAAAAAAAAGTACCTCTTTTTTTGGGTTATACATCAGCCGACAGGCCATCAAAAACCATTCCAATACTTTTTTTTCCAAAAAACTTTTTTTTTCTAGGCGAAAAAACACATTTTTAATCAGCGATTCAGTGACCCACGGAATTTTTCAAATCTACCTTGTGACGTCAAAATCTACCTTGTGACGTCATCGAATATCTGGTCGATTGTATTGTAATGTAAAGTGACTAGTTAACTGGGGGACTGGAGGGACTTTGCGTCTGCCTCGTTGCTCCGATATGCAACTGTCAGAAAACGTTGTTTTGACGTTTTGTAGTTCTATGGTTTTGTTTACCACATTTATTTTTTGGTAATTTAACTTTGTTTTTAGTGATTTTTGAGTTTTGAAAGAATATTTTACATTGTTATTTTCCACAGTGAGCCTACAAATTTCGGTAAGTTCTTAAGTGTGCAACCGAGGGTATAACAGAGTGTGCACAAACGTAAATTTATTATACTTTGTTGCTGATGGTATAGTGGAAAAAGACAATCCTATATTACTAAAGTATTGTTCATACTCGTCTTAGTCTTTTGTTTTTGATTAGTCTTTGTCCTTTGATTAGTCTTAGCTGTCTAATGGATCGTTCATACTCGTCTTTTGTCTAGTCTTTTGTCTTGGTTTAGTCATATGTCTTGTCATAAGAAAGTTAAAACCACTGTTTCTTATGGGAGTGTTCATACAATGCTTTTGCTTTTGTTTTTGATTAGTCTTTGTCTTAAGAGTTGCCAACTTTCAATCCTTAGGACAACGACTAAGACGAGTGATAGATATCAGCTGATATTTGTTGTTTTTTTTACAGGGCGTCCGAAAAGTGCAAGCGCGCGGCCGAAATTTTGAATTTACCGCCATTAATCATGTTTTTAACAGAAAATCTCAACTTAACCTCAAAATTTTATTTGTTTTTATTTTCTTTTTCGCTTTTGTTCTTTCGTGTCTGTGTTTCGTGCACAGATTAGGTTAAATAAGATTGTTTTGTGTAGAAAATGACTTTTAAAAAGGGGCCTTTTTATTGAAATTGAATTTTTTTTCAGTGGGTTATGACTAAGACTAATCAAAAACAAAAGACGAGTATGAACAGCCGATTTTGTTTAAGACAGCTAAGCTAATCAAAGGACAAAGACTAATCAAAAACAAAAGACTAAGACGAGTATGAACAATACTTTAAACAAAATCGCGTGTTCATACTCGTCTTTTGTTTTTGATTAGTCTTAGTCATAACCCACTGAAAAAAAAAATCAATTTCAATAAAAAGGGCCCTTTTCAAAAGTCATTTTCTACACAAAACAATCTTATTTAACCTAATCTGTGCACGAAACACAGAAACGAAAGAACAAAAGCGAAAAAGAAAATAAAAACAAATAAAATTTTGAGGTTAGGTTGAGATTTTCTGTTAAAAACATGATTAATGGCGGTAAATTCAAAATTTCGGCCGCGCGCTTGCGCTTTTCGGACGCCCTGTAAAAAAAAACAACAAATATCAGCTGATGTCTGTCACTCGTCTTAGTCCTTGTCCTAAGGATTGAAAGTTGGCAACTCTTAAGACAAAGACTAATCAAAAACAAAAGCAAAAACATTGTATGAACACTCCCATAAGAAACAGTGGTTTTAACTTTCTTATGACAAGACATATGACTAAACCAAGACAAAAGACTAGACAAAAGACGAGTATGAATGATCCATTAATTTAGGTTTATGCATTAGGTATATGTTTGTTGTTTAAAACTGCCTTTATACACCTAGCAATAAAATTTGCAACTGCGAAGAAGTTGTTGCAGGAGAAAAAAGTGTAAAAAGGTCGATATAAAGGCACTTTTATAACAAGTTAAAAAATCTTTAAAATGTTACCTTTTAAAAAAACAACAAAGTGATTAATTTAGTTCAATTATAAGTTGATTTGAGATAAAACAAGTTAGGATAGGGCCCCTTGGTAGACCCACATAGGTTAGGTTTGGTTGAGTAGTTTAAGAGGTATAGAGGTGTGTTCACAAACAATGGATTTGATAGGTTTATACAGGGTGTTTTTGAATAATGTGCTAATATTTAAAAAGCTAATTTTCAGGTCCATTTTGAGTAAAAAACTTGATATGCATATATGCACAGTGTACTCTGGTTATAACGTACCCTCAAGGGCTCAGAAAATATGTACTTTATAAGCGGATGCACATTATAAACAACACAAATAAAAAGAAGACTATTATGGCCAGACCTATGAAAAATAACTGAAATTACATTATAACCCAGCTACATTATAACTGGAGTACACTCTATGTGTTAAATGTCTTTCAGATACAAGGTAAATATTAAAAATTTTGACAAAATCTTTTTTTATTAATAAATCTGTTACTGCTCTAGATCGTCTTATGAAATTTGATACACACTTTGTATTTATCAAGAGGCTGTTTTCGATATCTACCTTGTTTTTATATTTGACTAGGGGCATTCATGTGGAAATTGCCTTTCATATTTTCAAAGAAAATAATGGTACTTATGACATTGTTTTTTATATGTAAATTTATCTCTAAAATTTTCATTCTCCCCTGAGCAAATCTCATCTCTTGCTTTTATTTGTTTGACATATGCTTTTTGTAAAAAAAATTTAATTAAATTCCTTTATTTACATCTTGCTACACCCCTTACAAGAAAATACAATTTATAGTTAAAAGGAATATTGTGAGGACATACTTAACTAAAAAACAACAAAGATTGCGGGTAATTCCTCAAAAAGGGATATTAGTAGCTCACATACTAGTTTTGGTCTTCTTGGACCTCTTCATGTTTCCTTTTCAGACACCATCATCCCCATTAATCGTTCCTTAACACTTGTTACGCTCGTACCGAAGAGGTCCAAGAAGACCGAAACTAGTATGCGAGCTACTAATATCCCTTGTTGAGGAATTGCCCGCAATCTTTGTTGTTTTTTACAATTTATAGATTTTTTCAAAAATACTGAGGGCCACTCATATAGAAATGGCTCTAGTTAAAATGAAATAAAAAACGGCCGTTATACATCAGAAAATGCCTCTTGATGAATAGAAAGTATATACCAAATTTTTGGAAAATCTTTAGCAGAGACATAAAGTAATATTTATGTATTAAGTATATATTATTCTATAGCAGAGATAAGACATTTAGGACATATGTTCATATGAAGTTTTTTTCTCAAAGTCAACCCAATAATTTCAGCCTTGACATATTTTAAGAATAAAAAATAAAACTGCACAAAATTAAGCATCATAGGGTCTAGCACCCCTTCCCCCCAAGACATATTTCTGGGTGTGCACTGCTACAGATAAAACTTTATTAGCTAGAACATTAGCTCTCAATTACATAACTTTATCTAACCATGCATAGTGCCAACTTAAAATTTGACTTGACTTTGCCTTATATGAACTGTTAATGAATGGAAGATTGCATCAATCCATTTTTTCAAAATTAATCTGACATTATTTTTAATTCTTATATAAAAATGCAGTAGCACACCCAGGAATATGTATGATTTGGCTATTTTATTTTTAATTCATGAAATATGTGAAAAATAACTAAAAAATACTAAGGCCTTGGACCCCGAGCCCCCCCCCCACCTCTATGAGTGTTTTCGCCCATGTGGAATGTTAATGAATGGAACATTGCATACATCAATTTTTTTTAAATAATTTTAAATTACTTTTTAGGATTCTGTAAAAGAGGATTTACAAAGTGTTGATCCGACAATTTGCCAAAATTGATCACATAATGATAGAACATATGGATTCCTTCAGTTCAGTGCAAAAATAAAAAATGTTAAAAGTGGAAAGTAAGTTAGGTATTGGGATAGTGTTACTTGGAAATGTTTCTTTTATTTTATCAGAAAAACTCGTAGAAAGTGTAATACATAAGGCAGGTTTTACAACTTCTGATTCCTTTGTTTCTTTTAACTTCAATCATCAATAATAACAGCTAAACTAATGACATTTTTTCTACAAAAATTTATAGTGCTTTTATTCAACTTTGGTTGACTATACAGGGTGTCATTGTTCAAATTGAATGGGATGAGGAGCTTATGTCTGATAAAAAGTGCATATAACACATGGGTCAAAATTCTTTTGTTGTTGAGATACAGAGCATTAAATTGATGACTTTTTAAACTTTTTCGTTATAGGGTAACGCCCCAGTAATTGCCACTTTAACTTTCAGCATTGACTATACAACACAATATTATAAACATTGCTGTAAGACTTTAACAATTTCCCTTACCCAGTAAAATGAAAAAATGTCAAAAATCCCCAGTACTTGCCAATTTTACCTATTAGTTACCAATATTGTCAACCAGAAATTGCCAAGTCCAGAACCATGATAAAGTTTTTTTTTATTTAGGTAAGGTGTAAGTTCAGAGACAAAAATATATTTTAAAAAGGCATTATACTCTTCAGCATGTTGCACTTAGTCACACTTAACAATTCAAAAACCTATGGAATACCTTCCCTAATAAAATTCAATAGGACTTTTGGTAAAATCAGCCTGTGAGACCCAATTTAAAAAATATCTATTTTTATTGACCCAAGTAGAATTGTCTTAATAATACCGCAAGTTATTACTAGAAGGCACCAGAAGGTGGGTAAAGTTGCAGAATTGTCTTGATAAAAAATAAAGAAAGCAAAGATGGCATCTACTGGGCCATGGCAACTACTGGGATATTTACCCTAACTTTCTTAAATGATGCAGTAAAAATATGAAATTTGGTGAATTTTTGATACTGAATCAGAACATGAGCAATAGATGTTTTTCTTTATGTTTTTTTTTAAAGAAATAACATCTAGGGAGAGAAAAAGATTTGATAATAAGAATTAGCAAAAATAAAAAGTTTTAAAAACTGTTTTTTTACCAATTTCTGGAGGTTATTTTAACAGCCTGTATCTCTCATCAAAAAAGGAATATCACATTTTTGGATCATACGTCATTGGCCAAATAATCATTTGGTAGTGACATATTTTCTTTTTTTGTAAAACCCTTCTTCCCCCACTCATCAACTGTAACAATGTTGTATCTTAAAAACAGAAAAGTGTGACCCCATGTTACATTTTTTTAAAATCAGAAATGACCTATATTAGCGATCTCTAACTTTGTATAGGCACTTTACCTATTGATTTCTTTTATAAAGGTTTATAATATACTTTCTTTCTGGTTAAATTCGAAGTTCAATTATTTTTAAATTAATTTACACCACAACACTAACCCAAACTGTTTAATAAGTAAGGGCACATTTAATTGTACAGGATATGTCAAATTCGATGGTTTTGGGGTGTTTCAGGTATTTCTGGGCAAAAGAATGAATGAAAATTTCTTGTTTTTTATAGTTTTTTTTTGTATAAGGAATCCAACTTTTAAAAGAGATTGAGCTCTCAATTTTTTTTAGAGTGATGAAGGAAGTGTATGGTGACAACGCTATTGGGCAGAGAGAGACGCACATATTTGCACAGTTAAGGCCAGAATCACTCCCATACACAGAGTAAGGAAAATTATCTACACTGTGCTGATCGAAGTTAATAAGAAGGAAAAATTGATGCATTCTGAGTGCAAAGATTGTTCAGCAACTGCAGGTACATTTTTAAAGAAAAATTTTAAATTAAAAGTGCCTTTTAGTTCAGGCCCTACAAGGTCCGATACTGCGTTTAATGACAGAAGCTACACACTTGGTATGGATAGACATAAGACTCGCCCGAAGATTTTACGAAAGGGAACCACCCTTAAACGTGCTTTTTGACGGTTTTTTGATAATAACTCGAAAATAGTCAACTTTTCTAAAAATATTCTACAGATCATTTTGCAAGCGGATAAAATTTCATTTTTAACTATGTGCTTTAGTACGCTCTAAAGGCAGTTTTATATTCCTACAAAAAGAGGGGAAAATGTTTAAAATATGTTTTTTTATTTTTCTTGTGGCATTTTGTAACGTTAACACATTGTTTTTAAAAAAAGTACTTAAGGTGAGTAAAAAAATATTTTTAATTAGTATTAACTTAAAACTTAACTTTTCGAGTTGAATTCATTTAAATTGGGGGAGGGGGCACCCCCCTCTCGCCCCCTTATAAGTGATCTTTTACAGTATTTTTCTAATTATTTGCAAACTATTAAGTTGGCCAAAAACAACTAAGTAATAGTTATTGAGGCTGACCAAAAGTCCTCTAACGATGTATAACATGTTTTATAGGCATTTAAATAAATGAATAATTTTTTTTTAATTTTATTAAATTTTACTCTCCCACATGTCTGGTTTTAAAACTCATTTTTCAAACGATGTACATCAATCCCCCCTCAACGCAGCAGTAGATCTTGCACAGTTGCCCCAAAAATGGTCAAATTTGATGTACACTTGAATCTTCATTTATGAAAACCATGTTTGAACATTACTAATACACATACTGCGTTTAATGAGAGAATCAACACACTTGGTATGGATATAGAGTATACTCCCCCTAATCTTGGCGGGGGGGGGGGGGGGTTCCCTCTCCTTAAATATATTTTTTTTTTCTAATAAACCGAAAAATGTCAATTTTTTTAAAAATATTCCACATATAATTTTTGGAGCAGATAAAATTTTCTATCCAGCAATGTTTGTGCCCCCCTCCCCCTGAAAGCAGCGGCGCACGTTCCATAGGCGTACGAAAGAAGGGTTACATACAAGTTGGATAAAAAATACCCTTCTTTTCTATTGAACATGCACCCCTGCTTCCAGAGGTGGCCAAGAACATTGCTATAAAGAATATTTTGTCTGGTCCAAAAATAGTTACTAGAAGATTCTTAAAAAATTTTTAATTTTTCGGTTTACTAGGAAAAATGTTAAAAAATATTTAAGGGGGGGACCACCGCCCCGCCAAGAGTAGGCGGGTGGATCCCCCTCGTTTGAACGCAATATGTGTATTAGTGATGTTCCAGCATAGTTGTCTTAAATGAAGATTAAAAATGTATATTAAATTTGACCATTTTTGGGGCAGCTGTGCAAGATGTACTGCTGCATTGAGGGGGGAGTGATGTACATCGTTTAAAAGAAAATTTCTTCAGCTCTAAAAATACGTTTTAAAACCAGACATGTGGGAGAGTAAAATTTAATAACTTAATTCCACACTTCTTATTTATTTAAAGGCCTATAAAAGGTGCGCCACTACTGATGTAAGGGGGGTGTGTAATACATCGTTAGAGAGGACTTTTCATCAGCCTCAATAATTGTTACTTAGGTGTTTTTTGCCAAGTTAAAAGTTTGTAAATTGGGAAAATACTGTAAGAGAGCACTTTTGAGGGGGGTGAGAGGAGGGATGCCCCCACCCCCCATTTTAAATAAGGTCAACTAGAAAAAGTCAGTTTTAAGTTATTACTAACCAGAAATAATTTTGTACTTGTTTAATTGTTCAACATTTTTGTTTCATTTAAGGATTTCCACAAACACATTTATTTTTATTTCAAGGAGGCTATATAAAAAAACATATCTAGCTTAACAAGTATTTAACTGTATACAATGGGCTTTTAAGCCATAATATTTTTTTGTAAAAAAATAGTGCTAAGGATAAAAAATACCACAAAAAAAATATGGGTGTCTCTAAAAGGTCTGTACAAAATCTTAGCACATATTCCTGAAGTCAAAATAAGTTGATTTAAAGCAACTTACCTTAGTCCGAAATTGCTTAGAGAAAAAAGTTATAGTCATTTTAAACTATAAAAAGAGCATTGTGAAGCGCCCTCTAACGGGCACAGTGAAAAAGAATCCATATTTAGGTTTCGCATCCCAAAAAACCCCCGGGTACCAATTTTTAAAGTAATGTGTTGAGAAATGTTTATAAATTTTAAGACAAACGATTTTTAATTTTTAAATTTACCGCCCTGTATCTTTGAAACGGAGCAATTTCGGACTAAGGTAAGTTGCTTTAAATCGACTTATTTTGACATCAGGAATATGTGCTAAGATTTTGTACAGACCTTTTAGAGACACCCTGTATATATATTTTTTTAATTTTCCCCCTTTTTTGTACGCTAATGGAACGTGCACCACTGCCGCCAGAGGGTACTAAGGTACATCGTGGAAAAAGAAATTGTTTCCGCATGAAAAATGATCTCCAGATTTTTGGAAAAGTTGTCTGTTTTCGAGTTATTAGCAAAAAACTATCCAAAAGCACGTTTAAGGGGGAGACCACTCCCCTGTCAGGGTTGGGGGGGGCAATCCCCTGCCAGGGTTGGGAGGGGGTGGTTCCCTTTAGTAAAATGTTTGGGCGAGTCTTATGTCTATCCATATTAAGTGTGTTGCTTCTATCATTTAACACAGCATATAGCTTAAATCTTGGATGTAGGGCCTGAACTATGTTTCGTAACTGTCAGACCCTCTTTCTACAAACTACAAATTTAAAATGTTGGGCCATTTTTTACTGTTTTTACTCGTAAAAACTTTTTTGTTTAAATTTTAAATTCTACTAGTACAGGGAAACTAGGGGGTTTATTGGGAACTAAATAACATAAAGCTATGACTTGCCTTAAGTGATAGCCCTTAGCTTTGTAAAAAGTCCCCACCTCTCACTCCTTGTCAAAATGGCGCCGTCATCTTCAATTTTTGCTCATTTTTCTCTGTTCTTTTCTCAATAACTTTTAAAGTAAAGCTTTTTTGAAAAAAGTTGATGAGACAAAAGTTGTGGACAAATAAAACACGCACCAAACGGTGTTACTCTGGTGGTTCGGTTCGGTTCATTCCATTTTGTAAAATGTTTGCTTATTTTCTTAATAACTTCTAAACTCAAGCTTTTTTGAAACAAGGTCTAATGACAAAAGTTGTAGACAAATAAAAAATGCATCAAACAGTGCTATTCTAATATTTATACCTCAAATGGTTTTAAAGATAGGAAATTTTAAATTTATTTTGTAAAATGTTATTTTATTTCTAGTTTTTATTAATTTACTGTTAAAAAAATAGTTTAAAAAAATGTCAAATCAAGACTAGGCGCAATCACTTTCATTGTGGTCCCATAAAACAAAATTACAGCCCCGACCTCTTTCCCTTCAGGAACATTAATAAAATGACGCTGCCTTGTATTTTTGACTATTTTCCTTTACTAGCCTTTTACTCAAAAAGTACTTCCTTGTTAAGAAAATATGGTTAAAGAAAATTTAAATCTCATTAAAAGACCTAATAAATGCGATGCTTTGGAGTAGCCAGGCTACTATCCTTGCCAAGATACGTACACTTAAGCATCCCCAATATGCCGATTTCTAGCATTTTATTTAAAACAAACACATGCACATTTTTTATTTTAAGCAATTTTCTTAGAAACAAAGCAATTTGTGAAAAAAAGTATATAACACTTTTAGAAAATAAAATTTCCGTTTAAAACATATACCACTCTGTGCAGTATAGAGTGTAGGTAAAACTCCAATGGTGCTTGTATACTGGAATCGCCTTTTAAAATTCAGTTTTTATTATTTATTACAATTTTTACGAATTACAAATTGCAAAACAAATTTTTTTTAATGATCCGTTTTAGGGCGCCAATAAAATATTCACTGTAATATTGATCAAATTATGTTATACATCGTCAAATGGTATATTTTATCGTCTAAATCAGAGACATATAAATTTTTTCCTAAAGATTCAATAGATTTTCGACGATTTCTGTAAATCACACACTAAGTTGTACATCGTTAGAAAGAAAATGTAGTTTTCTTAATAAACGTTTACGTATGTTTTCTAAAAATGATTAGTTTTTACGGAAATTGCAAAAAACTTATATAAATAAATAAATATTTGTTGTGATTGTTTGTTGTTGGAATGCTTAAGGGTATGTATCTTTGCAAATGTTACCTAGGAAGCTCGGAGATATCTCGTTTGATAGGTTATTTGATGAACTTTATATTTCCATTCTAAACAATTTCTGAAGAATAAGTACTTTCTCAATAAAAAGCAAATAAAGGAGAAAATAATCGAAAATCCAAGATGATATAAAAGCATCTAAACAAAGGAAGGGATTGTGAAATTTGCAATATTTGTTTGAAGTATAAAGTAGTCATCAGAAATAAAACAATGTTAAAAAATAAAACTGACAAAAAAAAAACCTTATGAGTTAGAACATTGCATTTTTTACAATCACACATTTTTTGCAGACTGACAGTTACAAAAAATAATTTTCATAATATAACTTGGTGCTAAATTGGCGTCCTTAGTAATAGGCTTTAATGTATTTTTAACCAAAGCAAAAAGTACCTATTTACTATAGAACCACCCAAGTAGTACTGTTTTTCTACAATTTTTGTAACAAATTATTCTTTTTTATAAAACTGATATTTTTTCAAAGAATTAAGAAGAACTCAAATAAGGCAAAATTTTTACAAAATTAAATAAATTTAAAATAAATTCCCCACGGGGGTGACTTTTAGTATCTTAATAAGAAAGCTAAAAGCTATCAATTAAGCCAAGTCATCATGTTTATGTTATTTAGTTCCCAATTCACCATAAATAGGCCTTTCCCGTTTCCCGTAGTATACACTATTTTATGCTTGTCAAAGAACAAAATTTGCACACTAAAATTTAAAGCTCTATCATATAAAAATACTCTGCCAATATATGGGCCCCTAAGCTCACACTAGGTACTATAGTTATAGTGTACGTGTGAGCTAATATAACTAAAAACTGAAATATATTTTATTCAATTCCAGACTAAATTACCTTTTGTTTGATACCACACAAGCCATGTTTTGGCTTAAACTCAAATTTTTGAAATCTACCCCCACCCTTACAAAAAAAACAAAAACTAAAATGTATTTTGTTAAAGTCCGGACTCAATTACCTTTCGTTTGATATCACACACGCCATATTTTCACTTAAACTCTAGTTTTTAAAATATACCCCCACCCTTTTTTTTAAAATAAATTAAAATGTATTTTGTTTAACTGCAGACTCAATTACCTTTCGTTTAATATCACACACGCCATATTTTCACATAAACTCTAATTTTTGAAATCTACCCCCACCCTTTTATTTGGTTTGTGTTCGGTGGATTTTGTTCATTTTTAAATGGGACCATCTCGACCCAAGACCCAGCCTAGATACCAAATTTCATTAAAATCGGCCAAGCGGTTTTTGAGTTATGGTCGTTACAGACAGACATACAGATACACAGACAGACAGACAGACGGCGCAACAAAAAAGTTTCAAAATCATCTGAAACGCAAAGATATATAAAAAATTTTGAAATCGGAGCAACTTTTTTTTTCTCGAAAAAATTAGGATCACCATAGCTCACACTACTATAGTATAGTATATGTGTGAGCTAATATTGAGAGTTGGCTTTTTATACTTATTCCTTAGCATCAAAACCCGTTCCCATATAATCTCTATAAAAATCCACCTTGAGCTTCGTTAAATGTAAAGCTACGAAGAAATCAATTTTTTGCGACTTTGTAAATACAAATAACTTTTGCAAAAAAATCAAGAGAGTAAGAATAAATACGTAGAATAAAATATATTTTAGAATAAAAAAAAACGTCGTATAATAGTAAAAAATTTTTATATCTGATCTCTTTTATGAGGAATAACTATTTTACAAAAGGGAAAATGGATCTAAAGTTTAAAGTGTTCTATTTATTTTTAGCTCACACATATACTATACTATAGTAGTGTGTTAGCTCACACATATACTATACTATAGTAGTGTGTTAGCTCACACATATACTATACTATAGTAGTGTGAGCTATGGTGATCCTAATTTTTTCGAGAAAAAAAAAGTTGCTCCGATTTCAAAATTTTTTATATATCTTTGCGTTTCAGATGATTTTGAAACTTTTTTGTTGCGCCGTCTGTCTGTCTGTCTGTCTGTATGTCTGTCTGTCTGTCTGTCTGTATGTCTGTCTGTAACGACCAACGCGCATAACTCAAAAACCGCTTGACCGATTCTAATGAAATTTGGTACCTAGGCTGGGTCTTGGGTCGACATGGTCCCATTTAAAAATGAACGAAATCCATTGAACACAAACCAAATAAAAGGGTGGGGGTATATTTCAAAAATTAGAGTATATGTGAAAATATGGCGTGTTTGATATCAAACGAAAGGTAATTGAGTCTGGAGTTAAACAAAATACACTTTAATTTATTTTAAAAAAGGCTGGGGGTATATTTCAAAAATTAGAGTTTAAGTGAAAATATGGCGTGTGTGATATCAAACAAAAGGTAATTGAGTCCGGAGTTTAACAAAATACATTATAGTTTTTGTTTTTTTTAAGGGTGGGGGTAGATTCCAAAAATTTGAGTTTAAGTCAAAACATGGCTTGTGTGGTACCAAACAAAAGGTAATTTAGTCTGGAGTTAAATAAAATATATTTCAGTTTTTAGTTATCTCACACGTACACTATAACTATAGTACCTAGTGTGAGCTTAGGGGCCCATATATTGGCAGAGTATTTCTTTTTTTTTAAATTTAATTTTTGAGAAAATCCTATAAATATCTAGCGAAGTTTAACGAGGATTTTTGGCAGAATATATGGGAATGTGGCTTATATTCTAACTAGGTATGCTAAAATGCTGTAAAAGTATGGCCATATACAGTGTGTGCGAAAATTTGCTTAACAAATTGGGATTTTCTTTAATATTATGTTTAGCGAAAAATTCTTTCTGCAGATAAGTTTTGCTTCATCTAAAACGTTAAGCAGTTTTTAAGTTAAAGGTCACAAAAAAAAAATCATCAAAATCCAAAATGTCGGCGAAATGTTTAGCTTCATAAATCGAAAGCCTGACGTAAAAATTAAGAAAAGCGCTTTTGTAGGACCTTTTATTGTCTTCAACTTTTGTTTAAACTTTTTTTTCTAAAACATACAGAAAATAAATATTTTTAAAATAAACCTTTTCGTGCACCCTAAATCGAAGATGGTGAGGGGAGCCGGCCCCCAAAGGCCCAAAACTAGCAAAAAAACACTACCTTTTGCAAGCTGGGGGTCTTTTTTTGCTCTAATGACTGGCCTAAGAGCGGTAAAACCAAATAAATGTAAAATGTTTATCCCAGCATAGACATATATATTTTTGGAATAACTTTTCTGTTTTGGCTTTACAGGGGAAGCGAAGAAACAGAATGCACCTGCACCACATCATATTGGAAAAAATAGTTTTTATCTGATGTTGGAAATGACAAAAAGAATCTTTGACGCGAACCTCAACGATGGCGCTGTCTGGTTCAAGCCCTACATTTTTAGCGAAATACTGCGTTTAACGAAAGGAGCAACACACTTGGTATGGATAGGTATGAGACTCCAATCATTTAAGGAAGAACGTTAAAATTTTTATTAATCCAGGTATCTTTATTTAAGACAATCATACCCAGATACCACAGGACGTCCATTTTAGGTTGAGGATGCTTGGTGAAGGAGTGGTTCCCACCTTTAATATGCTTTTTAACTGTTTCTTGCAATTAACTGCAAAATTATTAACTTTGAGAAAAAGGCCTGGAAATAATTTTGGAAGCTGACACTTAACTTTAACCGCTTCCACAGCGAAGGCAACCGTGGTTGAATCTAAAATGTTTGCGGGAATCTCATGTATATTCATACTGTGGTTCATTCTTTTATTAAACATTATTGTCTTAAATGACGATTCCTGGATATACAGATTAAAGTAACTACATTGGGATTTCGAAAAAAGTAAGAGCAATTTTGTTTAAACGGGAAAAAAGTTGCGCCATTTCAATCCCCACCAGATGCTGTATCGAAATTAAAGATTCTACAGGGGTTTTCAAAATATTGAGCAAAAACTAAAAATTGTGTTTTTAAAAAAATTTAAATATTGTCTCCATCTTGTATACATACAAATTTAATGAAATTTGCTAGTTTTGTATTAGCGATGTACACTTGTGCTCCTAAAAATCCCGTATACAAAAAAATTATTACTGATAATTTTTAGTGTAAGTTACTGAAAATCCAGTTAAGATATCTTGGCATTTTTAAGTTTTGTGTGACAACCAAAATGTCAAAGTCAATCTTTTAAATGTCATTTGGTACTAACACTATAAACTTAGTCAACAACAAAATATAAGTACCCTATTACAAGTTTCCTTGTATGGGATTTTTACAAGCACGAGTGTACGTTAATAGAAAGCAAATCTTGTCTGTTTCAAAAATGATCTCCAGAAGCTTTTCAAAGAAGCTGACACTTTTTGAGGCAGTTTTCGAAATTATTGAAATTTTGACAACTTTAACAGTTGTTGAGATAGTGGTTAACAGCCCACTACCACAGTTTTTGAAATACCTTTAAAACTGGTATTTGTAAAAGTCAACCTAACATTTTTTTGAGCTTTTTTTTACAAAATAAATGTTTTAATGTTAGAAACTGGTGATATTTTATCATTTTTAATACAAGCTGGACACAAAATCCATAAATTAAAAAATTACCATTTACAAAAATGAGAGGGCTTTGTAGCTTAAGGCAGTGTGCAGTGCTTGATACTATCGTAATAAAGTGTCAAATAAGCATTCCAAAAACTCCCTATTACCAAAAAGCACATGTGTATGTTACTCCTTTTATTAAATGCAGTATCTGAATGCGTAGGGCCTCACTGAGCTAGGCCTGCTTAGAGACCATGTATGTATGACATACTTTAAAGAAATAGAGACGCGACAAACTTACCAAAGTCAATTTTATTTAAGTCAAAATCAGGGAAATATCGTCCTATATACTCTAGCACTGTTTAGAGAGACGAGTCGGAAAATAAAAATAAACTATTTTTGACAAAACATGTCATACATACAGGGTATCTAGTAATGCTATAAGCAGCCTTCAGGGCATTGTTCCATTTTGTATTTCAAAATAAAATAGTAAATTTCGAATTTTTAGTCTAGGTTAAGTTTAAAATATATTTTTAAATTAAAAACATAATACATATTTTTATTATTCCTAATTTAGTACAATAAACTAATGTTTTTTGAAATGTTGCACTATTTTTTGCCTCCTTTTGTTTGTTTATAATAACTTTTCTTCCACTGTAAAATGGTTTTTATAAGTTCCAGTTAAATTTGCAAATTTGTTTTATTTGTAAAATTAAATTTCTAAGTTGTTTTTTTAGTTATTGATAAAAAAGACATACAATATTATTTTTTTTATTATGTATCTTAGGGATTTACCTGTTAAAATTTCGAGCCCATGTTAAGATAGAGACAAGTCCTAGCTACAGGCGAACCGAACCAAACCGTAAAAAATATATATTTTTTTTAATGGGCTTGTTTTTAATTTTGTTAGCAGTGACCAATCTGACTTGTTTAGATTACCCAATATAAATATTTTCGAGGAAATATTAACAATTTATAAAATTATTTTATAAAGGTTTAATTAAAACAAATGTTTGCTTATTAGATTAAAGGGAATCCATACTACATATGTACCAAATTTTAACATTTAATAAGATGCAGAGCAAAAGTTAACATAGGGTCGAAATTTTAATGTGATGTGATGTGTGATATATCATAATAAAATTTACTGTATTAGATTTATAATCTTGAGAATTGCAAATTTTATATTAACTTAGACATTGCAGGGTTGATTTTTTTAAAACAATCACGCTTTTATAGTTGTTTTACTTTTGCATGGCAGTTCGCAAACTTTGGTTCAAATCAAATCATTTAATTGTCAAAAAGATTTTCAATAGTAAATTTAGACAATTTCACAAAAAGTAGGTAAGGTAAAAAAAAGAAAATGTTTACAGTAACCCAAAAACAAATAAAAGAGTTTTAATGTATTAAATGTATGGTTCTAGCACACATTAAGTTAATTTTTTAAAAATATATTTTTTTTAGCCTCCTCTCGATCTCTGAAAAATTTCCTTAGATCAAGTTTAAATTTTTGAAGTGTAAACTTCTTCAGGCGCGTTTAGCAGTTTTTGTGGGTAGTGAATTGAACTGAGCCGTCAGGCTCGGCTATGTAACGCTCATTCGGGTGAAGTCGGCTTGAGTGCAGATGAAAGCCAGTATTATTAATTTCGCCTTGTTGAAGTTTACACTTCTGCCGTGTGGTCTTAAGCACACATTTTTTTTTAGACTGGGTTGGTTTCTAACCCTGTGAGGGATAGAGTTAAATTTTGTTGCAGAAGAAAATAAGGGCTTTTACTAATGCTGGATGCAGACCTTGTATTATGGTGATGAAAGCTATTTACAGCTGGGAACTGATCTTGGTACCTCCGTACATAAATTGGTGCCTCAAGAATTAGAATACAAGGTGCTGGCAAAATATATATTAAATGCGATTTTGCAGTATCAGAATGCACTTAAAGTTTCTGTCTTGGCGCCAGAAAAGTATCTGATACATTATATGGCTAAATGCCAAAGAATAATAAATATTTACTAGTTGTTTTGTTGCTAAAAGATTTTTGAGGTTTAATATTGCAAGAAAACTTGCTCACGCCCAACTTTCCTGCTACATAATACAATGTAAGCATTTCATCTACTATGTGAAAACCCAAAAACGTACATGTCTGCAACCGATTATTTTTTTTTTAATATAATATTTATGTCAGTGATTTGTTTTACTGTTTTTGTTGGATTTATAGCTTGTTTTTCTCACACCATTCACTAAAAATTTTTAAAATAAAGATTGTATTTGCCTTAAGCTCTTTTAATGTTTCGGCTTGTTATTACTATTGTACAATCATCAGCATACATTACTATTTTAATAATTTGGCAAAGATTCAGGATATGTTCAATCATGTCATTAATGAAAAGGATAAATATAAGTGATAATAAAACACTGCCTTCGGGGACACAATGATTAAGACTGGCTTCCTTTGGGATTCTATACAGGGTATCCCATAACTTAGGGGCCATAGGCCAACAGGTGATAGAGGAGGTGATGTCTGATGAAAAAGTTCCTATAATGCATGGGTCAAAACTCTTTCATTGTCGAGATACAGACCATCAAAGTTGGCGATTTTTTAAACTTTTTTGATAATAACTTAAAAAAAAAACGCAGTAAAAATATGAAATTAGGTAACGTCGTGTATCAGAACAAGAGCAATAAATTGAAGTCAAAATTATTTTTAAAAAAATTAGTCAGTCAATTTTTTTTAGAAAAAACTATTTTTTTGTCATTAACTTTTATGAATGAAATTTTTTGTTAATAAAAACAAGTGTCTAGCGAGACATCGGTAATAATAAAATATTATTGATATTACTTAAAAGAATAAGTATGCAAAAATTAATTTTTGAAAAAATTATTTTTTATACATTTTTGGAGGTTACAGCTTGTATCTCCTAAACTTGTAATTTTATCGAAAAAAGGAATACCACATTTTTAAATCACAATTAGCTAAGTATTTAGCGGGCTGTGACAGATTTCCTTTTTTTGGTAAAACCATTTCCCCCCCCCACTCTTCTAACTTTAAAAATCTTATATCTTAAAAACAGATGTGTGTTGGCCCCCATGTGATATTAACTTTTTTCTCGGAAATAGCCTCCTCTATCACCTGCTGCACAACTGTGGTTTAATTATATATAAATATTTTTTTAATGAATAAATAAAATATTAAATAATGCTGTTTTGAAACAAGGACAAAAATTTATAATTTATACATATTTTCTAAAAAAAAATTATATTATATTTTCATTTTTCATGCATTGCAATTTGGTTGTTTACATGACTCCAAGATATTTTTAGCAGATAGCAGTAGCACCTCATTCCAAAAGCTTCAAGTTTTTTGCAGGCAGCATCAGTTATCGTCCAGGCTTCTACAAAATAAAAAAATTCACATTGTTTTTTTTCTCCAAATTAAAATTAAAAAAAAAGACTTACACAACCAAATTTTGGTAAAAATTTTTCAAAAAGTTATAACTTGACAACCTTGCTTAGCAGCTAGCATAATGTGTTTTTTAAATTTAAATAAAAAACTGCACTATGTTTAAGTAACCTTTCCCTAACCATGAAGTATGTGTCCATATATTTTAACCAAGGCCTACTGGGCTTAAGAGATAGAAAAGGAGTGTAAAAGCAAAAGTTGTAGAGTTAATCCTAAACTGCCAGAAAATACATGCTCTTAAAATAATTGCAGTAGACATTGGTTGAAATATATGGCAACACCCTGTGCATACATATTCAGGGTGTTTCCTAATTGAATGTCAATATTTATAGGGGTGATTTTTGGGCCCATTTTAAGAAAAAAACTTTATATGAACATATGTCCCAAACGTCTCACCTTTTGAGATACAGGGTGGTAAAGTTTTCAAAAATAAATAATTTACTATTAATATCTACAATACCACTTCAGATATTTTAATGAAATTTGTCATACATGTACTATGATTCAAGAGGCATTTTTTAATGTATCACTTTATTTTAATTTCCATCAGTGGCGTTCGTACGTAATTTGACCTGCCTATTTTGGCAGACATTGATGGCACGGCACTGATTTTTCCGAAATAAAAATTATTTTTGAAATCCCCAATCATTTCTAACCAAATTTGATCACTTGATTTTTTTCAATCCGATGCACGGTTTTCGCTTAAAAAAATAAAAACCGTTTCTCTCCATGATCATAATAATATAGTTAATATGACCACCCTGTATCTCAACAGGTAAGATGTTTGGGACATATGTTCATATGAAGTTTTTTTCTTAAAATGGGCCCAAAAATCACCCCCATAAATATTGACATTCAATTAGGAAACACCCTGTACAGGGTGTCTCTAAAAGGTCTGTACAAAATCTTAGCACATATTCCTGAGGTCAAAATAAGTCGATTTAAAGCATTACCTTAGTCCGAAATTGCTCTGTTTCAGAGATACAGGGTGGTAAATTTAAAAATTAATTAAAAAACTGGGCGTTGCTATGACATTTTGCCAGTGTAAAAGTAAAACACTTTAGTGAAATAGTCATTCAAAATGATTTCAGTATTCTGTAGCGGCAACGAACACTAAGAACGGAAATATCTCGAAAACGACTTACTTTAGCGCATGTTAGCAAGAGTACCTTTTTGGCTTAAAAAGATTCAGGAAAATATTTTCTTCACAAAAAAAAGTTAAAAGTTATAGTCGTTTTAAACTATAAAAAGAGCATTGTGAAGCGCCCTCTAATGGCCACAGTGAAAAGGTATCCATATTTAGGTTTCGCATCCCAAAAAATCCCTGAGTACCAATTTTTAAAGTAATGCATTGAGAAATGTTCAAAAATTTGAAGACAATCAATTTTTAATTTACCACCCTGTATCTCTAAAATGGAGCAATTTTGGACTAAGGTAAGTTGCTTTAAATCGACTTATTTTGACCTTAGGAATATGTGCTAAGATTTTGTACAGACCTTTTAGAGACATCCTGTATATCCTTTAGTTTAATGATCTACACAAAGGTTGCTTGCAAACTTAATAGGGCCATGACTAAATATTTGTGTGCTGTTATTTGTCACATCAACATATTCTGCTGTTAGTTTGATGATTTATTGTAAAATATATTTAACTGCCAGTTTCAAAATTTGCACCATGCTTGTTCATATACTAAGACATAACAAAAAACGTCAGTAGACACTCGATCCGAGTTATTTGAGGGCTTTCCAACAATTTATCATATCCAGTTAGGTAACATGCAATGCATATATTCTGTATTTTTGAGTGGGGGAGTTTGTCCAAGAAAAAAAAATGGTTCAAATAATGTTTTGGATTTTTTTAGGGCATTTTTAAAGAGCTTTTCAATGATGTATTATGTTGTCCAATATTGCCACCGGTAATGGAGATATTTTGATTTTTCTAAATACATACCATTACTGGACTATGTCATCTGAGCAGGAGGGGCCTGTCTGAGAAAAAAAAACTAAATACACTATATTTAGCATTTTTAAGAGCTTTCCAATCATTTATCACAACATCCATTTTTGATACCTCTAATGGAGATATTTCCATTTTCCTTGAAACATACCTGTACAATGATACAATAATTACTGTGGGGGGGGGGGGGGAGGAGTAACTTTGATGGAGTATCACCCAATGTTCTTTTGTGCCAAAGTTCAAGCTGGTCCCAGAGATCAAACTGGTAACTAAAATGAATTAGTGAGAATAAGGACAGTAGAAATTCAAATGACATTTCGATCTATCATAGCTATTTTGCTTTTAATCCCAATCTGCATCGAATGAGTATAAAAATGGTACTAATATCACTATATTAGGGTGTATGGCAACACTTATCATAAAGCATTGAGTGTAAGAACGGTGCAAGTCTGGACTTGTATGAGCGTTTTTTTTTGTTTTCCCAAAACTGTACCATTTGGATTCTCACGGATTCAAATATTTTGGCATCATTTTACTCTAAATCAACGGACTATATGGGGAAAAAGCTAAAAGTATAAAACTTTAGTCCTCAGATTATATTTTGTATATTGCATGAACCGAACCGAACACAAAAACCACTACTTGTCTTTCTGTAACTTATTGAAAGTAACATAAGGCAATCTCTTTTAGTGTGTTACTTAATTTAACACATTGACTATTGTGTTGATCCCATAGCACCATCAACTGATTTGGTTTCTACAGCTGCACTGGTTCTATGGCCCCAAACCAGAGGCTGCTCGATCTAGTTTTGGAAAGTGCAGGACACTTAAGTAAAAAAGGAAGAACCACAGCCTGCACATTTATTGGTTGTTATTTTTGAGTTAAATGGACAAGCAGTGCAAATTTTTTATTACAGTACATGGGAAACCTTTGAGTTTTTGTAAATGGTCCATACCCCTAATAAATATATAATTATTTCTCAATAATATTGACAAAAATCACTTAAAAAATAGTACTTGCTATAGACCATTTCCAAAAACTCAGGTTTTTTTATTCCGTATGAGTTCCCTATGTACCATACTAAAAAATATGTTCTGCATATATTTACACTTGGCCTCAGAAAGATCATTTTTTTTTGTATGGGGGCAGTCAATGTGTTAAAAACAATACCTAATTTCCTAAACTGTTTGGTTTTGTCTGTGAAAACCTTGCATTCCCTACTTTTATCACTTTATGCTTCTATTTCTACTCATATAAATTTAAATCTTTTTCTTACAGTGATCTTGGCACACTTTATTGTGCCCAGATGTCGACAAAAATATTGTTCCACGAGAATTCTTGCTTCTACGTTCACTCGCAAACACTTTTCAGTTGTAAAATCAAATTTTTATATATAAAACTTTTAAAAACTAAAAAGATAATTTAAAATCACAAAATTTGTTAATAAATAAACAAAAATGACATATAACTGACACTTCAAGTTTTGACATCGGAGATCAAACGTGAAGTTAGGCTCCGCGACAATGGTATTTTACGTTATTGGCCTACGCATCAGGTCAGTCATATACCACTTTTCATGTCAAGTTGGTTGGCTCCATAGTATGCTTTCGACGTTTTTCTGGAACTCCAACTTTAAACCTTATTTTCTCCAAAACCAAGAGGTTTTGGGAAAAAATAATTAATTTCCAATAAATAGCTATGCCTAAGGTACACAAATCCGCTGAGTCTGAAAAATGTGGGAAAGCCCCAGCAGGCGTGCCCCAGGGTAGCGTACTAGGCCCTTATCTATACTTATTATTCACTTGTGATATCCCAAAGCCAGAAAATTGTCACTTAGCAACATTTGCCGATGATACTGGTTTATTGAAGGTAGAAAAATCTATTGAAAAATGCATAGAAAAACTTCAGGATGCAGTCACCCAAATTCACAGTTGAACCACAAAGTGGCGAATAAAATTAAATGAAACCAAATCAATTCATGTTGATTTTACAAACAAAAATATAAATCACATACAAATAACAATTAACAACATTCCAGTACCATATTCGAATCAGGCAAAATATCTAGGTATGACACTTGATGCCAAATTGCGCTGGAAAGCACATGTTAAGAAAAAAAAAGAAGAACTTGAGATAAGGTATAGAAAAATGAACTGGCTAATTGGAAGGAAGTCCAATTTAACAATTCATAATAAGTTACTGCTTTATAGACAAATACTGTATCCAGTATGGACATATGGTATTCAACTATGGGGTTGTGCTAAAGAGAGTAACATTCTAGTTGTACAGAGATTTCAAAATAAAGTATTAAGAAACATTGTGAATGCACCTTGGTACGTTCGAAATAGTGACCTTCATCGAGATCTAAAAATCGAAACTGTAGCAGAGACTATAAAAAAGTACGCAAAAAGCCATGAAGATAGACTCCATCGGCATGTGAATGTGGAAGCAATTCAGCTTCTAGACAATACTATGCTAGTTCGACGACTAAAAAGAGTGAAGCCGTTTGAGCTAGTAAACTAAGTGAATTACACATAAAACAAAATAATGCTATAAACACAACACAATTGTGAGTTACAGACTAAACAAAGCGGGGAGAACTGTTGAGTGAACCCTAAGTTTAAATCTGACTTTTCTAGTAAATTAAGTTAAAACAAAATTGCTAATTAGTCTTACTGACTAGATTGTAATAAAAAAAAACACAGTGTGTTTGACAAATAAAAAAAAATGAATATAAAACTATATTTCATGTTTACAAATTATACCATGAAGTCAATAAGACCTTTTGTGTCTATTTTTGTCAACCTGAAACGTGTTATTTGAGCTTTTAAACCTTAATTTTTGTTTAAGATAATTACTAAAACTTAAACCTATTGGTTAGTATTTTTTTTGTTCATGTTATGATTTAAAAGATATGTGAAAATGTTCGTTCGATAATTTTGATTTGTTTTATCTGTTAATGTAATTTTTTTTGATCATAGTAATCTTTATCAACTGCTAACAAAAAGTAGCCCAAAAGAAAGGTCTATTTGCCAGGCCTACTCCGTACTTTTTACTGTATGTTTTTTTTTTAAAGTGCTAATAACACAATGCCTTCTTAGCTAAGCTATTATATGCATAAAGTTCTGTTTTCAGTTAAGTTTTCTCTGCACAGTTAATCGAATTACTTCACAGTTTTGACCGCACCTTGTGTTAGTGTCCAACGAATTTAAGTTTTCTTTCTTTTTTTAGTATTCATTCGTTTTTTTCTTTGCATATGTAAATAGCACTGAATCTCAAAAGTTTTAAGTTATTTGCACACAGAGATAATAACTTGCGTGCGTAAATATCTTGGTAACCAAAAGATTTAGTGCATTTGTTTCTTTGCTAACTTACTGTAATCTTCTTATCCTGTTTAAATAAAATATAATTTTTATGCAATTATCATCAGAGCTTACTTTTTTTTTTTAAAGACTGTTTTTAATGTGTTATTACTATTTTTCTGTAGTTGGACTTACTCTATACAGTAGATGTTTACTACTACTATGTCGGTTTAGAACGGTTTTTTTACGTTGTCCGACGCCTATTTTCCACCTCCTTTGATTCTGACAGTCATCTTCCGTCAGTTTTTTTTTGACTCATTGATCTTTGGATTGACTGTTACCATTCCAGTTTAGGACGCCCTCTTTTTCTGCGCCCTATTGGTTGCCATTCTAGGACTTGTTTTGGTAATCTTTCGTTGTTCATCCGTTGTACATGGGCATACCATATCAGTTGCCTTTTAGTGATGTCATCAGTTATGCTTCCCTCGATTCCCATTCTTTCTTTTATGATCTCATTTCTTATATGATCAGTTCTGGATATTCTCATTGATCTTCTTATTACATCCATTTCGACACTTTCCATTGGAATGGAATGGAAAGTGTAGTTTAAATAAACGATTAATTCTTCTGAATTAGAGGTAGTTGACATTTCATCCCCTACCCATTCTTTGCCAAAAAGTTTAATTTTTTTTTGTAGTGGCTCAAGCCACACACGTATTGAAAAACCTATAAAAAAATTATTAATCTAGATCCTGGATCAATCTGAAAGTCAAAAGGAACAATCTCTCTCTTGAGTTTTTAGATTAGATCGCCGATGTCAAAAAGGACAATCTTTGTCTTGAGTTTTTAAGTTTTTTTTGTTTCAATATTTGCAATTTTGACACTAAAGATATTTTTTCTCTTGCATTGCAAAAGCAAGCCTGTCTATCATTACATAGATATATATAACATAAATTAATTAAGCAATGCCTTAGCATTTTAACTTAAAATTTTGCATTTGTAGAGCATTTATTGTTTTATTCGCCTAAAAAGTTTTTAATTATCATCTAATCCTCGTAATTTATGAGCACTCATTTAAAATTTGTACAAACTTGTTTTAATTATTAATAACTACGAGACCGATTTTAATGAAAAGAAAAATAATAGTGCCTAAACACTATGTCAAAAGCATAATAAATTCATTGAATGATATTTAAAAAAAAAGTTTTATTATATTTGTTTAAACCATGTATAAAATTAGTGGTATAACTTCGTTTTCTTTTATAGGTGAAGACCATGACATCCGACAACTGTAGAGGTCTACGATTCTCTGGAGACTTCCCTCAAAAATTTTACTTAATTAATATTTTTATTTTCAGAAATTGTATTGTTTTGTATTGAGTTGTAAATGACTGACACATCAAGTTGAAAGTTTTTAAGAACAATTTGTTATAAAATTGTTTAGTAATTTTTGAGGTATTTTTATAAATGACAAAAGTCTATTACTATCTGTTGAGTAAATATGTGAGAGGGAAGTATTTTTGAATTAAAGCGTCCTAGAATTTTCTTTTAACTTAACTTTGATATGGCTATATGGTATGGCAAAATGGATCTGTGTTTGTTATATGCATCTTTTGATGTATAAGGAATGTTATAAAACAATAGACCAATAATAATTTGCCAAGTGGAATCGTCGCGTTTCTTTTTCTTTTGTTGTTTTTTTTGTAAGACGAGGGCGAATTAATTTTTTCGCTGTTTGTATCATTATATTATAGATTATTTTATAAAATGTTTTTTTATGGAATAAGTGTTTTTAGCTGGATTTTAAACTCCCCAGTCATTGAGAAGAAGGCTGAGGAGTAAATTGGGAAAATTTTTCTTCTCCACTCGAGAGGGTGTTTCAATGGTATACCTTTAATTAAAGTTTTGTTTGTTGCCGTATCTCCTAATATCGTAACTCAATTTTGAAAGATAGTGTTACGGTATAGTCAGTTAAATGTTTTAACCAATCTTTATCAAGAAAACTACTGAATTAATAATCATCATGTTATAGCTTACATGGTCTACAGGTGAACTGGTCTAAAACAGCGGAAAAATATATGGGTTGGATTTTTGGGTTTCTTTCAAGTCAAGTCATTTTGTAAAAATGGGAATTTAAATTTAGGAAAAACTATTCAAGGTAGAGGTAAAACTTTACCTATGAAACGAATAAAAAGTTATATCAGGGTAGATTAATGAAGACAGTGACGTCACACCTAGTAGATTTCAGTAAGAGACCTATGTAATTTTCTATTCTAAAAAATGGTAGATCTACCTATTCTTTTTATTGTGACGAAACATGATTTAGATTTGGTATACAAGAGTCACTATACGTTTTTGAAACCTGTGTTGAAGTGATGAAGGGATATTATTTTAAAACAGGTTTTATGGTAGACATTTGGACAATTTTTCTGACTTGGTTATAAAATAGGTTAATTAAATAATATTTGAGATAGTAACTAAAAGTTAGGATTTTTAGAAATTTAGTGTTTAATGGTATAGGAATAGGAAAAACCTAGAAGATACAACCATAAAGAGTAGACGACTCTTGAGTCATGCCATATCAAATGAAAACCGTTATATTTTTATCAGTGATATTTAAAAAAAAGATATTAACATCAAGAAATAATCAGAGATTGGAAAAACAGACAAGAACAGCAGAATAAAGAAGTATTTTCTTTTATTATAAAATTTTATGATCAACTTTTTACTCTTTTTACTTTATAGGGTTGATAAGCCATTTAAGCTAATCTTTATGTAATTTAGTAGTTTTTACATTATGAAATTTATATATTTTCTTTTGTCTTGAAATTTTATATATAAAACCACTGTCTTTGGCTTTAGCAGTGATAACACCTATAGACTAACGAAAAAGTCTCATTTGAATTAGAAAGTTTTAAATCAAAAACATCTTAATGGAATAGTATATTTAAAATCAAGTAAATAAAATCTTTGTATAAAAAAATTTCTAGTGTACAGCGAACAACTGTTTTTTTTATTCTGTAAAATGTTACCCGTAAAACTAATTGTCATAAAACTAAGTGCATAAGCACAAATTTTATAAAAAAATAGCTAATTAGCTGTGGAGATTGGTAGTTGGCATGACAATCGCTGGACTTAGAGACAGTGTCTCTATCGCGTTATGCCACAGTTCTATCTTGAGGTATACAGAGCTTTTGTAACCTATTATTATACGTGAAAACCAATTCTTTATCTCTTTTGTACTTTGCTTTAGTAGAAGTAAATTGTATCTTTTCAGATAATATCTGCATCAATCATCTGTCAGATATGTAATTTTAATCTTGTTTTTTGTGTTACACGGAAAAAGTGTAATATTTAACTTTTTATTATTTTGGTAAAGTCATTTTTTGTAAACTTTTAATTGCTTTTTTTATTTTTGTAATATTTAAAAAAAACAAAATATCATTTTATTTTTTGTTAAAATCCACACATGCCTTTTGGTTTTGTTCTTTTATGATGGATATGTGTGTTATAGTAAATCAACACCTATTGGTTAAAGTATTAACGTAAAATCGATTATATATAGTATATTTTAGAGTCCATTATTTCAAAAAGCTTTGTTTTTTTAAATGGGGATCATTTGCTCTTAATCAGTGCTTTTCCAAGATCCCATAAACCGAATAAAAACTACGTCATCAACGGTTAAAATTTTTCGATTTATGTACATATATATATATATATATATATATATATATTTTCCATTTTGAAGTCATTTTTGAATCCAATTGGATATTATCATAGCAATCTTAACATTGCTAAGATACATTTTTCTATTTTTTTTCTCTTCTCATTATATTATAACTTGATAAAATCAATATTATCCAAATTAATAACATTTGATTCTGTAAAACTATTTTTGAATTTTTGTATTGTTTATCATTAAAACAATATTTTATTTTTATGTTTTTTTTTCCTAAAGGGAAAATATTGGCCTATACGAACTTTAAGTACAGTCTGTACCATTTAAGCCAAGCAAATTCCATTTTAAGGATAAATTTTGATAATTTTTTTTTATTTTGATATTTTTTAAAATCTACACTATTTTAAACAACTTAAAAAAATCTCCACTTTTCTTTTACTCTATGAGTACAATTGTTTTTGTAGAACTTTTCTACGACTGTATAACTATGACAAATCACAAAAATTTGTTGTCTTTTTCTAAAAATGTTTTGTTTTTTTTTGTTAGTTTGTTCCTTTCTGTTTGGTGTCCTAGTTGATCGATAAAATAAAAATATTCTCTATAACGTCATTATTGGAATGATATGCTAGTGCACAGGCATGGCACTAGTCAGGAACACCTAAATTATTATTTTTGTACTATTTTTATTTCTATTATCATCTTTAAGTAATTTTGTTATTAACTGGAGCCTATACATAATTTCCTCTATTAATGATAAACAAAAAGTAATTTATGTATACTTTTTGCGTAAATAATCAAATCATTAAATCACTAGTTGATCGTTTAAGGAAAACTTAGCGTAAAACTTAGTCTTTCGAAGATCAGTGTTTATTTTTCGTATATTAGCAAGCATTATTTCATTTATTATTGTTTTTATTATAATTTTTTTTTAAATTTGCTCATTTTAAGTCTTGCGTTATCTAAAGAACCTTATCGTTTAAGATACCTTTTGTTTTTTTTGTCAACTTATTAAATTGAGTAAGTAAGCCCTTGCCTGCTTGGACTCTAAATAGTTCTTATTTAGTAGTTTTGGAAAAATAAGAAATGACTTCATCACCCAAGAGAGTTTTTTCTTTTCATAACACCAAAAAGAGTCGATTGAAGCAACCATCAACTGTCATTTTTGTTCAATTTTTTTTTGTCATTCGCTTCAATTGGAATATAATAAGACATAATTTTATTTAAAATTTTGTTATCAACTAAGATTATTTTATTTTGTTTGTTTTGATTCATGCACTTTAAAATCATCTATCGCCCCTATGTGTGCATGAAATTCGATAAAAACCTAAATTGGTCAAGTTTAAAAACATTTGCTTACATTAAGTCAAGTATTTTGAAGCAAAGATGTCTAATTTTCAAACAATGACATCAATATTAACCTGCTTTGTTTTGCTGCTGTTCTTAGTTTCTCAAAATTGTGTAAAACCAGCTTACAATTAATTGGAAAATAAAATAAAATGCAAATTAGTTAGAGAATGAAAACCCAACTTATCATTTTCAAACATACTAAAATCACACCGAAAATCAATTTGAAAGGAAAAATATTTTTCATGTTTAAAGAAAAATTATTTAGCAAGATCTATGGAAAAGAAAGTTTAAATTGAAACAGGTAATGTTTCAGGGAAAAAATTTAGAAGGAAATTTCGGAAAAAAATGTGAAAAATTCTAGGAGGAGCTTTATTCTAAGTGATTTTGAAAATGTGTATATTCATCTGGCTGGATTTGTTCTATTTTAATTTGTTCATTAATTTTTTTTTATTGATTTGTTCTATATTGAATTATTTTGATTTGTTCTTTATTGAATCAATTGTTTTGATTTGTTCTAGTAAAAAATATTATATTTGGATTTGTTCTACTTAAAAAATATCTATGTGGATTTGTTTCATTTGAGATTATTCTACCTGTTCTATTTGATTTTCTTTATAAAATTTAAAATTTTTGTATTATTAAAATCTTAACTATGATAAAAACTTGTATTTCAGTTTTTGTATCATTTTGTGTTTGTTTTTGCTAATTTGTATTTATTTTCAGTTATTCTTTCGATCACATGAGTTATTTTTATATGATTTGTTTTTGCTTCGATAGAGTATTCCATGTTTGTTTTAAAGTTTATTGTGTTAACCTGGTAGGGTTGTTTTTTTATTACACTGAAAGCAATAAACCAACTTAAATTATTTCAAATATTGTCAACTAAACGTTTTTTTTTCTCGTTATTGTAAATTAATTTTGTGTTAAGGTATTTAAATTTATAAATTATTTTCAAATAAACGTATTTTTTTTATACGGTATAAATATATTTTAAAGTTTTAAAATAATAAATTTTAATATTTCAGTTAGTGTTTGTAATTTCTTGTTTTTAACTTTGTTTTAAAATTTGTCCTTTTTATACAAACACGTTTTTTTCTTTGGGTTAGACAACCTTTTGTAGGTTCTTTACCGTCTAACTAGTTTTAGTTCACCTAAAACTTATTTATGAGATGTAATCATAAAATCAAAAAATTTAAATTTTATATATAAATAGTATATTTTTTAAACAATTCATTTTGTTTTACATAAGGTTGGTTTATTGTTATTGAAAACATTGTTTTTCTTGTATTAAAATTATTTTGTTTTTAGGTCAGCTATTGCAAAGTGCTGTCAACCAACCAACAAATTTCTTCCACAAACAGTTTAATCAACTAAGCAGCCATTCCACCATTAAAGTCATTAGATCTGCCAAGCAGCCATCATCACTACAATCGACGTCTTCATACAGACGCTGTGCAAACCTGCAATTGGATGCTTCTTTCCAAATTCAATACAGAGTCTGCTGTTCACCCTTAGCTTCAAAGATGGCCAATGTGGAAACTCAGCTCTTGCTGCGTACCTAGTGTTTGTTTAACACTATGGAGGAAACGGTTTGGTTTGGAGAACTCCCTTAATTTATTTACGTTAACTTAAATCTTGTTTTTTGTCTCCACAAATTTCTGCATAAGCGTGTATATAATATATACCTTAATGTAGTAGTTTTCAAACAATGTGTGTTAAAATTATATATTTCTATATATTTTTCGGTTTATTTATCAATTTTATTTTGCCCTCATTTAGTTTAAGTTATCGTTGTTATTAAGCTGCACTGATATTCTGATTCTTTCAGTACTGTTTGGAGTCTACTGATCGTTCACCATGTTTGTTGCTGACTAGCTGATCTAAGATGTTGTACCTGATCCAGTGTTGCTGTTTTGTTCCAGAATGGAACTTCAAGTTTTTTCCAGCCAGAATGTTTATTGACCATCATCCACAGAAGAAAAATGGAAACGAAGAGCGTTATAGTTTTAGTTTGGATTTGTGTTGTCTGCACTACTTAATGCTTGTTGTTATAAACCATTTTATTTCGACTTGCGTTTAAAAAAATTGTTTATACTTAATCAGGGGGGAGTAATGTAACAAAACGGGATTTGAATATAAATGGTATTTTTGCCATTTATAAGTTTTTAAAGATTTTTAATTAAATATTGTTTTGACATCAACAAGCATTAATTATATGCAAGACTAGGTTAAGATTAAGTAAAATTTATGGCAACTCGGCGACTTGTTTTTAGGCATGTTTTCAGTTTCGCTGTATTTTAATAAAAGTTGTATTCGGCTATGTCCTTTGAGCCACTAACATCAAAATAATTCATATTTTGTAACTGGAAACAAATTAGCTAAACTATTTTCGACTTTTAAGAAACACACTGTATGATTCTAACTTTATCGATTTTCTCAGTCCACACATCTTTGGATTGCGGTGGTATTTTGTCTCTTTGTCTTTCTCGCCAATGCGAGAGAGCTTAAGTTTCAGACCACGGCAACCAAGAATATCTGTGGGGGTAAACCGTTAAATAAAGCTTAGATTTAGACCAATCAGCTAGCGGCAAGTTAAGAGTGTCTAGAGAGCGGAGTACTGAAACTTTCGAAAGTCGAATTTTACTTTACTTTTTAGTTTGCCTTTGCCTGGTACGTTACACTTTCATTCACACTTCTTAAGGGGGGTTTTATTTCAACTGGGGAAATTTATCAATTATTTTAACATTGTATAAAACTGTTAACTTTAATATTCATAATTATTTTGGTCTTTTCTTTTAGAGTTTATTGATTTTAAAGTCATTAATTATTGCTGTTTCCAGTGTTTTGAAATAATTTGTTTAACTGTTTTATGGTTTTTTTAACAACAAAATACAAACCATTCGTTGCCCTAAAATCGGCATTTTTAATTAATAACATATCCCAAACCTAAACAGTAATATTAAGTAAATTAAACAGTTGATTGAATAGTTTCACTCACTCATCGTTTAACATGTTGATAAATATATATATTTACAACAAATATATAAAAGGTTTATAAAACCTAAAAGTTTAAGAAGTGTAAATATTTGAATACAAAAGTTTAATAGTAGTAAAAAGTCGATATTCAACTAATAAATATAAGAAGTGAAAGTGTGAAGCTACAAGAAGAAAATTGAAAAGGTATGTATGATTATCCTATTAGTTATACATTTGAGAAAAACGTTTATAGCATACTTTTCCTCCAAGAACCGCCAAATTCCCTTTCGAGATCGTGTAAATTTAATAACATATAGTAACATTTAATCAGTTATAATTTATATAAGTTGTAGCCTAAGTTGGTAGCTTACAACATTTAAGCCTTGGCCACTTCAGGTGACAGTACCACTGTCACACACAGGCCCCTGTTACAGTACACTTTTATTCCCAAGAGTGCCTAAAGAAATTACTAAATTTACAAAATCCAACAATAGTTTTATATATTTCATAATATGTATAAAACATGTTAACTAATTTTTGGTTTCTTGCGGTGTGTGGTTTCCTAATAAATATTGAAATCATTAAAAATTTAGTTTTTATATTCGACAATCTGCGAAAAAGCATTATTTTACTTTTTTACGTAACATTTGTATACCATTATATTTTTTTGAACACAATAAAGGTCAGGACAGTGTCAGATTCGTCATATATAAACAAAAACATTAAGCTGTCGTGTCGCTACCCTAAGAGGACTACGTCTTCGTGATGCAGTGACCCTAATTATTGGAACTAGATAAATATGCGACAGAGCCATTTGTCCGCTGCTGTTATTAAGTTTGTTGGGTTGCATATCTAGGGGTCATTGATAATAGTTCACTTTACATCAATTTTTGCTTATACAAAAAAGTGCCATAAGGAGAGAGAGAGAGAGAGAGAGAGAGAGAGAGAGAATAAGAAGTATCCATAGATCTTTGAACTAGGTAATTACTTTACGGTCGTCAAAGAATTGATACCCTTTTTTTTTAAATACAAAAATGTAAGTATAGGCAAAATAAGCTGTAAGTATTGATTTTCAAAGCATTCAAGGATAAAAAACTGGATTCCCAGGGCATTCCCAAAAGGCGCAAAACGCCATCCAGTTTAGACGAAACTTTACTGGCAGGGGAATGCAATATTAAGGAGACGCATGTGAGTGATCTTATACATATTAGAGACTTGTTAGAAATTCCAAAATAAGGCTAGCAGAAATAAGGCAACTACTTCATTTAAATAGTCCTAGACCTTAACGCGGTGTGTATAAGTTGTTAAAACATTCTTTTTATTTGACCGTCCCTTATTCGTAACCCCATTTTTAAATATCTACTCATACTATTTTACTTCTTTATTATAGTGTCTCGGAATCTGTTTAATACTAGTGATTAAATTTTCTTTGGAACTTTTTAAAGCCCGCTGAAATTCTGGGCATTCGACACGAGTTCAGTCAATTCTAAAGTGGTCAACCGTACCTATTAACACAGTAAATAATAAATCCACTAAAAACAAAAAAATATCGAGATTTTTATTTCCTACATTTTTTTTGTCTTTTTTTACGAAATTTTGGCGGACAGAATCATACTTGACTCTTTAAAATGACCTGCTTATTCTTATTTTCTGAAAATGTTTTAGTTCTTTTTTTAATTTAGAAAAAAGCACTACTTTTCCCCCGCAAATTAGTCAAATTGGTGTGGTGGTTCTCAAAAAATCTATTTTTATTTCAGCCATTGTTTTACAGATTATACGATTGCATTGGCAATTCTGTCTGCATTAATTTCTTTATAAATTCATTATTACTGAACCGATTTTAGTGAAATAAAAAACATTGCACTGATCTTTGCACCATAATGTTTTTTATTTCACTAAAATCGGTTCAGTAATAATAAATTTGTAAAACAATGGTTAAAACAAAATCAGATTTTGTGAGAACCATTTTACCGATCTTATTACTTTGTGCCCTGTTAAGCGGGAGAAAATTAGTGCTTTTATATAAATTTAAAAAAAACGAAAACATTTTCTGAAAATAAGAATATTCACGCCATTTTGAAGAATCAAGTACGGTTTTGTCCGACATTTTAAATTCTAACATGGCGGTAAATAAATAAAAAATTATTTCACTAAAATCGGTTTAGTAATAACGAATTTAGAAGAAAATGAATGCAGACAGGATTGGCAATGCAATCGTATAATCTGTAAAATCATGGTTGAAACAAAAATATATTTTCTAAGAACCACCACACTGATTTAACTAATTTGAACCTCGTTGTATGTAATTTATAAGGAAATAAATGCAGACATGATTGGCAAGGCAGTCGTATAATATGCAAAACAATGGTTAAAACAAAAATATTTTTTTTAGAACCACTCAACTGATTTTGCTGATTCTTACCTTGTTGGGCGTGGCAAGAATGCAGCTTTTTTACAAATTTAAAAAAATAGAACGTGTTCGCAACACAAGAATAAATGAGCATCTTTGAAGGGTACATTTCGTTCGCTATCTTGGATTTTGAGATGTCGGAGAAAAACATATATTTAGTCACAACTCTAATTAATTCTCTGCCAAGTGCAGTTTGTCACATTAAAATCGATTGTATAAATCAAAAGTTATAATGAAAAAAAATTGTCCCGTTTTCTGTGGCCCACTCGGTATACCGTTTCCTGTTTTTTCAATATCTGTGATACTGCTTTAGATATTGTTGAGAAATTTGGTACACTATTCATCATGAGGTAAAAAACTAAATTATAGAAGATAAGAAAAAAAGAGCAAGACAGATAAAGATCTTCGAACAAACGATTAGATGCCCTGCTAGGTAGTATAGAAAGCAGCAGAAACTAGAAAGCTTAAAATAATTAGATAAAAAATAAACTACTACAAATGGTGACTCTATTATAGTTACTCACTTAATTTGTACTTATAACGCTCTCCTAGCATGTTACCACGGATCACCTTTTGTTTGTTAGGTGATCCGTGATGTTACTGGCAGTAGCGTCACATGCCTTAAATATGTGGAGGAGCTCGTGTTATTTTTTATTTAAAAAAAAAACAGGTGGCCAAATTTTTTCCAAAACTTTTTTTAAACACATATTTTATAAAAATCTATATTTTAAGCAATTTTTTCTAAACATAGTTCAGATTAACTTTTTCCATAACTAGCGAACCCAAGAAACATTTTAGGGCATATTGGCAAGCTAAAAGATCAAAAAAACTTCTACTTTTATCCTTAAAAAAATTACTTTGGAGTTAAAGGTTTGTAGGATATGCCATAAACTGGAACAAATAACCCAAGAAATCCTTATTTATAGACAATAAATTTTGAAGAAATCTTTTAGTAAAAACTTTTTAATTTTTTTCCCTCTTCAAACTCGTTTCAGCTATAAAGGTAAAGAGTGGAGATAATTTGTGCTGACTGAAGTCTGACCTAGTATTCTTCTTTGAGGTTCTCAAATGCCGTGGGCATTTTGAAGACAACGTAACTTGTAAAACAATATTATTGTTTACATTAAAAACTTCTTGAAAGTGAAGAACTTTTTTGATTTATTACGTAAGTTAGAGTTAATTATTTTTTATCTGAATTAATTATTTTATGACAGAGCCGTTTTTGGTTAAATTAAGGGTTGAAAATTAATATTTTTAACAATTAAGTATGACCTAAAACGCATCGTTCAACTATATAGGAAAATCTTTCGTACGATTAGCTGCCATACATGACTATTTTAAAAACTCTAGGAAATTACAAAAAAATTGTATTTATTTTTTTCTTCATAACGGTTGCGGATAAAAAATTACTAGTTATTAGAAAGTTTCTTACCAAAAAACACGACAACTCTTATGAATATTAGAATCCACCAGCGGTGAATCAGAAAAAAATTCAGAGGCAGGGAAAATTTTAACACGCTGTAATTCCGGAACTAAGCATTTGCGGATCACCCTCTTTTATCGGTCCACCTACTTATCGGCACCCCTCTCCCTAACATAAAACTTCTCTGAGATGAAGGGAAGAAAATGCCAATGAATCAAACGCGAGTTTAAACAAAATATACCACAAAAATAACTTTTTTAATTTTTGTTTCTAATTAACTGAGTACTTTTTAAATTTTCACCTGCGGTGCATTTTGTCACCTGTGAATTTAAATTTCAAACCCAAGAATTATTAAAAACGCACGGAGACCAAGAAATATTTTGGTTTTTGCTTCCTCCTTGGCCCCTCCCGGACCCGCCACTGCTCATGACTCAATCTATATAGGTAGGTACAATTTTTAAGAAATGGAAATAATAACGCCATCTAAAAGGTATATCTTCTTTGGTATAATGCATATCTACCTACCATTTGCAGTACACTGGTGACTAAAAACTAGGACCGTCTCATAAATATGCGTATTTAAAATATCAATGCAAAGGTTAAAAACAAGGAATGTCCATGCGTAAAAGGTAAGAACAAGGAGGGTCCACTGAAACATTAATCACGACATAAAAAGAAATAAACGATTATCAATCGTTTAGTTTATTTGTTTATACGTGTCAGAGCAGGCAGCGTCTTGTTTTTTTTTTGAGTATTTATCGGTACTTAACAGTAAAAAATGTCTTCTGATAGTACTAAGTGTAACAATAACGGTGGTAGTATGAGAAAGAGAAAGGAAACTGGAAGAGTGGTTGACGTTATGAAGAAAATGCGCCTACAGTCTCATGAAGGAGGGCCGCCATGCAATTGCAAAAGACTCAAGTGTTTTGAAAGTTTATCCAGTGTAGAAAGAAAAGAATTTTTAACAAATTGTGAAAGGCCATCGTCCAATGGTGGGTGTGCTTTCGGGCTGTTCGGCCGTCGTCGTGGAAAATTGGTTGTCGACGTTTCGCCATCTCGACTGGATGGCATCTTCAGGAGATGTTGACTATTTGTCGGCTCCAGTGTTGCCACCTCTCCCGATTTTTCGGTAGATCTACCGATTTAGCCTTTTACTTTACGATATACCGAATTACCATAGTTTTCCACCGATTTTTTTTAATACGCCTCGTAATCGCGATTAAAAAAAACACCATAAATAAAATATTCTTTTTATGTAAGAACCTTTGTAGAAGAAAAATTTTATTTCAAGCCATTGTTTTTAACAGTGTATTTATGGCGCTTATACTCAGCTGCAAGCGGCATTAAAGATCACGCTATTATAAACCCTGAGGTTTTTTTATAGTATTATCTCCCTAATAGGGACCTATTGCAATAAAGCCAGGCACAAATTGTGCCGGGCACTATATTGACAGTTTCACATTATAAGAACAGCTGTCTTCTTTCAAAATAAGGCAACTGTGTATTATAAGAGTCGGAATTAATAGTGACGCCACAATTAATGGCAAATAAACGACTGGATTTCTAAATTCGACTTTGGTATGTCAATTTTGAAAGATCAACTGTCAGTTTTTAATTCGAAACTGTCAATATAGTGCCCGGCACAATTTCTGCCTGGCTTTATTGCAATAGGTCCCTAGTATGTACCTAATTTTTTTATTTAATTCTTAATTTTGGTATTTTTTCAGTAAAAACAAATCGTAGAAATACAATTTTCCTACTAAATCAATCCAAACTATCGATAGTTCTCCAGCACTGCTTGCTGAGATGATTAAAAAATATACCGAAATCTACCGATTTTTCTCGAAGCCTTCTACCGAAGACCTCAGGGTCGAGGGTGGCAACACTGGTCGGCTCGCCAGTCTTCGAGAAGCCGACAAACAGTCAACATCTCCTGAAGATGCCATCCACTCGAGATGGCGAAACGTCGATAACGAATTTTCAACGAAGACAACAGCCCGAAAGACCACACACCAGTTTTTAACATATTTTAATAAATTGAAGTCAAATGATGAGCAAAACACATATTTGGCTGGATTGATGTCTTTAGTACCAGTTCAGAGAAGACGACCTCGTCAAGCCGAAGAAAACGCAAAATATCACAATCTGACGTTGGGACATTCCTTGTTTTTTTCGTGTAGTTAAGAAGGTTTTTTATTTTTTTTATCTCTTTTCTAAAAATTTGAATAAAATGTGTTCATATATTTATTAAATTATACTTTTTCTTTAACAAATATACATTTATATCATTTCCTTAATACCTTGGTTTAAAGATATTCACTCCCAAATGCTAAATTTTTAATTATCTCAAAACACAGTCAATGTGACATTCCTTGTTTTTTCCCTTCACGTACACACGGTAGATAACTTAAAAAATATATAAGTTCAGTATTAATCACTGACATTTGTTTTACAAAGGTTTTACAATATAGAATCTCTACAATGTTTACTAACAAAACATGTTGGTAGGTATACATAAATACCCTTTATTGATTCCTACTTTAATAGACATGTGGATTACAGATTAAAATGCGCATTTGTCTCGGTATACCACAGTATACTACGGTATACGTTGTTATGCAACGTTTGTTGTTTAATAAATAATTACAATAATTTTTCCGAAAAATACAAAATTAAATTACCACTTCCTAGGAATAAAAGGTGCCTAACCTCAACTTTAACCTCTACGTAGATAAACAAAACAGAATATATTTTTTAAATAGCTTTTACAAAAGGAAACAAGACTTACCCTTAATGTTTATTTATAGCCAATTAATTTCCTGTTCAAAACACAAACATCGAATTTCCTGCAGGAACACTAAATAAGGGCAAACTCTCTCTGAAAAGCCTTGGAGAGCACATGGGCGTTCGATCGATATTGTACGAACTTTGATATTCTAGGGATCACATATACAGGGTGTCCCAGAACTAATGGTACATGGTTAAACTGTAGATTCATTGGGTCAAAATATTACGATTTAGCCATACTTACCTTAGTCCACAAGTTCGTATTAACCGAGATACAGGGTGTTAAACTTTATTTTTTCAATTCGATTTTCCTTAATAACTTTATTACTAATTAATATTTTTGCAAAAACTAAGCAGCATGTAAGTTTTTTTTTAAATGGCAAGAGGATTCCGTTGAAAATTTTGATGTACAATGTGCAGGGTGGTCCTTGGACCACCACCATTGCATAAAAATCAGTGTATTTTTTTTATGTAAAATAATTGTTTTCCAATCCTTTTTATGTAAAAAAGGGATACTGTTTTAAAGTCGCTCAGAGCAATGGTTTTTGAGATTTTTGCATTTAAAGTTTTTATTGCATGTGAGTGATATGCCTAATTTATGTATGATACTTTCTTCAATTCTTTCTAGTAATTAATATTTTTGCAAAAACTAACCACCATGTATGTTTTTCTGAAATTTGCAAGACGATTCCGTTGAAAAATTTGATCTACAATGTACAGGGTGTTCTTTGGACCACTACCATTGCATCAAAATCATCAGTGTGCCTCGGTGTATACTTAAGCAGGTTTTGAAAAAGAATATTATTTTAATTATTCAATAATTTTACTAACAGTTATGTAGTTTTAAGAAAGTTTGACAGAATAGACGCTGACAGCAACTTTATTGGATTCTATTGTTTTTTATTTTCAAAGCATACTATAATAAACAATTTTAAGTTTGATTTACTATTTGTCAATTTTAAAATTTTAACTTAGTTGCTGAGAGCAATTAATAAATAATAAAATATTAATTTGATTAATAAATTAAAATTTTCTTTCAAAACAATAAAAAAATACTTGCATTAATAGAATATACGTACTTACCATTTTTAAAAAAACTAAGAGGAAGAAGTTTTTGTTCCTCATTAAAAACATAGCCCTCCACAGTTGCAATAATTGTTTTAACACACTTATGATAATTCAAGAACCTCCCTGTATATTTTTTAACTTAATATTTCTTAAGAAAACATCCAATCTAAGAATCCCATAAAAAAGTATTGATTATAGCTAATGTTTATGAAGTAGGTAAGAATTTAATCAAAAATCTTTTACGCATACAATAACAACTTCGAATTCAAATATCTTGAAAACCTTTGATCTAAGCGACATCTAAACGCTATAACTTTTTTACTTAAAACAAATAGAAAAAATTTATGTTTTTAATAGAATCTTTTACACAACGAGGAACAAAAAGTTAGGCCTATTTTAATGTAACGATACCGACCTAGAGACCACCCTGTATAATATTTTTTTTTACCAAAATTAAATCGTCCATGTCCAAAAACCACCAAACCCAATTTTTTGTGCAAAATTATTAATTAGTAGAAAGAATTGAAGAAAGTATCATACATAAAGTAGGCATATCACTCACATGCAATAAAAACTTTTAATGCAAAAATCTCAAAAACCGTTGCTCTGAGCGACTTTAAAACAGTATAACTTTTTTACATAAAAAGGATGGAAAAACTATTATTTTACATAAAAACTTGTATACACTGAGGCACAAGAAAAATACACTGATTTTTATGCAATGGTAGTGGTCCAAGGAACACCCTATACATTGTACATCAAATTTTTTTACGGAATCGTCTTGCCAATTTTAAAAAAACTTACACCCTGGTTAGTTTTTGCAAAAATATTAATTAGTAAAAAAGTTATTAAAGAAAATCGAATTGAAAAAATGAAGTTTAACACCCTGTATCTCGGTTAGTACGAACTTTTGGACTAAGGTAAGTATGGCTAAATCGTAATATTTTGACCCAGGGAATCTACAGTTTAACTATGTACCATTAGTTCTGGGACACCCTGTATACATAAGTTTTTATATAATTTATAAATGGACCCTTGTACATAATAAGTTTAGTGCAACTTTTTGTCGTATTCAAAATAAGATTTAATTTTTACTATTTTTAAATAATTTTTTGTTATTTTATTCAACATTTTAATTATAATCTTGTCTTTCAGAAAATATTTAAAGAGTGATTTTTAGTCGTGCAATGAACTGTGCAGCTAGCGCAAGCCGATCGGAAATGCCGCGGAATGTAATCACACATATTTGCGCACGTTCTACGTACGTCAAAAATCCTATGTTAACTGTCCATGACTTTGCGGTATTCCACGGAAGCCTAACTACATGTGACATTCAAATGTCAACAGTGTCAAATAGCGTTAATCGTTGGTCGTTTTTGGCACGACCAAAACCTATCTATTATAATATTACCCAATAAGTTCATTTATCATATACTTTATACTTAAAGTTTTTTGCGTATCTGGCACCCAGCGCTCATCAATGACCTTGGAAAATAAACATACCAGGTGAGCCAAAAAAACGGTTTTTTTTTAATTATATCCTCAGAGTAATAACATATAAAGAGAAGTAGTAGCCCCGGTTTCGGCGGTCATTCATTCATTTGTTGGTAAACAATGTAGCTTTTCCGCTGTTGCCGCCTCCTCTGCCTCTGTAAAATTTTATAATAATAAGTACTTGCACTATATCCCCAGGTAAAAAGGGATTCCTTTTTCCTATTGAAGAGGACGATTAACTATTAGTCATCGTTCCAACAGTTTTAACCGGTATTAAGGATATTCTATTTTATTATTTTAAAATGCAGCTTTTCTGTTTGGAGAGTTAAAGCACTATTAACCATTCAAACTAAAATTTTATAGGATTGTTTTAATTTTCTCTAAGTATTTAGTAGTTTTGTAGTTTTTCTGTGTGAAACCACACCTTAAGGAAAACAAGCGTCTTGGAATTAAATAAATGGTTCCATGACGGATCTGATACCTTCCTAGCCCATTAGCACACTCCACGTTATATCAACCTTGAAAACAGTTTTTTGTAAATATCTCCGAAATGAAAGCTCCTACGAACTTTTCGCTCTACTATATTCCGAAAACCGCATATTGATGCGACGTTCCATTTTTAAAACTTTTTAACTGTCAAAAAACTGTCATTAGCATTCACGAATTTTGACTAAAATCTAATCAAATCGTTGCAGTATCGAGTACTATTTTACCTGAAAATTTCATGTAAATCGGTTAAGCGGTTTAGGAGCTATCGCGTTACGGACAGATATACATACATACACACACAACACAGACAGACATCACGACGATATTGCTAGGGTAGGTCAAAATACACCCAAATAACACATTTTCGGTGTTATCTCAAAAAAATTTTTTTGTCGAAAACAATACCTTCTCTAGCCATTGCTGTGCGGGCTAGGAAAGTAAAAAGGGGGCGGACCGACTGCACACCAAGTAGTATAAGTAGTAGCCTTTAGACTGGATTGTTTAGTTTATACTTGAAAACGGTTAGGTATACTTACTTACTGAAACGTCCCGTTTAAAATAAACCAACACAAAAACATTTCCGTAAAAAAGAGCCAAGTACGCGAAAATGGCATTCCGTAAAAAGAATTGAGATAAAAGTAAGGCCAAGTTCTCCAACAAATTTCATAATGAAGATTTTTACTAGTTGGAAATGTTTTTCTAAACTTTGCTATTACAGCCAAACTTCTTTATGTTCAATTTAGCCTGTACCTGAGTCATTTACAGCCGTAATAGCCAAGTTTAGAAAAACATTTCCAAACTAGTTTCATACTTTTATTTTGAAATTTGTATTGGAGAACTTGACTTTACTTTTGTCTCAATTCTTTTTACGGAATGCCGCGTACTTGGTTATTTTTTGTTATGATTTCACTTATTTTTTAAAGAAATTGGATAATATTTAATTTTTAAAATAGTAAAATATGCGGAATATTGTTCAAAAGTTTTGCAATGCCTTACTTAAAATTTTGAGGTCTTTTAATTTTTTCCCATGGTTTTATCACAGCTGCTATCAGCCTTCCAAAGCTCAGCTCTCTAGTGTTTCTGAAAGTGGACAATGTTAATTTTACATAACTTTACATGTATAGGGGAGGGAAGAAGGAAATTTTCGTGTTTTTAAATTTTTTCCTATAGTTTTATCATAGTTCCTATCAGTCTTCCACTGCTCAGCTCTCTAGCATTTTTGGAAGTGGGTAATGTTACTTTTACATAACTTGACATTTATAGGGGAGGAGAGTAAATGAAAATTTTTGGGGTTTTTATATTTTTTGCCATGGTTTTATCATAGTTTCTATCAACCTTCGAAAGCTCAGCTCTCTAGCAATTCTGGAAGTGACCAATGTTACTTTTATATAATTTTACTTTTATAGGAGAGGGAAGTAAATTAAAATATTGGTGTTTTAAAATTTTTTCCTATAGTTTTATCATAGTGTCTTTCAGTCTCAAAAAGCTCAGCAGTAGAATTTTGATGATCTTTACATGAGTGAGTGAGTCAGTGGCAATTTCGACGTCTTTTGAAATTTCGTAACTACTTTACTACTTTATAGAAGTCTTGAAACTTGGAGGGGTTGTTAACTCTATGAATGTCTACGACTGTGCAAAGTATGAGATTCGTAGCTCTTTCCGAAGTAGAGTTTTAGATAGGTCAAATATGGGCTAAAATGTTTCAAGAAAAGATGGTACGGCAGCGCGAACTTGGCGAGGCACTGCCGTGCCCTTAGATAAAGACATTGGAAGTCCAAAGTTTTATTTCTACTCAATCATTGTCTACGAGTTTCAAACAAAAGATTATTTTTTCACTTATATAATGGCAACAAGTTTAGGTGGGTCCTCAAGTCGTGAACGGTTAGCCCATATATTCCTAAGCTCGACACTGACAGTAACATGTGTTTGTATTAAATGCAGTGTTGTCTTGGCCATCGGACTCCGTTTATTGAATTTTTGATGTTTTTTTCTGTGTGCTGAGTTTTATTTTCTTAAAAAAGAACTTAGTTGGACGTAAAAATAAACAAGAAGTGCTATGTTTCTGAAAATATCGTGAAAATTTAGCCCAGTGTGGTTTTTTCGAGATGATTCCAGTGACGCAGCTATGTTGCCATCCGGGATTCTGCAAATTTTCAGGAATGACCGTCACGAATAGGGAAAATTTACATGGGGCCGCGGTTGACTTCTTCTCTTTATATTATTATTACTCTAAGATTATAACTTTTGAACTATACCATAGATTTTAATGGGACAAACTGCACTTTAATCAGAGTTTGACTAAATATATTTTTTGTTCGTCATCTGAAAATCCAAGATGGCGGACGAATTTAAATTGTATTGTATGTAATTATTTATTTAAATCAGTAAAAAAGCTGCGTTCTTGTCACGCACAACAAGGAATGAATCAACAAAATCGGTTCGATAGTTCTAATGGTTTGAGGAATTGCCCGCAAGCTTTGTTGTTTATTCGTAAAAATATTTTTGTTTCAACTATTGTTTTGAATATTATACAACTGCCTTGTCAAATTATGTCTGCACTTATTTCCTTATAAATTCATTACTACTGAACCGATTTTGATGAAATAATAAACATCCTGGTGAGAATTGATCTTAAAATTTAGGATGGCGGACAGAAACATCCTTGATTCTACTTAATGTTTTAGTTTTTTTTAATCTATAGAAAAGCGCTACTTTTCTCCCGCTTAACAAGTTACAAAGTAGTAAAATTGGTTTAGTGGTTCTCACAAAATCTGATTTTGTTTTAACCATTATTTTACAAATTATACTATTGCATTGCCAATCCTGTCTACATTCAGTTCTTTATAAATTCATTATTACTGAGACGAGTTTAGTGAAATTAAAAACATCATAGCACAAACTGATTGATAATTGAAGTTTGCCCTATGATGTTTTTTATTTCACTAAAATCGGTTCAGTAATAATGAATTTATGAAGAAACGAATGAAAACAAAACAATGATTAAAACAAAATCCGATTTTGTGAGAACCATTACACCGATTTTATTAATTTGTACCTCTTTACGCAGGAGAAAAGTAGTGTTTTTGTATATATTAAAAAAACTAAAACATTTTCGCACAATAAGAATAAACACGCCATTTTGAAGAATTAAGTATGACATCTGTCCGACATCTTAAATTCCAAGATGGTGGAATATTTCGATAACAATCTTTAAAGAGCAGTTATTTCTCACCACGATTTTTTTTACTTTACTAAAATCGGGTTACTAATAACGAATTTATAAGGAAATGGTTGCAGACAGGATTGGCAATGCAATCGTAGAATTTGTAAAACAATGGTTGAAACAAAAATAGATTTTTCCAGAACCACACACATTTTACTCATTTTGTGTGAGAAAGAAATAAAACATTTCGGAAAATAAGAATAAACACGCGATTTTGAAGAATCAAGTATGATTCTGTCCACCATCTTAAATTTTAAGATGACGATAAATTTTGATCATGATCTTTAAAAAGCAAGCAGTATTGAATGCATAATGAAATAAATGCAGACATAATTGGCAAAGCAATCGTATAATATGCAAAACAATTGTTACAACAAAAATATTTTTTTTAAAAACTACTCAACGTGCTTTGCTGGCTCGCAACACAAGAATAAACGAGGATCTTTTAAGAGTACACTTTAATTTCGTCCGCCATCTTGCAATTTGAGATGGCAGACAAAAAAATATTTTAGGTAAAACTCTGATTAATTCTCTATCAAGTGCAGCTTGTGCCATTAAAATCGATTGGATGGTTCAAGGGTTTTAATGAAAAAACAATTGTTCGGTTTTTTTTGGCCCACCCGGTTTGTATTTCTCAGCACGAAAGTAAAAACATGGAACACCTAACAAATGATTGACTGCCTGTGAGGTGAGGTGAGCGAAATATTCACTTGGACTTAAGATTAGGTGAACTTAATTTCACCGGTGATCTTGAGTTAACCATCTTTTTCCACTGATAAAGGAATCAACGGGAGTGTTGCTAACATTTGGTGGTCAGTTTTGTTTTGGAGAGTAATGTTTTGATCGTTGCCAAAACAAAACTGACTGCAAAAGTAAGGCTATAAACAAGTTCACCCGTGAAAGTGACAGCTCAATTTACAGGTTCAAGAATACCGTCTGGAGATTTAGTGGGTGAAATAAAAGAGCAGTTTTTTCTCTACATGGTTTATATTGAATTACATATTTGTGAGGGAGGGTAAGTGGTTAAATGATTACTAAGCGGGAGCGATACACCTATTATGTATTATCACATTATATCTTTGTTTGAAACTCGTAGACAATGATTGAGTAGAAATAAAATTTTGGACTTCCATTGTCTTTATTTATTTTAAACACGTCGTTTCGGTTTGTAAGTATCTCTAACCGTTTTTTGGTGTAAATAATTTACACTTTAAAACGGTTAGAGATACTTACTAACCGAAACGGCGTGTTTAAAATAAATAAAGACAATGGAAGCCCACAATTTTGTTTCTATCACATTATATGTCAATAAAACCAACATTAATGATTTGCTTAAAGAGTAAGCATTTTAGAGAAAATGTATTAAATACTTATTTGTAGAAATTGAATTACCTTTTAAACCATTAAACGATTTTATACTTAACTGGATAAAGTTGATAGATAAGCACTCCATTAGCGTCTCTATATTGGGGCTATTTTTATAGATCACGAAACAACTTTATACACCTTTTCTTATAAAAAATCTAGCTTACTTGTTTGCTATGAATACCTACAATTTTTAGTCAGATCGTGAAGCTTATTTTATAACCCAAAATGCAGGATCCACTTATTTATTTTTTGCTTGATAACGCCGCATGGTTTTAAATAAGTATCATTATCAGTAGCGCACCCAGAAATATGTCTTGGGGGTGACCCGAAACCCTATAATGCCATATTTTATGCTATTTTCATGAAAAATGTGTAAAATACACAAAAAATCCGTAGGTCTGGGGGGGGGTTCGGTTCGGTTCGGCTCGGTTCGGACCCCGAGCTCCCCCCCCCTGTTTGCGCCCATGTGATTATATTTTCTTTTGGGTCTTTGATAGAAATTTCGGGATTTCCGGACGAGGGTAGACATTAAACGAATCACATTAAACAAGTGGGCGACTTTATATATACCGTAAACTCGTGTTACTTTGCCTACTTTTTAGAGGTTTTTAGACTGTAACTTTTTAATTTGTCAAGATGTAGGTACGACAAAAAACTATGTACTAATTTTATATTTCAGCAATCAATTCCAGTCTAATAATATTCCAGAGTAATAATAATAAAAAGAGAAGAAGTCAACCGCGGCCTCGTGTAAATTTGCCCTATTCGTGGCGGTCAAAAAACTGAAAACTTAGAATTTGCAGAATCCCCGGCGATGGCAACATAGCTGCGTCACTGGAATCATCTCGAAAAAACCACACTGCGCTGAATTTTCACAATATTTTCAGAAACATAGCACTTCTTGTTTATTTTTAAGTCCAACTAAGTTCTTTTTTACAAAAATAAAACTCAGCACACAGAAAAAAACAGCAAAAATTCAATATACCGAGTCCGCCGGCCAAGACAACACTGCATTTAATACAAACACATGTTACTGTCAGTGTCGACCTTAGAGCTTAGGAATATCTGGGCTAACCGTTCACGACTTGAGGACCCACCTAATTAAACTTGTTGCCATTATATAAGTGAAAAAATAATTTTTTGTTTGAAAATCGTAGACAATGATTGAGTAGAAATAAAACTTTGGACTTCCATTGTCTTTATCTGAAAGTTCGCGCTGCCGTACCATCTTTTCTTAAAACATTTCAGCCCATATTTGACCTATCTAAAACTATACTTCAGAAAGAGCTACGAATCTGATACTTCGCACAGTCGTAGACCTTCATAAAGTTAACAACCCCTCCAAGTTTCATGGACTTCTATGAAGTAGTAAAGTAGTTACGAAATTTCAAAAAACGTCGAAATTGTCACTCACTCACTGACTCACTCACTCATGTATAGATCATCAAAATTCTACTGTACTTCCAGACATGCTACAGAGCTAAAATTTGGCAGACTGATAGAAATTATGACCAAACTCCTGGAAAAAATCAAAAAGCGCCAAAATTCTAATTTACTCCCCTCCCATATAAATGTAAATTTATGTAAAAGTAACGCTGCCCACTTCCAGAAACGCTAGAGAGCTGAGCTTTTTAAGACATAAAGACACTATGATAAAACTATAGGAAAAAATTTTAAAACACCAATATTTTAATTTACTTCTCTCTCCTATAAATGTAAATTTATATGAAAGTAACATTGCCCACTTCCAGAAACGCTAGAGAGCTGAGCTTTGGGAGGCTGATAGAAACTATGATAAAACCATGGGAAAAATTTTTAAAACCCCAAAAATTTTCATTTACTCTCCTCCCCTATAAATGTGAACTTATGTAAAAGTAACATTACCCACTTCCAAAAACGCTAGAGAGCTGAGCATTGGAAGACTGATAGGAACTATGATAAAACTATAGGAAAAAATTTAAAAACACGCAAATTTTAATTTACTTCCCTTTACTTTCAGAAACGCTAGAGAGCTGAGCTTCTAAAGACTGAAAGACACTATGATAAAACTATAGGAAAAAATTTTAAAACACCAATATTTTAATTTACTTCCCTCTCCTATAAATGTAAATTTATATAAAAGTAACATTGCCCACTTCCAGAAACGCTAGAGAGCTGAGCTTTGGAAGGCTGATAGAAACTATGATAAAACCATGGGAAAAAATTTAAAAACCCCAAAAATTGTCATTTACTCTCCTCCCCTATAAATGTCAAGTTATGTAAAAGTAACATTACCCGCTTCCAAAAACGCTAGAGAGCCGAGCATTGGAAGACTGATAGGAACTATGATAAAACTATAGGAAAAAATTTAAAAACTCGAAAATTTTAAATGTCAAGTTATGTAAAAGTAACATTACCCGCTTCCAAAAACGCTAGAGAGCCGAGCATTGGAAGACTGATAGGAACTATGATAAAACTATAGGAAAAAATTTAAAAACTCGAAAATTTTAATTTACTTCCCTCCCCTATACATGTAAAGTTATGCAAAAGTAACATTGTCCACTTTCAGAAACGCTAGAGAGTTGAGCTTTGGAAGGCTGATAGCAGCTATGATAAAACCATGGGAAAAAACTAGAAGACCTCAAAATATTAAGTAAGGCATTGCAAAAGTTTTGATCAATATTCCGCATATTTTACTATTTTAAAAATTAAATATTATCCAATTCCTTTAAAAAAGAAGTGAAATCGTAACAAAAACATTTCATGTAAAAATAATCAAGTACGCGGCGTTCCGTAAAAAGAATTGAGATAAAAGTAAAGTTAAGTTCTTCAATACAAATTTCAAAATGGAAGTAAGAAACTAGTTTGGAAATGTTTTTCTAAACTTGGCTATTACGGCTGTAAATGACTCAGGCACAGTGCTAAATTGAACATAATGAAGTTTGGCTGTAATAGCGAAGTTTAGAAAAACATTTCCAACTAGTAAAAATCTTTCATTATGAAATTTGTATTGGAGAACTTGGCCTTACTTTTATCTCAATTCTTTTTACGGAATGCCATTTTCGCGTACTTGGCTCTTTTTTACCTGAAATGTTTTTGTGTTGGTTTATTTTAAACAGAACGTTTCAGTAAGTAAGTATATCTAACCGTTTTCAAGTGTAAACTAAACAATCCAGTCTAAAGGCTACTACATGTACTACTTGGTGTGCAGTCGGCCCGCCCCCCTTTTACCTTCCTAGCCCGCACAGCAACGGCTAGAGAAGGTATTGTTTTCGACAAAAAATTTTTTTTGAGATAACCCTAGCAATATCGTCGTGATGTCTGTCTGTGTTGTGTGTGTCGGTTCGGTTCATTCATAAGTGAAAAAATAATTTTTTGTTTGAAAATCGTAGACAATGATTGAGTAGAAATAAAACTTTGGACTTCCATTGTCTTTATCTGAAAGTTCGCGCTGCCGTACCATCTTTTCTTAAAACATTTCAGCCCATATTTGACCTATCTAAAACTATACTTCGGAAAGAGCTACGAATCTGATACTTCGCACAGTCGTAGACCTTCATAAAGTTAACAACCCCTCCAAGTTTCATGGACTTCTATGAAGTAGTAAAGTAGTTACGAAATTTCAAAAAACGTCGAAATTGTCACTCACTCACTGACTCACTCACTCATGTATAGATCATCAAAATTCTACTGTACTTCCAGACATGCTACAGAGCTAAAATTTGGCAGACTGATAGAAATTATGACCAAACTCCTGGAAAAAATCAAAAAGCCCCAAAATTCTAATTTACTTCCCTCCCATATAAATGTAAATTTATGTAAAAGTAACGCTGCCCACTTCCAGAAACGCTAGAGAGCTGAGCTTTTTAAGACATAAAGACACTATGATAAAACTATAGGAAAAAATTTTAAAACACCAATATTTTAATTTACTTCTCTCTCCTATAAATGTAAATTTATATAAAAGTAACATTGCCCACTTCCAGAAACGCTAGAGAGCTGAGCTTTGGAAGGCTGATAGAAACTATGATAAAACCATGGGAAAAAATTTAAAAACCCTAAAAATTGTCATTTACTCTCCTCCCCTATAAATGTCAAGTTATGTAAAAGTAACATTACCCGCTTCCAAAAACGCTAGAGAGCCGAGCATTGGAAGACTGATAGGAACTATGATAAAACTATAGGAAAAAATTTAAAAACTCGAAAATTTTAAATGTCAAGTTATGTAAAAGTAACATTACCCGCTTCCAAAAACGCTAGAGAGCCGAGCATTGGAAGACTGATAGGAACTATGATAAAACTATAGGAAAAAATTTAAAAACTCGAAAATTTTAATTTACTTCCCTCCCCTATACATGTAAAGTTATGCAAAAGTAACATTGTCCACTTTCAGAAACGCTAGAGAGTTGAGCTTTGGAAGGCTGATAGCAGCTATGATAAAACCATGGGAAAAAACTAAAAGACCTCAAAATATTAAGTAAGGCATTGCAAAAGTTTTGATCAATATTCCGCATATTTTACTATTTTAAAAATTAAATATTATCCAATTCCTTTAAAAAAGAAGTGAAATCGTAACAAAAACATTTCATGTAAAAATAATCAAGTACGCGGCGTTCCGTAAAAAGAATTGAGATAAAAGTAAAGTTAAGTTCTTCAATACAAATTTCAAAATGGAAGTAAGAAACTAGTTTGGAAATGTTTTTCTAAACTTGGCTATTACGGCTGTAAATGACTCAGGCACAGTGCTAAATTGAACATAATGAAGTTTGGCTGTAATAGCGAAGTTTAGAAAAACATTTCCAACTAGTAAAAATCTTTCATTATGAAATTTGTATTGGAGAACTTGGCCTTACTTTTATCTCAATTCTTTTTACGGAATGCCATTTTCGCGTACTTGGTTCTTTTTTACCTGAAATGTTTTTGTGTTGGTTTATTTTAAACAGAACGTTTCAGTAAGTAAGTATATCTAACCGTTTTCAAGTGTAAACTAAACAATCCAGTCTAAAGGCTACTACATGTACTACTTGGTGTGCAGTCGGCCCGCCCGCCTTTTACCTTCCTAGCCCGCACAGCAACGGCTAGAGAAGGTATTGTTTTCGACAAAAAATTTTTTTTGAGATAACCCTAGCAATATCGTCGTGATGTCTGTCTGTGTTGTGTGTGTCTGTATGTATATCTGTCCGTAACGCGATAGCTCCTAAACCACTTAACCGATTTACATAAAATTTTCAGGTAAAATAGTACTCGATACTGCAACGAGCTGATTAGATTTTAGTCAAAATTCGTGAATGCTAATGACAGTTTTTTGACAGTTAAAAAGTTTAAAAAATGCTAACTTTTTAATGGAACGTCCCATCAATATGCGGTTTTCGGAATATAGTAGCGCGTTTTTTAAAAAAAATTATGTTATAACCGAAAAGTTCGTAGGAGCTTTCATTTCGGAGATATTTACAAAAAACTGTTTTTAAGGTTGATATAACATGGAGTGTGCTAATGGGCTAGGAAGGTATCAGATCCGTCATGGATCTATTTATTTAATTCCAAGACGCTTGTTTTCCTTAAGGTGTGGTTTCACACAGAAAAACTACAAAACTACTAAATACTTAGAGAAAATTAAAGCAATCCTATAAAATTTTCGTTTGAATGGTTAATAGTGCTTCAAAGAATAGAATATCCTTAATACCGGTTAACAATGACTAATAGTTAATCGTCCTCTACAAGAGGAAAAAGGATTCCCTTTTTACCTGGGGATATAGTCCAAGTAGCTCAAAACGAAACCCGGCTCTGCTAACACGAAATCCGTAATATGATGTCATACACCTGTTGCCACGTCCTGAAAAAATTGTGGGAAAAGGGGCCATTCATAAATTATGTTGTCTAAATGAGTTTTTATCGCAGATTGTAATAAGAAATACACAGCATAAAACGACGCGACGCGGGCTAATAAGCGCATGACAAATTATCGCACGGTTTGAATAGCCTAACCAACTCAAAGCACTATATATTTTGGCAAGGTAAGAAGTTGAACCTTACTTATTATTTATAAAATTTTACAGAGGCAGAGGAGGCGGCAACAGCGGAAAAGCTACATTGTTTACCAACAAATGAATGAATGACCGGCGAAACCGGGGCTACTTCTTCTCTTTATATGTTATTACTCTGAGATTCCAGTTAAAATATCAGTTGTAGGATATTAACAAATGTTTTTTTTATTTGTTCGAAAATTTGGCAAAGTCACCTCGAAATGGGTGTCACTTTGCCACTTCTACTTTGAAGGCGAGTAACACAAAATCTACGCACCATTTCTTTTATTTCTTTTTTCTCAAAAACAAAATTGAAATATATGGTTAAATAAAAGCCAAAATCTCAAAAATAAACATTTATTATTTTTCACAATATTTAAAGGCCATAAACAAACTGCTCTAATTTTTAAGTATGACACGAAATTCAGTCTTTCAATTTATCATCAGTATACTGTCGGTACTGCCTCGCACCTATTTTTCTAATATATTTTCGCCCCATCTAAAACAAAAATAAAACGTTTTTGTAATAAAAACAAAACATTTTTATGAAAAAAAAAGTAGGCAAAGTCACCTCTCAGTCGCCTGCCGATGTGCACTTTTTTTTATTTTGGCTAAAACTATTACAAAAGTTTCTTTTTCTCCTTCAAATTTCTATTAGTATGATGAGAAGATACTAAACTAACATACGGTATCACATCGAGGTTTCAAATATTTCCAGTCTGCCTCCGAAAACCCTTACTGTTTGAAATAATAAAAACTACTCATATCTTACCTTAAACACACACCACAAGAACTACGCTAATATAATTAATGCATTACCACTCTCGACACGTTGCGATCTGTTTACCCACGTGTTTTCTGCCGGCCCTACCGCCAAAAGTGTTGCCAACTGTCTACAAAATAATTGTTTCTTAAAAAAAACAACTTTTGGCAAAGTCACCTCGTTTGGCAAAGTCACACGAGCTTACGGTATCATACATATACAGAGTATCTCAGAATCAACGAGTTAGACTAAAACTGTAGATTCGTTATATAAGAAATTGAGATTTGACTCCATTTATCTATAAATGTCGCTCTGAGCAAAGCAACGGCTTTTGAAATTTTTAATTCAATTCTTATGCACTTATCTTTTAAAAATTAATACCGCTATTACCTTTTAAGTCTAAAACAAATTTGTTACATATTAATAATTACATGCTAGCTTTTAAAACAAATGAGTACATGACAATTCTCGAACTGCATGGGGTTTTCCCTTGGACAAAGGTTATTGAACAAAACGGCCCTGCGTAGCCGTTTTGAAACACAAATTTTCCTATTTTTAACTCTTCGTTAACTTTTCTATCAAGATTAAGACTTCACCTTAAACCACTCACAGTTGGCAAGCAATTTTTGGTCCATTGTTTTTAGCTTATCTTTGATACTCTTGCGAACTTCCCATTAAAAATACCTGGTTTCTAACCCAACTCTTTTTTGTTTTATTTTTGAAGCTAAACAAGCGCGTTTGTATATAGTTTTTAATAAAATCTCCAAAAACTGGATTTTATCACTGATATTTATACCAAAAAGCTTGATAAACACATAAAACAAATTTGAGCGGTCAATCGTTTTGAACCGCGGTTCAACTTTTGGTTTAGACTGGTTGACCTCGAGATCAGCTGTCACTAAATACCAGACCGGACCACTAAAACGAACTTGGTTGAAACTCTTACCCTACTTTTTTAAGAACTATTCCAATGTTTACTTTGCGGTTTGCTTTTCGAGGACTTTTATGTAGGATTTCTTATGATGAATCAACTAAAATGTATTAGAATTGGTTTGCAATTCAAGCCCAAACTCCTACTGGGCTCTTAGACTATGGTGTTCGCTGTGTGGGTTAGGAAGATAAAAATTAATTTTAGTAGCGGCTTTCTTAGATAATAGGGGTCAAAGCTTGTATCAGCATCTAACGATGCGACGCCACAAACACACATTGCAAAGACAACATTTGGCAACGAGAAGCTCAAGGTAAGCCCAGATAGAGTATACAAGGGGAATTTCTATTCTCCTTACTATGGACACTGCTGTTAGACAGGCTGCTTGATCTTCTACAAAAGGACGAATACTCCGACGACGCGGTGTTTAGAATACATTTAATGTTGTCATCATAGAGAGCCTTAAACCCCATAAATGACTGGTGCACTAGAAAGGGACTATCGATCATCCTTAGGAAAACCACTTTATTACCCTTCACAAGACAGAAGAAAGTTAAGGTTAGAGAACTAACCGTCGAAGGGATACGTATTTCATTCAAAAGGGAAGAAGATGCTAAATTTGAACACTCATCTGGACAAGATAGTAAGCAGGATAAAAATTTAGACCTCTATCAGAATATGTGGGAATTTTCGGGGAATTCAAACAAAAACAAACCTACTATTGTATATAAGGTTGTGAGACCAATGATCAAATATGGGTCTATTACAAGCAAGAAATGATCAAGGATAAACTGAAAACCGTGCAACGCACGGCTTGTATAGTTATTACATCAGCAACGAGATCGACAATCTTAGAGGCAATGAAAATAATGTGCATCATCACTTCCTATTTGGTGGAGAAAGAGGCCAGAGCGTCGTGTGGTGGGAATGTTTGAAAGCCTAAACCAAGGGCAACCTGATCAGGCCAGGGAGCACTTTGCAGGACTGACAGGTATTTCGGTTTGGCTTGGTGAACCGAATATATGACATTCTAATGTATTATATCCTACCCTAATAAAGTGACGAGGTTAGGCGCTAAAATATTAGTAGGACTCGAAAATCTAGCAACCATATTAAAGCAGCACTGCCTACAATAAAGGTCTGCGCTAGTGAGACTAACGGTACAAAATGCAATCCGGTCTAGTTTGGAATTGCCTACAAACTTTGCTACAGATTGGCAGAGCAATCAGGAGCGTTTGCCTTACATAGAGCCAAGTTGTGAAACAAATAGGAAAGTGAATTGTCAAAAAGGAGCATAGTACTAGAGAGCCACACAGTATCGAAGAAAACGCAACACAGTATGTAAGAAAAAGAGCCCTGTTTTAAAAAAAACATAACATTGTGTGTTACTTACTTTACATAAATTTGGCAGGACCTGGCTATTCATGAGTCCCTGGAGGAATATCAAATCAGTCTCTTTAAAACCGTGGCTGTTGTGGCTATCGACCAGTTCGATTTCGTCTTTTAAATGCTGGAACGGCGCTGAAATTAAATAGATAAAAATGTTTAACACATACTAATCGCAAATGTCTTTGGAGGAATATTTTAAAATCTTTTTAAAAAAGATCTAAACAAACAGGTAACCTTAAATTTGAATTGTTTGACTGGGATTCGATAAAGGTTTTCAAAAATGTGCCGATGTTATCTAAAAATAAAAAAAACTATATAACTATAAACAAATTTGTTTTTTATGAGGCAGTGGCGGATCCAGCATTTCCGGGGGGGGGGGCCCAATTGACAGCAAACATCAAAGTATTTTTTATTAGCGATTTTTGAGGTCTGAGGTGTCAAGGTTAGTATGTAAATAAGATTTATGGCGCAGGCGAAATTTTTTTAAAAATTAAGTAGAATTTGTGACAAATTTTAAATAAGTGATGCTGCTGAACGAAAAAATAAGTTATATGCCTGGTACAGGCAAATTTTACCGCACGCCTCTGTTATGAACGTCAGCTTTCTGCAAAAAAGTCAGCTATAATTATTAATAGTACCCCCTTAAAGTCCTGCATATCGTAGAACAAGAAGTAATGTTGTAACCCCATGTTTCCTGAACTGCACAATTCGAGAGAGGCATTTGGCATACTATTTAAATAGTACGACAAATTTTAATTAAAAAAAAAAAATAAAAAAATTGTGTGTGCTTAAGACCACACGGCAGAAGTGTAAACTTCGACAAGGCGAAATTAATAATACTGGCCTTCATCTGCATCACCATATCGCTCGATGAATGTTCCTTTCACAGTCAGTCGACTCGATCCGACTTCACCCGAATGAGCGTTACATAGCCGAGCCTGATGGCTCAGGTCAATTCACTACCCACAAAAACTGCTAAACGCGCCTAAAGAAGTTTACACTTCAAAAAACCTTATTCTTTTATTCTTGAAATAGTTACAGAAAAAAAAGCATTCAAATATATCTCAGCTATAAATAAAGTACAGGCAACAGTGGCATTCTTTCAATGTATGCTAGATAAAATTCAAAATACCAAAAATATATTCATATTATCACATTTTAAATAACTTACCTCATGACATATTCAACAAAAATATTCATAATAAAAAATAAATAAAAAAATCAATAATTTTTGTTATAAAGATTGTGTAAGACTTATCTCAAATAATTGCATATTATCATATTATCACATTTTAAATAACTTACCTCATGACATATTCAACAAAAATATTCATAATAAAAACAAAGCATTTTTTTCAATAATTTTTGTTACAAAGATTGTCTAAGACATATTTCAAATAATTGCATATGCTGCATTATTGAGCATTTCTCATCTAACGTTTTCTAAGAGGTGCTCGATATAACTTTTGTAAAGTGATTTATTTCTATTACCGCTACGGGATATTGATCTGGCGCTGTAACAATGAGAGGAACAGAACAAGAATGCACCGCGTGGTTTTTTCGCGTCCACGCATGCATATGCGTGGCTTGGTTAAAATTATTTCTGCCCACTATAGAGAAAGGTGGAATATGCTAATTAACCAATTTGTGAACAATCGACTTTAATTTAACTAGAAAAAATTTAGTTTATCCCGATTTCATAATTACCCATAATTAGTTTGTTAGCTTTTTAAAAGGTTGGATGTTTTTTTTGGCTGATTATGATATAAAATTATTGCGGGAGTTTTTTGGCATCTTTTGGACTGTCTCAGTTGTATCTAAGTGGCAAAGTAGTGAAATCGAAAACTGTGTGCGACGTTATAAACAATTCAATTTTTCTTTAAAACATTTGAAGTAAAATCGTCGAATTGAACCGATAAAAAATAAATTTTATTTCAAAGTTTATATTTATAAAGTGTTTTTGTATTTTTTATTATCATGTCTTAAGTTTTATTAATGTAATAAAATTTTTTATGAGAGCTTAAAGATTTTTTGTGTTGCAGTTAATTACTCATTAGCTTAGTAGTTAAGAAATTTTTCAAGACCCTGCTTTGATTAGCACTGCCTACAATTATAAATAAATGTATCCATGACCGCCCTAATACCTTCCTAGCTAGACCAGTAGCACAGTTCAAGTTCAGTGAAGCCATAAAATATCAACCTTTAAAACAGTTTTTTGTAAATATCTCAGAAACTAAAGCTCATACGAGGTTTTTAGTTATAAAATAGATTATAGAGCAACATGTGGTCTACTATATTCCGAAAACCGCATATTGATGCCATGCTCCGTTAAAAATTTTGCATTTATGGATTTTGACCAAAATCGAATTAGCTCGTTAGAGTGTCGAACATTTTACTTAAAATTTTTATGAAAATCGGTTCAGCGGTTTAGGAGATATACACGGACAGACACACAGACAGACATCACGACGATATTGTTAGGATAGGTCAAAATACACCGTAATAACACATTTTGGGCGTTATCTCAAAAAAACATTTTTTGTCGAAAATAATACCTTCTCTAGCCATTACTGCGCGGGCTAGGAAAGTAAAAAATTGTCTTTACCGAATTGGTGATTATTTTTTCGTTTTACCTATGCAGCCTCGCATAAATATTTACCTAATCCAAGCACAAGCCTGGAGCATAATGGCCTTTATTAAAATATTTTAATGGAATTAAAGCTTCTAAATGTGCAGTGTTAGTGCTAATTTAAAAACGTGAGAATTCCCAAGATTTAAATAAGAGATATTTTGTTCGATAAACTAGCTAGAAGGGGATATAAATACAAATACAGAAAGCTTTTTCTTAGAAAAGATAAAAATTAACAATGTACATAGTTTAAATTTAATTAAATGCCACCTAACTTCTGGTAAACTTATATGTGGTAGAAACTTACCGTTTTGTAGTCACTGGTTAAATATTATTGAAAAATAAAAAGACAAACCTAACTTAAGGACCCAAACTAAGAAAAGAAAAATCAAATGAGCTTAAACACAGAGTTATACCTGAGATTTATACTTAGAATTAGAAAAATTGGACGTAAAGCTCATTAGCAATGGCTTTGAAACGCTGTCTTTTAAATTTAATTTTACTGTTTAATATTTTTAATTGTTGGAGTACAAGATTGTAAAGTCTTCGCCCCGCCCCCTCCCGGACATATTACTTATTTTTTAGTTTAGTAGCATCACTTGTTTAATGTTTGTCACAAATTCTACAATTTTTTTTTTTAAATTTCGCCATTTTTCTTTTTTAGATACTAAATTTCACACCTCAGATCTATCAAAAACCGCTATTAAAAATATTTCGATGTTTGCTGCCACTTTGCTCTCTTCCCCCCTTGGAAATCCCGGATCCGCCACTGCTTCTGGGTGAGACTGAAAGCAATAAATTTTGTCTTAGACATGTTAAGAGTTAATAAATTGCCCGTTAACTAATTATTTGTTATTTCAGACTCATTTTTGCATTAGAATAAGTCTCATCCCATGTAGTTCCTCAACAAGAAAAATCAGATCAGAACAAAGTTTTGTTGGCCCTGAACTTAAGGAGCTGCATAAAGAGTAGGCCAACTCGAATGGCTGTAGAAAGGCAAAGGAAACACTCAGCAGCTTTAGCTTAAGTAGAAAGATTGTCTGCTGGGTAGAAAAAGAAGGGAAGTGAACCTTCTGCGTGGAGTGTTTACAGGACACTGTGCACTTCATGGACACTTAACCAGTCTAAAGATAAAATAAGACAGGACATTCCCCAAGTGTGGAGAGGAAGAAGAAACAGCGTTTCACTCTCTAGCACAATGCGAAGCATATAAAGGAGTGAGAAGTAGAGGAGTTGGAACTGGAAAAACCCGTCCCTAAGGTGGTCGGACATCCTGACTTTTATCAGGAGGATGGGAAGGATCAAACTCAAGAATAGGGGGAAGATCTGGGAATAGGCAAAAAAGGCACTTGTCGAGACCTACTTGACAGGCATAAAGGGAAGGCTTCCTTCGTACTACTAGTACTACTAATTCAATTTTTGTGACCATTGAGCAACGTTTGTGTTTCTGGTGCATGTTTTCTAAAATATTCCCTAATGTTCCTAAATTTTCCTCCATGATCGGCAACAAATAATGCCGGTTGCAGCTTTTTGTCGCCGTGCGCCAGTTTAGGAATGATTCCACTAAAGGCAAGAAAACTTCAAAAGAAAATAGGCTACATATCGACAAAAAAAGATACGTGTGGCAGGTGCGGTGGAAATGAATAAGTCACAATAAAAACAAAAATTTACAATTGTTGCTGAACGATTCACGTTTTCGACAAGGGGAAAAAACAAATCCCAACAAAAAGTTACCTAAATAACTCGAAACGTAAGTAACCAACTAATAATATTGGTTGGTTCAATGGGAACAAAAAGTTTGTCCGATAAATATTGAAACAGGTGATTCTGTTTTACAAAAAAAAATGATGTACTTTCTCACGTTGTACAAAATCTGGACCTTCACATGCAGCTTACTTTCTTTTAAAAAACTCGCTTGCTATACCCAGAATTTCTTATACACATAATATTACGTTGCTTTCCATGCTGGAATCACTTTTACTTATTAAAAAATATGACTTAACTTTGAAGACTGCCTTAGAAAAAATTCAATTCAAAATCATGATTTCAATGTACTCTCCCTGTGAAATATGGAGGACATGGTATCGGTGATACTTCAACTTAATGTTTTTCTGCTTTTTTGGGATATGTCCAAAATTTAATCTACTGAACCTTATGCTTCCAAACAAAATCAATTCTAGTCAAGTCTTGAATCGAGTGTGGCTTTACATAATTGGTTAAAAATCTCAAATCTCCAATCTGTCCCAGATCCTCTTCCAACATCTCAGAAAGAATTTGACAGACTGACGTCTGGAGAAATGGTGCTGCGTGGTATTTTGAACGACGAAGATCCTGAAACCAAAGCTAGATGTCTTGCTCTTCAAGAAGCAAAAAGTAATGCTTGGCTCAACGCGCTTCCTTCTTCTCCTTTGGGTACTCTCCTGGATAATCAGACCTTCCATGTTTCCGTTGTCCTGTGACTTGGCTTTCCTGTGTACGAGCCTCACAACTGCAATTCTTATTTTCCAAACACACACAAACAATTTATGACTACCACGGCGTTGTCACAAAAGTGTAGGAAGGATGGCTCGTCAGATTACGTTAAATGTTATCCTTCAATTTCCGCAGGATTTACTTCGATATTAGAGCCGGTTGGAGTTTTTCAAAGTGACGGAAAATGGGCGGATGGAATGACCAGATTTCCATGGAAGTCTGGCAAACCTCTCCTGTTGGATGAAGCATGCAAAGACACTATGGGTCAATCTTACATTTATTTGTAATCCAAAAACGCAGGAGGGGTTTGTAAACTAGGAGAGTCCTTGAAGAAAAGGCCATATGATGAGCTCTAGGAACACTATTATTTTGTGCCCTTTTCCATTAAAACCTTAGGTCCTTCATGACCTGAGGCCAAAATTTTGATCAGCAAAATCGGTGAAATGATAAAAGGCGTATTAGGAGGCGACTCAAGGGCTAAGTTTCTTATAACTCAAAGCATAAATTTAGCAGTTCAAAGGGGCAACGCAGCATCGGTCCTCGGGACTTTGGTTTTGGTTTGTTTTTTTTACTAGCTTATTGAGTTATATTATTTATAAAGTATTCTAATTTATACTGTCTGCCAATAAAAACAGATTTAAATTTTTTAATTGTAATCAAAATTTCCTCAATATTCCTCAAATAAGAGGAAACATGAGTAAACAAGTTCAGTGCAAGGGCGGAGGCAAATTCTAGGGGGGTAATGGTCAAGCGGTGACTGTAACTTAGTGTTACGGGTTCACAACGACAAATTAAAACTCGCAATTGTTGAAAACGATACGTCAATTTATTTCTACAAATTATGTACAAAAACACGCACTTAAACTTAGTAATAACTTGCTAATAATTCACTACTATAATCGGTCTATTAACTTCGTGTTAATCTCACGACCACTACAGCAGGTTATCTGTGACTGACTGCCTGGTGCGCGACCCCGGCTCTATATATAGGATCGTCCATCTCTCTCGAACTTTCCGGCAGCCTTCGACGTCCGGAAAGTTCCCGCAATACCGCGACCGCAAGCCACAGACAACGCAACTAAAACCTAGACTAAGAATACAACCTTAAGATAAATCGACCTAATACTACACTAAACCTAAATAAATTCCAATTATAAAATTTAAATAACTTAAATTTGTAACATTAGGGTACAGGAAAAAAGCCCATATGACAAAAGTACACAGGAAAGATCCTCATAGGAAAAGAGCGCACACGTCAAAAAGCGCACGTAGATAAAAGCGCACACAGAAAATAGCGCACATAGTAAAATAGTGCACAATGAATGAAAGTTAAACTTCTAGAATTCGAATGTTCCATGTAAATAAGTAACAGGTTAGGTTATTAGACCATTTCGCCACAAAAAAGACAAGAATATTTATATTAACCCGTTAGCTGCCACGGTCCCCATTTGGGGATTTACTTATATTTCCTTTATATTTGTGTTATTTTTAAGCATAGTATATGCCACGGTCCCTAAATGGGGATCCACAATAGAAAAGGTCAAAAAATGACAGGTTTTGGAAATGTTTGTCAATTAAGTTCATTTTCTTAATAAGCCATATATAAGTGTTTCAAAAATCGGAACTAGCAAGAAAAAAAGTTGGCAGTTAATGGGTTAAAACTTTCATAAAATTTTGTGTTGTGAAAAAGTTAAAATTTTTTAAATTTATGAAAACTTACACCGGCACATGAAAAAAGTGGTCTGTACCTTTAATCAGACTTACCTATCTATATAAGTTCTTCGGTGCGCTGAATCCGAATGTGGGGTTCATTTTGACCGTACAACATAAAACTTCGAGAAAATTAAATAAAAAAACGTTGCAATTTTTCGCGCATATAAAATAAGTTGTTAAATGTATAATAAAAATTATAAATGATAAACGTGGATTTATAAAGTAATGCGCAGTGGTCAAAATAGTCTCTGATTTTTTTTAGCTCACACATATACTATACTATAGTAGTGTGAGCTATGGTGATCCTAATTTTAAAAACAAAAAAAAGTTTTTATATATCTTTGCGTTTCATATGATTTTGAAACTTTTTTGTTGCTCTGTCTGTCTGTCTGTCTGTCTGTATGTCTGTCTGTATGTCTGTCTGTAATGACCAACGCTCATAACTCAAAAACCGCTTGCCCGATTTCAATGAACCGAACCGAACCCCCCGTAGAACCGCCGGTTCAGTGGAAAAAAGTTTTGAATTTTATCTGAAAACATCATATTTACCGCAACAAGAATAAACAAATCTTCACAAAAAGTTACTCAATGTTGCTTCAGTTGAAACGTAGCATTACTTTTGGCGCGTTTTTAAATGTTATTATTTTTACTCTTAATCTCTTATTAATTAATTTGTAGGTACATGAACAATTACCGTCCTTGTCAAACAAAATTTAAACCAAAAGTTGCATGATGTTTCGAGAGATTTTCTTCTTTTTTCTTATGTTTTTAAACCACTGCTGTAGCTTTGTTTGAAAGTGATGAAATGATTTTACCTCGTAAATTCCTTGTAAAATTGATTGCATTTTGCAATAAACATCAGATCAATAAAAAAATTGAGGCAAATGGTAAAATTTTATAAAACGAATTTACCAAATAAAATTCTCGTAAAATTGATTGGATTTTATAATAAATGGCATTATTTACTTCAGTAATATTAATACCTAATTAAATAAAAAGAGTGTATGTAGTTACCTACGTAGACCAAATTTTAATTTTAGCATGAAGTCTGTGATCTCAGAAAAATATTTATCTTTGAAAAATAATAATGTTCTGTCGACGTGTAAGACTTTTAGAAGGGTATAAATTACTTTTTAAGACCCACATTTTGACACATTATCGTATGGAACTTTTGTTTACATAGAGTTTAAGTTAAGATTATTGGCCCCTTAGACCAATTAATATTTGGTCTGAGATTGGCCTTATTTATAAGTGTGTAACGACCGAATTGTTTTTATTTTTACCAGAGGCGGCACTGTCCACGAGTGGGCTAACTTTGAAAGGGACTAAGGATATATAAAATTTAACAAAACTCACCAAAACACAATAGGTGATCCAATAGATAGTATTTCTTAAATCCCACTGTTGACCACACGATATCAATTTCTTCTGTGTAAAATAATAAGGAAAATAAAACCATGCGTCCAATGAATCACACCCATATATCAACTTCTTTGAAGAATTTACTTGTCGCCTTGTATAAGAAAATTTTAAAGTAAAATATGCCAGACTAAGTTTTAAATCGGTAATAGACCGAAGGCTTGTAAAATTATTTTTTAAATTATATAATACCAAATAATATTGTTATATACAGGGTTCGTCAACGATCGTTTGGCCATTGAAAAATATATAATTATTCAGAAATTGAATTTGTCTCGATTTAATGTTTCCTAATTAAAGCTAAAATAATGAAATAAATAATAATAACTATTTCTTCGTCTTTTAAAAGTGCAAATCTTACTTTGATTGCTCCTGTTTAGCAATAAAAAACTATTAATGAATTTTAAGTCACAGCGGCAAACGCTCCTGAATATGCGCGTCTTTGGTCTATATATACACGGTTTGTTAAAGGTAGCAATATCGTAGTATTACTGTAGCTAGATAAATATTATTAAATTAACAAAACATTTTATAATCCTGCCAGGCTAATTCAACTAACCTAATAATTGATATTGTTAAAATTGCTAAGCTGTATTTTTAAAAAATTCCAATTTTTAATTCTTTCGGAGGCAAATTTCCATAGAGAAAATTTTTGTAAAGGTACGATTTGAAAAAAGCAGTAACTGCTTTCACTGCTATTGGAAACTACCAAATAGCAGGTTTGGCCATTAGCAAAGATAATTACCTATATGTGGAACTGGCAAAGTAAAATAAGTGTCAAATGTAGTAGTGTGGCGCCATCTATGCCTATATGGTAATAATAGATAATTATGCGAACGTAAGCCATTTCTAATGGAATGTTATTTTTCTTTTAAAATATAGTACTATTAATTTAAAAATATTTCACTTAAATATATGAAACATAACAATATCAAAAATGTAAATTTAACAATTTTGTTTTTTCTGTGAGTTAATAACGAATATTAATTGAATGCCAGTGGCGGACTGACGTATTGGGGGAACTGTAGCCTTATCACCCTTACAGACAAACCACCACTGTTTTTACAAACAGTAGCAGCACTAGTATTTATTAATATCTGAAAACCTAGAACTTAAGAGCAAAGTCTTAGTCAAGCCTATAGAAATGGTACCGACCAGAAATTCGTATTTTTTAATACTTATACAAAAACTTTAATAATTTAGTTGATGCTAACGGCATAGGCACCCAAAGGGGAGTGGATTCGGGGCTCGCGTCTTGAACTTACCTAGAAAAATAAAATAGCGTAAAATAGGGCATCATGGGGCGCGTCAACTGTCACCCCCCCCCTAAATTATATGCCTGGGTTCATCACTGCTAACGTACAATAATATAATAAGCATCAGTCTCTCAATAAATTATCTCAAAATATTTTACTTTGAAAAAAAAATTAAAATTTTAAAATGTTCTATTAGTATGTGTCCATTAGTACCCCCTGAAAAATAAAATAGCGTACAATACGGCATCATGGGGTGTCGTCAGCTCCCCCTCCCCCCAAGACAAATTCCTAGATTCGCCACTGCAATAAATTTTATCTCAAAATAATTTACTTTGAAAATGAAATTAAAATTTTGAAATGATCTGTGTCCAATATTAGTACCTACCCCCTCTGAGGGGTGAGTTAGGGTGTAAATTCAAAATTTGGTAAACGTAAGCCAACATAAAGCGCAGTGGCGGATCCAAGGAGGGGCAGAGGGGCCCGGTCCCTAATTTCAATTTAACAGAAACAAGCACGTTTCCCCCCCCCCTCCCAGACATATAACATATTTTTTAGTTTAGCATCACTTAGTTAAAATTTGTCACAAAATTTACTTAATTTTTTTAAAAATTTCACCTGTAGGCCATAAATCTCCTTTAAATACTATTTCACACCTCAGATCTATCAAAAACCGCTAATAAAAAATATTTCGATGTTTGCTGCTACTTTGGCCCCTCCCCCCTGGAAATCCTGGACCCGCCAGCGATAAAGCGGCATATTAAAACTATATTTTAGAGCTTTTAGGAAAGTAGCTGCAGTATATTATTTTGGCGCCCTCTAGGACCTAAGAGACTTTTTTGAAATAAGCATCCTTTTAAGTCAGGCGACGAATTATTTCTTTCGGATCCCGTTGCAGAAATGTATAGGTTATTTTATTTAATCTGTATACTCACCATGGCAAAAAGCATTTTATATGTTTATACACTACCACAATAAATAAATTATATAATATCAAAAATAACGCTTTTTATCGATATATCAAATTCAAGCAAAATCATCGAGTTTTATTAAAATCGTCTTAAAAATGTAAAAATAGATATAGTTCATTGAATCTGTTCGCGCTGCAACATTTTCACGCTAACTAAAAATTTAATTTTTTTCAGGAATCAAAACTTTGATGTGTTAAATAAAAATACTCTGCCAGTATATGGGCCCCTAAGCTCACACTAGGTACTATAGTTATAGTGTACGTGTGAGCTAATATAACTAAAAACTGAAATATATTTTATTTAACTCCAGACTAAATTGCCTTTTGTTTGATACCACACAAGCCATGTTTTGACTTAAACTCAAATTTTTGAAATCTACCCCCACCCTTAAAAAAAACAAAAAACTAGAATGTATTTTGTTAAACTCCGGACTCAATTACCTTTCGTTTGATATCACACACGCCATATTTTTACATAAACTCTAATTTTTGAAATCTACCCCCACCCTTTTATTTGGTTTCTGTTCGGTGGATTTTGTTCATTTTTAAATGGGACGATCTCGACCCAAGACCCAGCCTAGGTACCAAATTTCATTAAAATCGGCCAAGCGGTTTTTGAGTTATGCGCGTTGGTCGTTACAGACATACAGACAGACAGACAGACAGACAGACATACAGACAGACAGACAGACGGCGCAACAAAAAAGTTTCAAAGTCATCTGAAACGCAAAGATATATAAAATATTTTGAAATCGGAGCAACTTTTTTTTTCTTGAAAAAATTAGGATCACCATAGCTCACACTACTATAGTATAGTATATGTGTGAGCTAATATTGCGTCTGGCTAACAGACATAGATTTATTTTATCTACTACATAGGTACATACTTTCATTCTTTTTTACTTTTTGTGTTTTTTATCAAATATCAACAAAATTTTCCAGTTTAAATCTAAATAAATATTCCTAGCTACTTCAAGGGAAGCCATGATATATTATCACCCTTGAAAAAAGTTTTGACACAAATTATTTAACAAAACGTGCTCTACTATATTCCGAAAACTGCATATTGATACCATGATCCGTTAAAAAGTTTGCATTTTTTAATTGTCAAACAACTGTCATTTGCATTAATGGATTTTAACCAAAATCTAATCTGCTCTTCACACACATACACACACAGGGACAGACGTCATCACGATATTGCTAAGATAGGTTAAATTATACCCAAACAACACATTTTCGGCATTATCTCAAAAAAAACTAATCGAAAACAATATTTTCTCTAGCCATTGCTGCGCGAGCTAGAAAGGTAAATATTTAGGGCACTGTTAAGGGGGTTCGGGTATTTCTAAAGGGGACAGAGGATAACGAACCAGTGACGGATCCAGGGGGGAAGGCCAGAGGGGCCCGCCCTCCCTCCCAAAGCATATTAACTTATTTTTTAGTTGAGCAGCATCATTTATTTAAAATTTGTCACAAATTGTACTTATTTTTTTTAAACTTCGCCTGCGGCGCTATTAATCTTCTTGAGCTACTAAATTTCACATCTCAACACCAGAAAATTTTTTTTTTGATGTTTGCTGCCACTTTGGCCCCTCCCCCCCGGAAATCCTGGATCCGCCACTATAACGAACACCATTTTGTGAGCCTTAAATTTCAAGACAACGCTTATGGTCAACCCATCTTTGAGCTACTGGGGCTTTTTGAACAGTATTTTGGGATCAGGACTACAACTTCTTTATTTGTATAATTTTTTAGTAAATTGTTTTATATAGATTTTTTGAAGTTGTGCGCAAAATTAAATTACAAAATTACATTTTTAGTGTGTATGTATAAATAGTGTTTGGTAGAAAATTTTAAACATTATTTTCGTTGCTTTTGTCATTTTAAAAAAATGTATCGACCTTTATTAGTTAATTAATTTTTTTTAAGTTAAGGTTTAAACCATAACCACAGTCTATAAATAATGTTTAAAGTGGCAGCATAATAGATTTCGAAAAGTTCAAAAATTTGCGAAATATCAGTCGTTGTTTTGACAATTTTAATTCCTTGTTATTCACATAATTTGAAACTAATGTAAATAGTGCTGTTATTTATGTATTCTGTTAGGGAATTTTCCGCTTAAAAATAACTTTAACATATTCATAACAAATAAATATATTTGGAATGCAGTGCTGATCTAATTCGCATTAATTCGTCTACAAAATTAACAGCTACTACTTACTATTCTAGGTTCGGTTTTACTAGGGCTTACTTGCTTAATACTTTAAGTATAGGTCATAATAATAGTATTTTTTTAGTATTCAACATTGATTATAAGCAATGGCGTATATACGGGGGGGCTGCCCCCCCCCCCGAAGCTAAAATTTTTTTGGATATTTTCTACATGTTTCATGAATACAAACATAAAATAGCATAAAATACAGCTTTATGAGGTCTCAGCCCCCCCCCCCCCAAAACTGTCTCGGGCCCACCCCGAAACTTTTTTCTATATACGCCACTGATTATAAGTATATAATACACTGGTGATTACGTGAAAGAGCAACTTGGTTGAACGTCGCCACTTCCTTTTTTGCTTCTTCTTTTAACTGTAACTTTTTTCTGTAAATAAAGGCACTATTTATTTATTTATCTGTACCCCTCATTGAACAGCTAATTTCAAAAAAATCTGGCACCACTGAAAAAACTCGTTTTTTTGTTAAGCAGTATATAAATATTATAACGGGTTTTCATGTACAACTAATTTCAAAAAAATCTGATACGACTAGAGACCCTGTATGTATGACATCCTTTAAAGATATAGAGACGCGACAAACTATTCAAAGTCAAATTTATTTAAGTCAAAATCAAAGGATAAAAATGTGGGTCCTCTATACTCCAGCGATGTTTAGAGAGAGACTAACCTTCTGTCCTTGTTAACTCATAAGCGTTGGAAAATAAAAATAAACGTTTTATAACAAAATCTATACAGGGTGTGACTGACAAACATGTTTGTTTATATGTAGCATGATTGATGTCACTCACCGCTGACTATTTAAATTATTTTAGTGAAACGCCAATGAATTTGGCCAAAAAATAACATAACCAAAAAAAGGTAATTTTAGTGACTTTGATGGGTTTGTCGTGTCTCTCTTTAGTAAAAATATGTCATACATACAGGGTCTCTAGATACGACTAGAAAAACTAGTTTTTTATTTTAAGCAGTATTATATATTATATTATATCGGGTTGATATTTATATTTTACGGTAGTGTAATGACGTCCAATAAGAAAACTGTTTATTTCCTTTTGCAAATTTATAAAATAAATAAAATAAAACTTGATAAACACCAGCATTATAATCTATAATCTTTGACACCAGCTAGCAATATATTTTTGGTCGTTTTTCGTTTTTGTTAAATTAAATTAAATTTTGAATTGAAAAAAGTAAGTTCGGTCTTTTTTCTGTAGTTTGGCACCTGAGGTTTGATTATTGAATTCTACGGTAAATGGGTGCTTAGCTGAATGGAAACTGTGAAAAAATTATTGCTTTCTCTGCTCTTTCGAAAGGGTCATTTTAGACATATACGTAATATTCCAATACCCACGGTAATTTCCAATTCTTGATGAAAACATTAAGAAATGGCAATATCAAATGTACATAAGAATGTCATTCTTGCGGAATTTAGTATAAAATGTCCTGATTGGTTATTTTTAAACATATGCATTATTTTACTAGTGCATATTAGTAGATAGGCTATGCGGGTTCTGGGCCACTTTTTCCATGTAAATCCCCATAAGACGAATACGTGGTATTTTTTTTAATCGGTCACCGTATATTGCTTCTGCGGCAGTGATTGTGAGCATCGCCCCTCCCATTTACCACCTGACTTATAAATGGCAAAGTTAATTTTTTTTAATTTAATTTATTTTTTAGATAGATTTTCAAATGAATCTTGAATATTTATTTTAGGATGTGCCTTCTGTTGTATTTTTCAGGGTGACATAGTTGTGCTATTCGTATGTTTATATATGTTAAACATTTGCAAGATCGTTAGCTTTAATGATAGATGATCTGACATCACCTGTCATTTGTCTAAGATATTTTATTTTTTAATTGACTAGCCCACATTCAATTTTAAAATATATCTATAAATGCTCTATCTACGCTAATAAATATTTTTATTTTTATCTTATCAGTTTTTATATTTGTCAACAGAAATTTTTTGTCTTTGCTATACTTAATACTTTTTTAATATGTTTTAAACGATCATATAAGGAATTGCACTATTTAACCTAGCTACTTTTACAATGGCGCTTAGCCTCATCAAAACCAACTGTATTTTTTCTACTTTGTACTTAATTACCTATTGTTTGTTTTTTGTTATGGATAATACTTAAAAAAAGGATACATAATAACTTGTTTAACATTTTATTATATAAATATGTAACATTCATTTACAGAGTTTTTTACAGAATTAACTTATAAATTATGACATTACAAACTTGTATAATACTGTTCTTATATTTATCTTACAAGAGATGTTTTTACTGTTATTGTCTTAATGCTGTTACCAAAAGGCCTAGCTATACAAAGTATTATATATTAATTACATTCATTCCTATTCCCATCCTAATGCTACTACTAACAAGTACTACCGACAAGTAAAATAAATATTTTATTTTTACATTTCCCACTTCACTTGCAACTTTTACCTATAGCCTTGATCATCTTACTAATGAATACAAAAAGTCTAGTCCGACTAATTCAAATTTTATTCAATATACTATTAATCATAGCATAAAAAGAGTTTTTCACAAAGTCCTGGTATAACTAAAACATATTATAATGTAACTTAATTTTAACCTATTGTCTTACAGCTATTACAGTTGTTGCTAAATATAAATAGATACAACTTAATACTAATGATTTTTTATTTGTGTTTAACGCAATAGTGCCCCCAAGGAAGAGTTTCATATGAATCGTTCGATATGGATCTTTTATTATCAAAAGGACTTAGTCCAATTTTATTTTGTTTTATGGAGTACAGCTTATGTTTTTCTGATCTGATTAGATTTTTTGATACCATTTTCTCTTTAAAATTGTTTAGGCAGTCAACATATTTATCAAATATTATTTTTGATTCGACGATACCTTTCTTAACACCCTTTGCCTTTTTAATAACTTTTTCGACTGACATATTTTCAATTCTATAATGTTTTTATTCGATTCACAATCAAGAACTTTAAAAGCATATATCTTTGCTCTCAATCCAACAAAGTGTGTCATGATTTTACCGTTGTTCTCATCTTTCGTCATAACCAAAACTTTCTTATTTACCCTTGGTATATCATATATATTATTTTCAGGATAATCTGAGGTATCAAAAAATTTGAAACTGTCACGGCGTATAGCTTCATATATATCACAATTTCTTATTTCATATACTAAACTATCAGTATCTGTGTATGTTATAGAACAGTCTTTTGCAAAAGTAGGTAGCATATAGTTATAATGAAATTCATAAATGGTTGTTTTGGCAATGTCCAAAATAGGTTTATTAAAGTAAATTTCAGTTTTCTCAAGTTCTACGGCAGCCAAATTTTCATTGAATATTGTAATACTTTTGAATTCAGGTCGAGAAATCAGAGTTTCAGCTCCATAGCGCCCATTCCAGTTTTGGACCAACTTTGAATGTTTTCCATAGTTTTGCCGAAAACTGCGTTGTTCATTAATTTGAAAAGGTTTTTTTCAAATTCGTTTTTAGCATGCTGTCTTAATTGCGTATTTAAGTCAATATAAGGCTTTAGCCATGCAGATTGTTTAAAACTTAAGTTCCTGTGGATATGCTTTAGTCTAATACCAAGTTTTAATGCCTGCTTTAAATTTACATAGTGAATTACATACTCTTTTTTGTCAAACAATGTAGCTATAAGTTTTTTGTTTTGATTGTTTTTTTCTTGAGGTGGACACATATGTTCAGGGCTTAGCGGAAGGTCGGAGAAATAGTCATGCAGCAATGCGAGGATCTCCAAGTCTACTTCCAATATGTATCCCCTGTGTGAATTATCTAAAACTTCATCTAACTTAAACATTTTTTTGTCACTTTCATTTAGCCATTGAAAATCCCCATATGGTAAACACTGACTCATGCTGTATCCATATTGAATGTACTCGGTTTATTAGCATCATAATTTGGCATGTATTTGTTATTGGCCACAAAATATCTTTTTGAACACTGACTTAAACCTCCTCTAATACCGCGTTCTATAAATGTGACCTAATTGTAATCTGTTAATAGTTCTAAAGTTTGATTTGTCTTGTAGAGCATACAGTCCCATGTGTAACCAGGAAAGGTATAATAGTTAGCAGGATCTAATCCATATGTTTTATAGCAACTTTTTCTAAATTGTTGGAATACCTCCATTAAAAGGACTATGTCGGATCGTAAATAAAGTTCTAAAGACTCTTTCAGGTTTTTACAATTAAAGCTATTCCATACGTTGTATGCATCTTCATAATCAATCTGCGAAATTTATTTTCCTTCTAGGTGTTAAAAAATTGATGTTTTTCGGGTAACTTTGTTTCTTTTAATGTTTCCCATCTATCCATATAATCATAACAAAACACTCCCTTTCGTGTAAGTAACTTAATCTTATCTTCCTCATAATTATAAAATTCTTTTTTTAAAAGAGGATATTCTATTAAATATGATACAAGATTAGATATGCTGGCCGCCATGAATCGAAAAGAATTAATAAATCTAAATTCTATAAAAATATTAACTAGCTTTTTTGTAAAAGATATGTACTTTTCCTTGTTTACTGGTAGTAAATTTATTGTACCGTCTAACTTTGCTATACTCTCGATAATTAAACTGGCATCATATGAAAAATAACAGGAACGGTGTGAATGTCTGTAAAATTTATGTTACACTCATTATGTGCAGTATCTCTCTATTCAGAGGTATGGTGGTTGTGATCCCTTATCTTTTTGTCATCTTTAGCAAAAGGTTTTTCGCAAACATGACAATTTTTAGCACGATAAAATTCAGTCATTTGTTTTTATTTAGAGGTTCCATTGGTAACACAAGAATACAGTTTCCAAATCTTCTGCAAAGTCTTCCAGCTCCTTAGCAAACCATTCCATGCAATCCGGACCAGTATAATGGCGATAGAAAGATAGAGTGTCATCATATTCACATTTTACATAATAACCAGCAGAAGAAGGGACATGCTGTTGATATTTTTGCGTATTGTTTTCACTTTTATTTCGTATAGGAACAAGCAAACATTCGATATCTGCATAAATTACAAATGGAACCATTTGTTTCTTCTTAAAATTTTTGAATTTCAGTAACTTTTTATCTCTGTTGGTAATTTGTGCACGACGATACTTCCAATTTTTCGACAATCTTTAAAATGCTGAATAAATTTATCTTGTGCGTAAAAAAAGTGTAAACATCTTTCACATATCCACTTTGATGCTTTATTCTTGCTGAGCTGACTGCTTGCAAGTCTTGAAAGATTTTTTATTCATACAAAATGGTAAGTAGAGAGATCTCTAATATCACTATCTTCAGAGTAATATGTATTTTGAATCATTACCAAATTAACATGTCCTTCTTGTTTTTCATTAGTCACGTATGCTGGTAATACTTTGTAGCTTTTATCTACATTTTTGTGAAGTCTATATACGTTTATAGATACATTATTTTGCTTTTCAAAACGAGCAACTTGATTTAAAGCCATAGGAAATTTAATTCCACTTAGGTTAAGCACTTCTTGCGGATGCGGATATAATGAAGTACGAGAAGAATGTTCTTTAACGGGATACAGTGCCGATACAACCGCCCAGCCAAAGCACAAATCGTCATTGTTATTAACATTTACACAAGCTTTACGACTAAGCATTTATTTGGGTAACTCCAGACAGCACCCAGCTCGCATCGGATTGTACTTATTTATCATAAAGTTGTTTATTTTTATAAGAGACCACCCAGATTGTGATTGTGAAAGTGCCTTATTTCTTGAGAAGGCAGCTGAGCCTCTAAAAATTTATAAAAATTTGTTAAAAATGAATTGGTGATATACACAAAATTTATTTTAGTTTTAGTTGAAACTTTTATAAGTCAATGAAAGGTTTAGCATTGTTTATTTTTTTTATATTTATTAAGTTGCATTATATACATATACACATAACCAGCAGAAAATAAAGCTTATTAAAGAGACTGTATGGAAGACAAAGAAAAAGCTTGATGGATATCATCTTCTAGGGTATTTTTAGATTTTTAGGCAATAGATAGTTTAAGTTGTGCTACGTATTTTTACGTAAAACTGCACGTTAAGCGCTCTACGTTTTGTTCCAAATTTGAGTTTAAGTTGAATATTTTCACGTTACCATAACAAGTCTACTAATAGCAGAGAATATGGAATTCGGCACTGTCTTTTTTTGATGTTACAATTTTGTTTTTGTCTTTTCAACTACAGTAGGATAGTAGGAATGTATTTGCAAAGAATCGTTTGTACAGTGTCAGTATTCTTGAAATCTCCCCGAGGAGTACTCCCTCAAAATCGGGTGAAACTCACTGCGATTTCACTTGATCTCCGCATCTCTATTGGTCCTCGCTCGAATTTCGGGGAGTACTCGCTCGGGGAGATTTCAAGAATAACGACACTGGAAGCGGAAATTATCGTCTCGGCCTCATTTTTCGATCGGTCAATCAACCAATTATATTCTTTGGTAACGTTAAGGTGCCCGCAGACTGCCGTAAGCTAACGTAAATACGTAAGCTCTTAACGTGACCTTGACGACGGTGTGACAAAGTGCGCTTGCGTAACTGTCAAATCTCATGCTTACGTAAAAATACGTAGCACAACTTAAACTATCTAATGTTTGTACCCGGAGCGCATATATCCATAATAACTGTATGTTTTATATTATTGTTAAGTCACCATTTATCTTTTCATCTTCCTCCAAACCTTAATTTTTTCTATTAGTCCTCTGTAATTTTTTTATTTACTTGATTTAGGAATAGCCTCGTTCCTCCATATATAAAACTTTCTAGCTTAAATGCTCGATTTTATATTAGTACACTATTGATTGTGAGTATTTTTCTTGCTTATAGTTATAATAATAACATTTCGTCTTCTTATATACCTATGTCGAGTCATAATTAATATTGTCCATACGCAATCATTTATACTTACGTTTTTTAAGTTTTGTGCGCTATTTTCCTTGCTTCTTTGTAATGACGATGTTAGATAGTCTTGGCATCTATCTCATATGCTCACAAGCTCTGTTTAAAGTTCAATTTGAAAATCTAGTTCTTTCTCCATTTGTTCTATAACGAAAAGTCAAGACAACACTTTAAGCAACAAAAAGTTTTTATCATAATTTATATAGATGATTTAAACTTATTAAAAAATTATCTTTTAGGTTTTATATATTTTATGCGTTTAAGATAAATACTTTCCTTACTTTTTCCATGTTACATCCATTAAGAATATTAACCGAACACAAGGCTTAAAATGTAAAACATAAAAAAGTGTCCTGGCTGATTTGTTTGATTTAGAAAAGCAAATGCATGAGACTATTTTAACTGCAAATCACAATGATGATATAAGGAAGCTTTTTAGTACCCACTTTTTGTTCCGTCTGCGTCTGTGCGAGATTGATAGTAATGGTTCATCATCCAGAATACAATTATCATTATCTTTCACATTACTAAAATTTGATGATCATTTGTAGCTTTTAACGCTTCAACGCCTAAAATAGAGACGAAAAGGTAAATATGAAAGAGATATATATGCAAATTTATTCTACTATAGCAGGAACGTATAGACATAAAGATAACAGCACAACTTTTCATATACTTTTACTAAATAGCAATTCGTTCTTAAATTTTGCTATTATTCTATGCATGTACATTAAATAATTAATGTTTAGGTACTTTGTAAAAATAAAAGTTCTAGCATTTTCTGCTAATATAGGACGTAAAAAACACTATTTGACCTGCCACAAGTTTTTCATCACATAAATCAAGAAGTCTAATATAGTTTCTTGTAATATACTTCAATACCATTAATACTCTTAATGGTTGTAACATGGAAAAAATATGGAAACGCATAAAATATATAAAACGTAAAAGATAATTTTTTAATAAGTTTAAATCATCTACTTATAAAAACGATGTTATTTTATGATAAAAACTGTGCTTTTTGTTACATAAAGTGTTGTCTTGACTTTTCATTATAGAACAAATGGAGAAAGAACTAGATTTTCAAATTGAACTTTAAACAGAGCTTGTGAGCATATGAGATAGACGCCAAGACTATCTAACATCGTCATTACAAAGAAGCAAGGAAAATAGCGCACAAAACTTAAAAAACGTAAGTATAAATGCAAAAGTGAGGGGGTTTAGGTAAATATAAATGATTGCGTAAGGACAATATTAATTATGACTCGACATAGGTATATAGGAAGACGAAATGTTATTATTATAACTATAAGCAAGAAAAATACTCACAATCAATAGTATACCAATATAAAATCCAGCGTTTAAGCTAGAAAGCTTTATATATGGAGAAACGAGGCTATTCCTAAATCAAGTAAATAAAAAAATTACAGAGGACTAATAGAAAAAATTAAGGTTTGGAGGAAGATGAAAATATAAATGGTGACTTAACAATAATATAAAACATACAGTTATTATGGATATATGCGCTCCGGGTACAAACATTGCCCAAAAATCTAAAAATACCCTAGAAGATGAAATCCATCAAACTTTTTCTTTGTCATCCATACAGTCTCTTTAATAAGCTTTATTTTCTGCTGGTTATGTGTATATGTATATAATGCAACTTAATAAATATACAAAAAAATAAACAATGCTAAACCTTTTATTGAGTTTCAACTAAAACTAAAATAAATTTTGTGTATACCACCAATTCATTTTTAACAAATTTTTATAAATTTTTAGAGGCTCAGCTGCCTTTTCAAGAAATAAGGCACTTTAAGAAAAAAGTGAGACATAGACATAGTAAACCGGTTTACACCGCTCCTCTCCTAGTTCTTGTTGAAAAGGTCATCGAACCTTTGTATATTCCCTCTTTTTTTAGTCTATTATTTTCTTTATTAATCCAAAGTTAAAAATATCATCGAACCTGTTTATAACGCACCTTTCACCATCCACGGTAAAAGGTTTATTGAACTTATAGCTCTCCTTCACTACTCTAAACCTTAAAGAACACCTGTTTCTTACATACTTTGGTTATAAAAAAAGGGTCAATGTAGTATATTCAACACCTTTTTCCTTATATTACTAAAATAATTTTAATTTTATTCAAAATTTATACTACGTGAAGAAACCTGGTCCAATAAGTAAATAATAAAAAGAAAGAACTTGTTTGGTGTGCAACGCAATTGAGAACAAAACACTTTTGGGCATGCATGTAAATCTAACGATTTTGTATAAAGAAATGATCCTCATTTAACTATTTCAGTCCGGTTGTGTATCCCATCCTGGTCGCTTATACTCAGAGAACATTTAAGTAATTATTAGTTATAGGCACATAATTAAATAATAATTTTTTTTTAAAAAAGACTGCTTTGACTAGCAGAAAAATAAGTGTTGCGCTGAAGAACTCAAAGTCTGTAACTGAAAAAGCTCACCTAACAGCTTGTCTGGTACAAGTTAAAGAGTCCAAACACAATTTAAAAAGACTTTTAAAGGTATGAGGTGGAGATGTCATCAATAGAAAAACTGCAAAACATCGTGTTCAGTGGGAAGATGTAAATTCCGCCTTTGACAACCGGGTAAGAAGTGGTGTGATTACGAACTTGAAAAACAATGATGCTAAGCAATTTTTAGATGACAGTTGTAGCTTATTTAAAAGGAGAATTCAAAATATTTTGAAAAAAGAAGAAATGGTAAAAGTAAACACAGTCTTAAGTGGGAATTTTCAAATTCTAAAACAACAACCGAAACGAAATATTTCAATACTGGGAATGCTCCAATTGACCGTAATACTGATGTAGTTAAATGGTTTGAGAAGCATGTGAAAAATCAGTTATTGATTGATCTTGAAGTATTTGCGGAAAATCAATCTGGGTGGTCTCTTATAAAAACAAACAACCTTATGATAGGAATAAATAAGTACAATTCGATGCGAGCTGGGTGCTGTCTAGAGTTACCCAAAGAAATTCTTAGTCGTAAAGCTTGTGTAAATGTTAAGAGTGTTATGCCCGCAGTAAGAAAAACGATAAATGCAATGGACTGTATAATTTAATCAATGAAAGCGCGAGCAAACATAAATATATTGATATGAAATTACGAAATAATCAAACGTCCATAGGTAAAATATTTGGTGCCACACAACGGTAATCAGATACAAATGCACTCACTAGTTTGCAGCCACTTTCTCCACGTTCTAAGGGGCCCCTGATTGGATCTAATGATGTCACCACGTAGCTGAAGGGCTGAAGTTTCTAGTTCTATGCTTCAGTACACCAAAATTGAGCACTTTCAGGTGTAGAAATTTGAAATAGTTGGAGAACGAAATTAACACGCCATTTTCTCGAGGCGGTCGACAAGGGTCTCACTGGTTGTTGGTGCGCATGTCCAAATACGCGAAATGCGCTTTATCCTTCATACAATTGTGTGGTTTTAAAAATATATATAAACAACCGCGAAATTTAGCGGGAGCTAACATAACTGCCCTCAAAAACACACAATTTTAGAATCTCAACCGGACAGATATAGATATAAGAAAAAGAATCGACCGATAAATATAAATGAATGAAAACAGATAAGTATCGTAAGTTTATTTAGAGATAACGAAATCCCGAAAAAAGGCAAAACAAACAAACAAAAAATTCAAAAAAAAATTAAAAATAAAAAAAACCTACTGTAATACCCGGTAAAAGGTAGAAAATTAAAATTACTTTTAATTTGGCAAGAGGCACAGTTTTACAACTGGCCGCTTATAAACACCGGTAACCGTTTGTACCGTCGCAACACGCACCTGACCGTCCCCGCCGGGATGCTGTTCGATGACCCGACCGACCGGCCATTTCAAAGGCGATTGAATGTGATCACTTGTTATGATAACCAAATCATTTAATTTGATATTTGGGGACGAATCAGCCCACTTGTGTCGCTGTTGTAGCGTATGCAAATACTCTATAGAATACCGTTTCCAAAAATCATTATGTAGTTTTTGGATTAGTTGCCATCTCGAGAGCCGATTTAGGGGAACCTCGGACAAATCTGACTCCGGAATTTCTGAATTAAGGGGTTCAAGTGTCAAAAAATGCCCAGGGGTAAGAGGTTGAAGATCGTGTGGGTCTGAAGAGGCAGAGATAAAGGGCGACTATTAAGTACGGCTTCTATGCGACAGGTAAGGGTGGACATCTCCATGATAGACTTCTGGTCGCCGACAACTCGTACAAAGTGAGTTTTAAAACTTTTGACGCCAGCTTCTGCCAGGCCATTGAAATGTGGACTGAGAGGAGGTCCCAGATGCCAACGAATAGAAAGTCTGGTGGCAGCACTTCTTGCGTAATCCAGTAATTGGTTACGAAACCCTATAAAATTACTGTCTTGATCTGACCAGCATTGCGTCACGCTTCCGCGTCTGGAAATGAATCGATGGAATGCACCTACGAACCCTTCGATGGACAGTTCCATGGTTAATTCCAAATGCACGCAATGTGTGGCCGTACAGACAAACACACAGACATACGATTTGAAAGCTTTACAACCACGGTAACGATGAGGAATCACAAAGAAAGCTCCACAAAAGTTTAAGTTGATTGATTCGATGAACGGGAAGTGAACTCATTATGGGCGGCCTATAGGGTTTAGGGTTGATTCTAAAACATTGCAAGCACTTGGATATGGTTCTTTGAATTGCCCGTCTGGCAGATAATATCCAAAATTGCTGTAAAAGCAGATTATGTAATGTTTTAAACCCAGGATGAAGATATTGTCGATGAGCGGACTCGATAAGAAGAGTAGTTAAACGATGGTTACTCGAAAGTAAGACGGGGTGTTTTGCAGAATAAGACAAAAGGTCAGATTTTTGTAATCTGCCACCGACTCTAATGATATTATTCTCATCAAGAAAAGGTGAAAGTTTTCGCAAAGGTTTCGGTATTGGTTTATCTTTAGATAACGCGGATAAAAGCTCAGAAAAACAAGAACCTTGAACGCGTTTGATAAGAAGGTGTAACGCACTTTGCATCTCACCGGTGGTAGGAAAAACAATATTCTCAAAAATAACTTTTTGGTCCGGCGGCTTAGTGGGTTTTTGATAGGAATGGTTTTGAAAAAGGTTAACTATTCGAAGGACATAACAAATGATACGTTGAATTTTTGATATAGATGAATATTTGATAAGAAGCTGATCTAAGAAGTTGACATCAATTATCGCATTGCAACAGACCTTTGGCTTTTCCTCCAGATTAATATCTCCGAAATCAATCGGCATTTTTGATTTATGAAAATCGGGCCATTCGTTTTCGGGAGACCACAAAAACGACGGTGCGTTCCACCACATATCATGTGACAGGAGCTGTGAAGGGGTGGCCCCTCGTGACGCAATATCGGCTGCATTTAAAGCAGAAGGAATGTAGCGCCACGAGTTTGAGGGAATGATTTCTTGGATTCTACTGACTCGATTTCCAACAAAGGTTTGCCAGCGATTAAGAGGGGATGAAAGCCAGTGCAATACGACTTGCGAATCGCAGAAAGTAACGATATTTGTAAAAGTTATTTTTCCTTCATAGTTAGATAAAACGAAGTCACTTAATTCGCTTAAAAGAAATGCGCCTAGGAGTTCTAGCCTAGCCAAAGTCTGTGACTTTATAGGCGCGACCCTAGATTTTGCAGATATGAGAGAAACAGATATATTGTTTTCCTCTTCTACACGAAAATATACGACGCCTGTGTAGCCTCGAATTGAAGCGTCACAGAAGCCGATGATTTGACAGGTATTGGTTTTTGACAGTTTGATTTGTCGGGGTAATTGAAAATTGGAAAGAAGCGGGAATTCAGAACGAAGTTTGTTCCAAGAGTCGATGATAGAAGAATCTGGTTCTTCGTCCCAGCCTATTTTTGATATCCACAACTGTTGCAAAATAAATTTTGCTTGTAACAACAAGGGACAAAGAAAACCTAAGGGGTCAAAGATTGTTCCTATGATAGATAAAATAGAACGTTTGGTTGGGGATTTGTCCTTCATTCGGCATTGATAAGAAAAAATGTCGTTTTTTGGATGCCATTGAAGTCCTAAAACTTTGATAAAGTGGGGTTCCTCCTTGTCGAAAGAGAGAGGCATTTGACGATCGGACTCTGGCAATGTTGCCAATAACTCAGGACAATTGCTTGCCCATTTTTTAAGTTCAAATCCTCCCGACTTCAACAAATCATTGAGTTCTGTTTGAAGGGAGAGAGCTTCAGAAAGCGAAGGGCTAGTTCCCAAGATATCGTCGATATAGATTGACGTTTTTAGAACAGTACTAGCCATAGGAAAACGTTCCTTTTCTCTCTCTGCCAGCTCATTTAAGGTACGCATGGCTAGAAAAGGTGAGCATGTCATGCCAAAAGTGACAGTAAAAAGTTCCCACACTGAAAGTGGGTCCTGTGGAGAAAACCTCCACAATATCCTTTGATAAGGACGGTGATAAGGATTAATAAGGACTTGACGGAACACCTGTTTGATGTCAGCAATGTAGGCAATAGGATTAAGACGAAACGTAAGGAGTAAAGAAGCAATATCCTTTTGAAGTTTCGGTCCAGATAACAATGTGTCATTGAGACTAATATTTTTTGGGGTGACTGCCGAACAATCCCAGACTACCCTTAATTCCAACAATACTGGATGAATATACCAGAACTGGCTCACTCTAAAGAGTTCATTAAAGGACCTTGTCAGAAGAGAGCCAGAAATATCATTGGACTTACCAGACATGAGATCCGTATAGTGACAGGACTTTTTACGGGTCACTGCCGACTAAGAGTACCCATGCACAGAATGGGAATAACAGAAGAGACCGAATGTAGACTCTGTATGGAGGATGATGAAACAGTTAGACATGTACTGTGCGAATGTCCGGCTATTGCACGTTTACGTCAAAACACTTTCGGTAAACCTCAGATTGATTCAGAAGATCTGAACAGTGTCTCACCCAAACTGATAGCTAACCTTTTTGGAGGATTAGGCATACAGTGGTGAGAAACCACTCAAAAGTGAGCCACAATAGACCCACTAGTGGTCGCAGTGGAAGGGCTGCAAGGCCCACTCATATATGAATCATCAATCATCAATCATCACCCTTAATTTTTTACTTAAGCTTTCCGGCTTTAGTACGCAATGATGTGCTAAAAAACACGATACGTCGACCTTTGGTTGACTAGATAAAACTAAACTCATATGATTAGAATCGATATAGTCTTGCATGAAACTTGAATAGGCAGTTTACAGATCAGGATTTTTGATTAATCTATTTTCTAGAAGTAAAAATCTACGATAAGCTTGCGGATAAGTATTTCCTAGGTCAGGGTTTATTTTATCTTTAAACGGAAGATCTACCATGAATCTACCGCTCGGTTGCCGTACTACACTAGCAGTAAAAATTGATTCTGCCTGTTTTTCTTCCTTTGATAAGATTTGTTTTTTAGGCAAATGTTCGATTTCCCAAAACCTAGGGAGAATGACCTCTAAAGGAGGTGAATGACTCGTTAAAAAACAACTGGTTCGTTCCGTAAGACTACCTACTTCGTCAACCTTTCCCATGACGACCCAGCCAAAGATAGTTTCAAGGGCTGAAGGCTGCCCTACCTGTCCAAGAACCCTGCCCTCCTTGAATATCTGTGCGAATAGCTCGCAACCAATAACCAGGTCCACAGGTCTAGATTTGAAATAAGATGGGTCGGCAAGTTTAAGGTTTTCCAAGTGTTTCCACTGATTATAATTATTATTGTCCTTGTGGCTTAATGTGACATTGAACGAGCCCTTTGGAAGTAAAAGAAGACATCTGATTTAATCCGAATATTTCAGTGGTGTAACTTCGCCTAGGAAGATGTTTTGAGAGTGCAGTTTTATCATTCAGGCCATCGATTTCCGTTTGAAGAAGTCAAAATTCTAGACATGGAAACTCAATCCTATAAAAGAAAATTAAGTGAGATGATTCAAATCAATATCCATGACGCAGTTAACATCAAGACGGATGCTGATGGATTAAGTGGAATTTATAGGAATATATTGAACAAGTACAGGAATCAAGCTTTAAACACCTAGTTCCTAAATTGTTTCTACTTACTATTGCTTATGTTGTAATATAGTGTTGACCTACTGTGATATATATGTTTAGTTTGTTAAATATTAAGTAATGTCCTTTTATAATTTAAAATTAATGTAGTTTTAAAAAAAAATTGTTTTTTTACCAAAAGAATTTTATGAATGATAGTTTTAACCTTACGTGTTTATTGGTACCATAAGTGTAGTATTTTGTTTATTTTTATTTTTATGTTTTGTTAGATTCGACAGGTTAAAGATCATTGTCGTTTAGATGGTAGTAAATTTTAACCTCATATTTTTATAATAATAACAATTCATTTGTTTATAAAATTTTAAAGTAAAATGTTCTTCGATCAACACTCACCCCTGTCCGCTGTACTTATGGACCCAAGAAACATTTCTATCTGAGTAAGTTTACTTTGGACTATAGATTGATAATAGAGAATAATCCTAGGTTGAACATATAAACATAAAAAAAAAATTCAAGACAAAAAAATGTTATTAGATTTTGTTACATTTCTTTTCCATGTAAATATATAGAACCTGTTCATTGTTTTTAGGGCTTGAAAAAGGATTAATTAAATCCGAAACGTTGCCAAAGGTACCTTAGTTTCTTTTTGGTCTGTCCTCTACCCACGAATACCTACCTGATAAATATTGAAGTTTTCGGACGTTACTTAGACTTTGATTTTGATCTATAATGTTATTAAAAAGATCGAAAAAGCTTGGCCATAATTTTTTATCACCTCGGAATATGGGAATACCTAACTCTTTGAGTTTTGGAGTTTCAGATTCGTTTTGTCGAACATATGATCCCGAAAGGGTTGGGGCCTCAACCGGAAATATTTTAGAGTAAACCCCCTTACACGCATAAACATATTTACGAGCTTCTGAAAGGATCGCATCCTGTGTTTTAAACTCCTCGTCGTCCGAGTCGTCTATCAACATAATGACGTCATTATGTGCCAGCATGCATTTATCGAAGGTTTCATCCAAATCGGAATACCTCACTTGAAACTCGTTTCTCGCTTTTTCATCCTTTTCCGCAGTCTGTGACAACACATAACACTCGGTGATCGCAGATAAAAAACCCTTGCGTTTTTGCGCGGCTTTTTTGACAGACATGATTTTACCTTTGAAATGACGAAATTGTCGGTAAATATACAATTAACGCTAAATTAATGCTTCTGAAATAGAAAAATGACGAATTGTCGAAAATATGCACTAATTTATCGCAATTGATGAAAATTGTTTTAAATATCGAAATGATATGAAACACCCTAACACATAAATGAGAAATGTTTTTGTTTGTTTTGTTTTATGGTTCCTTCGCTTTGTTTACTGAATCGACCACGCGATAGACACGTGCGTGCCGCTACCGACACCGACGACTTTCTTTGGTTGCAAATACGATGCGAAAAAATTCAAGGCCGCCTTGTTTTCGGCCTGAAAATAATTATTAATACCGTCGTATAGATTTATTTTAAAATAATTCGGCTCGCAAGGAACACTTATGTTATGCCCGCAGTAAGAAAAACGATAAATGCAATGGACTGTAAATATTTAATTCCTGAAAGCGCGAGCAAACATAAATTTATTGATATGAAATTACGAAATAATCAAACGCCCATAGGTAAAATATTTGGTGCCACACAACGGTAATCAGATACAAATGCACTCACCAGTTTGCAGCCACTTTCTCCACGTTCTAAGGGGCCCCTGATTGGATCTAATGATGTCACCACGTAGCTGAAGGGCTGAAGTTTCTAGTTCTATGCTTCAGTACACCAAAATCGAGCACTTTCAGGTGTAGAAATTTGAAATAGTTGGAGAACGAAATTAACACGCCATTTTCTCGAGGTGGTCGACAAGGATCTCACTGGTTGTTGGTGCGCATGTCCAAATACGCGAAATGCGCTTTGTCCTTCATACAATTGTGTGGTTTTAAAAATATATATAAACAATCGCGAAATTTAGCGGGAGCTAACAAAGAGCAATGACGATTTGTGCTTTGGCTGGGCGGTTGTATCGGCACTTTATCCCGTTAAAGAACATTCTTCTCGTACTTCATTATATCCGCATCCACAAGAAGTGCTTAACCTAAGTGGAATTAAATTTCCTATGACTTTAAATCAAGTTGCTCGTCTTGAAAAGCAAAATAATGTATCTATAAACGTATATAGACTTCACAAAAATGTAGATAAAAGCTACAAAGTATTACCAGCATACGTGACTAATGAAAAACAAGAAGGACAAGTTAATTTGTTAATGACTCAAAATACATATTACTCTGAAAATTGACGTCTGTTTTGTGTCAGAAACGCATTTCACTAACCAGTCTCACATTAAATTTAAAGGTTATAAAGTGTATCATACAACTCACCCTAGCAATACTGCACATGGGGGAAGTGCTGTAATAATTAAAGAAAATATATCACACTATGAGGAGATGGGATATAAAACCATAGAGATTCAAGCTACATTAGTAAGTGTAAAAACCAAAACATATACATTAGTCATAAGTGCTGTCTATATACCACCAAGGCACTTACTAAAGAAAAATCAATATCTTAATTTTCTCAGAAAATTAGGAAACCGTTTTATAGTTGGAGGTGACTTTAATGCAAAAAATACCTACTGGGGATCTAGACTGACGAATTCTAAAGGAAAAGAACTTTTGCAAGCTATTAGTGAATATCAATGTGAGCCGATATCAACTGGTAAGCCCACATACTATCCAACAGATCCAGGAAAAATTTCAGATCTAATTGATTTTTTTATAGTAAAAAATATATCTTTAAGTTTTGCAGATATAGAAGAAAGTTTTGATTTACACTCAGATCATTCAGCTATTATTCTAACTCTTAGTAAAAACATAATAAAGAAAGAAGCAAATATCTCACTAGTTAATAAACTGACTGACTGGATTAGTTTTAAACAAAGTCTGTCAGAAAAAATAAACCTATCAGTACCATTGCAAACGCCAGAGCAAATCGATAAAGAAGTTGATTATTTTGTTACCAATATTCAACAAGCAGCTTGGGAAAACAGTCCAAAACCAAAGAGAATTTTTAAGGGAAAAAACTATCCAAAGGAAATTAGAGACCTTATATTGGAAAAAAGGAAACTAAGAAGAAAGTGGCAACAAAGCCGTGATCCTCGGGACAAAACAAATCTCAACAACATGACGCAGCGCATTAGGCGAGAAATTCTAGTAATAAAAAATGAATCTATTAACCATTTTCTTAATGAACTTACAGATGATAAAAATACCGACTATTCCCTTTGGAAAGCAACCAAAGATTTTAAAAGACCAATTATCCAAATTCCACCCATACGAAAATCTAACAACCAGTGGGCAAGGAGTAACGAAGAAAAAGCAGATATTTTTGCAAGTCATTTAGAAAAAACATTTCAGCCCCACGAAGCACCAGATGAACACTTTCATTTAAATGAACCCCATCAAATCGAGGACCATATTAAGCTTACATCACCAAAAGAAATATTAACAGAAATCAAAGATATTAATTCGAAAAAAGCCCCAGGGTATGATCTTATTAACGGGGTAGTCATAAAACAACTCCCCAGAAAAGCTATCGTAAAACTATGCAACCTAATTAATGCGTCTTTTAGGCTTAGGTATGTACCTAACCTGTGGAAAGTTGCAGAAGTTATCATGATTCCAAAACCGGGAAAACCACTCCATGACGTGTCATCTTACAGGCCAATATCTTTGCTGCCAGTTATATCCAAGCTCTATGAAAAATTATTGCTTAAAAGAATAAAACCCATCATAGAAAGACAAGAAATTATTCCATCTCATCAATTTGGTTTTCGAGACAAGCATTCCACGATAGATCAAGTACACAGAATTACTAATATAATAGAAAAAGCACTAGAAGAGGGAAAAGTTTGTTCTGCATTTTTTCTAGATGTAGCACAAGCATTTGACAAAGTGTGGCATGAAGGCCTTAATTTTAAACTAAAAAGGTTTCTGCCAAAACAATATTCGGATATTTTGGAATCATACATATCTGATAGACATTTTAGAGTAAAACAGGAAGACTCATACTCAAATTTAAGAGAAATTCAAGCAGGCGTGCCCCAGGGTAGCGTACTAGGCCCTTATCTATACTTATTATTCACTTGTGATATCCCAAAGCCAGAAAATTGTCACTTAGCAACATTTGCCGATGATACTGGTTTATTGACGGTAGAAAAATCTATTGAAAAATGCATAGAAAAACTTCAGGATGCAGTCACCCAAATTCACAGTTGGACCACAAAGTGGCGAATAAAATTAAATGAAACCAAATCAATTCATGTTGATTTTACAAACAAAAATATAAATTGTATGTGATTTATATTTTTGTTTGTAAAATCAACATGAATTGATTTGGTTTCATTTAATTTTATTCGCCACTTTGTGGTCCAACTGTGAATTTGGGTGACTGCATCCTGAAGTTTTTCTATGCATTTTTCAATAGATTTTTCTACCGTCAATGCAGTCACCCAAATTCACAGTTGGACCACAAAGTGGCGAATAAAATTAAATGAAACCAAATCAATTCATGTTGATTTTACAAACAAAAATATAAATCACATACAAATAACAATTAACAACATTCCAGTACCATATTCGAATCAGGCAAAATATCTAGGTATGACACTTGATGCCAAATTGCGCTGGAAAGCACATGTTAAGAAAAAAAAAGAAGAACTTGAGATAAGGTATAGAAAAATGAACTGGCTAATTGGAAGGAAGTCCAATTTAACAATTCATAATAAGTTACTGCTTTATAGACAAATACTGAAACCTGTATGGACATATGGTATTCAACTATGGGGTTGTGCTAAAGAGAGTAACATTCTAGTTGTACAGAGATTTCAAAATAAAGTATTAAGAAACATTGTGAATGCACCTTGGTACGTTCGAAATAGTGACCTTCATCGAGATCTAAAAATCGAAACTGTAGCAGAGACTATAAAAAAGTACGCAAAAAGCCATGAAGATAGACTCCATCGGCATGTGAATGTGGAAGCAATTCAGCTTCTAGACAATACTATGCTAGTTCGACGACTAAAAAGAGTGAAGCCGTTTGAGCTAGTAAACTAAGTGAATTACACATAAAACAAAATAATGCTATAAACACAACACAATTGTGAGTTACAGACTAAACAAAGCGGGGAGAACTGTTGAGTGAACCCTAAGTTTAAATCTGACTTTTCTAGTAAATTAAGTTAAAACAAAATTGCTAATTAGTCTTACTGACTAGATTGTAATAAAAAAAACACAATGTGTTTGACAAATAAAAAAAAAAAAGAAAAACTCTGAAGATAATGATATTAAAGATCTCTCTACTGCAACTTACCATTTTGTATGGATAAAAAATCTTTCAAGACTTGTAAGCAGTCAGCTCAGCAAGAATAAAGCATCAAAGTGGATATGTGAAAGATGTTTACACTTTTTTTACGCACAAGATAAATTTATTTAGCATTTTAAGGATTGTCGAAAAATTGGAAGTATCGTCGTGCCCAAATTACCAACAGAAGATAAAAAGTTACTAAAATTTAAAAATTTCAAGAATAAACAAATGGTTCCATTTGTAATTTATGCAGATATCGAATGTTTGCTTATTCCCGTACAAAATAAAAATGAAAACAATACGCAAAAATATCAACAGCATGTCCCTTGTGCTGCTGGTTATTATGTAAAATGTGAATATGATGATACTCTATCTTTCTTTTGCCATTATACTGGTCCGGATTGCATGGAATGGTTTGCTAAGGAGCTGGAAGACTTTGCAGAAGATTTGGAAACTGTAATTCTTGTGTGATTTACCAATGGAACCTTTAAATAAAAAACAAAAGACTGAATTTTATCGTGCTAAAAATTGTCATGTTTGCGAAAAACCGTTTGCCAAAGATGACAAAAAGATAAGGGATCACAACCACCATACCTCTGCATACAGAGGTGCTGCACATAATGAGTGTAACTGAAATTTTACAGACATTCACACCGTTCCTGTTATTTTTCATAATTTAAGTTCATATGATGCCAGTTTAATTATCGAGAGTATAGCAAAGTTAGACGGTACAATAAATTTGCTACCAGTAAACAAGGAAAAGTACATATCTTTTACAAAAAAGCTAGTTAATAATTTTATAGAATTTAGATTTATTGATTCTTTTCGATTTATGGCGGCCAGCTTATCTAATCTTGTATCATATTTAATAGAATATCCTCTTTTAAAAAATAATTTTATGATTATGAGGAAGATAAGATTAAATTACTTACACGAAAGGGAGTGTTTTGTTATGATTTTATGGATAGATGGGAAACATTAAAAGAAACAAAGTTACCCGAAAAACATCAATTTTTTAACACCTTAAAAGGAAAAGAAATTTCGCAGATTGATTATGAACATGCACACAATGTATGGAATAGCTTTAATTGTAAAAACCTGAAAGAGTATTTAGAACCTTATTTACGATCCGACATAGTCCTTTTAATGAAGGTATTCCAACAATTTAGAAAAAGTTGCTATAAAACATATGGTTTAGATCCTGCTAACTATTATACCCTTCCTGGATGCACATGGTACTTTATGCTGTACAACACAAATCAAACTTTAGAACTATTAACAGATTACAATATGGTCACATTTATAGAACGCGGTATTAGAGGAGGTTTAAGTCAGTGTTCAAAAAGATATGTTGAGGCCAATAACAAATACATGCCAAATTATGATGCTGATAAACCGAGTACATTTTTAATCTATTTTGATATCAACAACCAATATGGATACAGCATGAGTCAGTGTTTACCATATGGGGATTTTCAATGGCTAAATGAAAGTGACAAAAAATGTTTAAGTTAGATAAAGTTTCAGATAATTCACACAGGAGATACATATTGGAAGTAGACTTGTATGCCCTGAACATATGTGTCCACCTTAAGAAAAAAACAATCAAAACAAAAAAGTTATAGCTACATTATTTGACAAAAAAGAGTATGTAATTCACTATATAAATTTAAAGCAGGCATTAAAACTTGGTATTTGTCTAAAGCATATCCACAGGATCTTAAGTTTTAAACACTCTGCATGGCTAAAGCCTTATATTGACTTAAATACGCAATTAAGATTTGAAACGAATTTGAAAAAAACCTTTTCAAATTAATGAACAACGCAGTTTTAGGCAAAACTATGGAAAACATTCGAAATCATATTAATGTCAAATTGGTCCAAAACTGGGATGGACGCTATGGAGCTGAAGTTCTGATTTCTCGACCTGAATTCAAAAGTATTACAATATTCAATGAAAACTTGGCTGCCGTAGAACTTGAGAAAACTGAAATTTATTTTAACAAACCTATATACCTGGGCATGTGTATTTTGGACATTGCCAAAACGACCATATATGAATTTCATTATAACTATATGATACCTACTTTTCCAAAAGATTGTTCAATAACATACACAGATACTAATAGTTTAGTATATGAGATAAGAAATTGTGATATATATGAAGCTATACGCCGTGACAGTTTCAAATTTTTTGATACCTCAGATTATCCTGAAAATAATATATATGATATACCAAGGGTAAATAAGAAAGTTTTGGTTATGACGAAAGATGAGAACAACGATAAAATCATGACACACTTTGTTGGGTTGAGAACAAAGATGTATGCTTTTAAAGTTCTTGATTATGAATCGAATAAAAACATTATAGAATTGAAAGATATGTCGGTCGAAAAAGTTATTAAAAAGGCAAAGGGTGTTAAGAAAGGTATCGTCGAATGAAAAATAATATTTGATGATTATGTTGACTGCCTAAACAATTTTAAAGAGAAAATGGTGTCACAAAATCTAATCAGATCAGAAAAACATAAGCTGTACTCCATAAAACAAAATAAAATTGGACTAAGTCCTTTTGATAATAAAAGATCCATATCAAACGATTCATATGAAACTCTTCCTTGGGGGCATTATTGCGTTAAACACAAATAAAAATCATTAGTATTAAGTTGTATCTATTTATATTTAGCTGTAATAGCTGTAAGACAATAGGTTAAAATTAAGTTACATTATAATATGTTTTAGTTATCCAGGACTTTGTAAAAAACTCTTTTTATGCTATGATTAATAGTATATTAAATAAAATTAGAATTAGTCGGACTAGACTTTTTGTATTCATTAGTAAGATGATCAAGACTATAGGTAAAAGTTGCAAGTGATGTGGGAAATGTAAAAATAAAATATTTATTTTACTTGTTGGTAGTGCTTGTTAGTAGTAGCATTAGGATGGTAATAGGAATGAATGTAATTAATATATAATACTTTGTATAGCTAGGCCTATGCCTTTTGCTAACAGCATTAAGACAATAAGAGTAAAAACATCTCTTGTAAGATAAATATAAGAACAGTATTATACAAGTTTGTAATGTCATAATTTATAAGTTAATTTTGTAAAAAACTCTGTAAATGAATGTTACATATTTATATAATAAAATGTTAAACAAGTTATTATGTATCCTTATTTTTAAGTATTATCCATAACAAAAAACAAACAATAGGTACTTACAAAGTAGAAAAAAATACAGTTGGTTTTGATCAGGCTAAGCGCCATTGTAAAAGTAGCTAGGTTAAATAGTGTAATTCCTTATATGAGCGTTTAAAACATATTAAAAAAGTATTAAATATAACAAAGACAAAAAATTTCTGTTGAAAAATATAAAAACTGATAAGATAAAAATAAAAATATTTATTAGCGCAGATAGAGCATTTATAGATATATTTTAAAATTGAATGTGGGCCAGTCAATTAAAAAATAAAATATCTTAGACAAATGACAGGTGATGTCAGATCAACTATCATTAAAGCTAACGATCTTGCAAATGTTTAACATATATCAATATACGAATAGCACAACTATGTCACCCTGAAAAATAAAACAGAAGGCACATCCTAAAATAAATATTCAAGATTCATTTGAGAATCTATCTAAAAAATTAATTAAATTAAAAAAAATTAACATTGCCATTTATAAGTCAGGTGGTAAATGGGAGGGGCGATGCTCACAATCACTGCCGCCTATTCAAAAAAAGACCACGTTTTCGTCTTATGGGGATTTACATGGGAAAAGTGGCCCAGAACCCGCATAGCCTATCTACTCATATTATTTTATTGGTGTATATCGTCCCAACACGTGTGACCCGTGTCACACCCGGCGCACAGTGGCCAAAAACCCTATCTATGTAAATATACAGGGTTTTCCCGTATATTTTTACACCATATCTAAAATGTTTATTTGAATAGATATAAAAATATGAAAAATACAAAAGTTTTTTATTTTTTTACGAAGTTTAAGAATTTTTAAGTCGGAATGTCAAAAAAAACATTCTAAATGTCAAAATTTGACAGGTCGATGGTTTTTTTAAAGGGAACGCCCTGTATATTATTTTAGATATTTATAGATCTATTATCCCTGATTTTAAAAATATATATCTTTGTCTTATTTTATTCATGAGTTTTGGAGATAATTGCGCTTAAATGTTTAAAATACTTAAATTGATCTCCTTAAAACATCAAGGCAGCCATGAAAAAGACAATCGCATTTATACACAAAGTGATGCTGTTGCTTTTGTTAGGTATAAAATTAATTAATATTTGTGCCGCAAGCCAGTAAAAACAAAAAATTATGCAATTTTTGTGAAAAAAAAAATATTTATTACTTCATTTTTAATTTTCTACATAGCCTTCTTGATTATTAATACAATTTTGAATAATTCTTACAAATTTGTGGATAGCTTGAAAGATAGAGTTCACAAAATTTTCGTTAAGGAGTCGACTCGCGCCGATATTTTCGTGCTAATGTAAGGGTTTGGAAATACACGCTTTTCTTGAAGACGGCTAAAGGTTTTAACAAAAACTTTTTTTTATCGTTTAAAGTGATCTTTGGTACAGGCCTAAAACTATTTTTTAGTTAAAAAAAATTCTCCAAAATAGCATGAAATTATGCTTATTATGCATATCATTTTTTTAATAGGAAAATGTTATCTGATTCAATCGGGGAAGAATTTCGGGCCTACAAGGGATATTCCTCTAAATAAATAAAAAATAAAAATACAAAAAATTGCAGGTCATCTGGTAGGAAAACGTGTATTGTTAAACCCTTACAAGACCAAGAATTGCCGCTTTTGTCATCAATAATTATTTTAAAACAATAGCAATATCCTTGTCTTTTCGGTTTTTTACGAAACCGGACCATCAGAGCCGCAGCTAGCATTTTTGGCGCCCGAGGCAGCATTTAAAATTTTTAGTCCCTTTCACCCCTTGATAGAGGTTTTACCAAATCAAAATGATAAATTATATTTGACATTCTCATATACTTTCCACACAGTTTTTGAATTGAGTTGTTTGGTATGGAAAGTGGCACGTTTTCGTCTTCACTTTACACACTAAAAAATAGGGCGGACTATAAACAAACAAATTGTGTGTAAGTGATTGGAAGAAAATATAAACATTTGCACGTGTATAAGTACCGGTGTTTTTTTTTAAATTTACATATTTTATACAGGAGGACGTTAATTAGACATTTTCACCTTAACATTGTTAACTCCTAGAGAATGAGCCAGAAATCGAACAAAATGTTCGAAAAAGGGCTGTTTCTATAAGGCTTAACCCGTGTTCGAGGTCTCTATGTGTAATTTTAAACAGTGAGACCAACATTGTTTACTGGACGCTATTTCCTGAATATGTACAGGGGTGCCACAAAATACCTATAAAAATACTTTAATTACCTGTCTAAAAATCACTGCTTATTTAGCATTAATTGAATATACATAATTCCATCCACCCTTTTGACATTTTTTTAGATCAATATAATGGCACAGATTTTTAAGGGTCAGAGTTGCGCCGATATTCTAGTGTAAATTTAATTTGTGGTTGTTTAATAATACACGGTTTTCTCCAAGACGACTACAGATTTTTACAAAAACTTTCCTTTATTATTGAAAGTAATCTTTTGTCTATTACCAGAATTATTTTTAAGTTTAAACAAAATGTCAAAAATTAGATAAAATTATGCTTAAATATAGTCACAAAGCGACAATTTTATAATAATTTTTTTAATAGGAAATAGATCTTTGTTTTAAACGGGGAAGAATTTCCGTCTTACTGGTGATATTCTTCTAAATAATAAAAAATACTCTGCCAATATATGGGCCCCTAAGCTCACACTAGGTACTATAGTTATAGTGTACGTGTGAGCTAATATAACTAAAAACTGAAATATATTTTATTCAACTCCAGAATAAATTACCTTTTGTTTGATACCACACAAGCCATGTCTTGACTTAAACTCAATTTTTTGAAATCTACCCCCACGCTTAAAAAAAACAAAAACTATAATGTATTTTGTTAAACTCCGGACTCAATTACCTTTCGTTTGATATCACACACGCCATATTTTTACTTAAACTCTAATTTTTGAAATATACCCCCACCCTTTTTTAAATAAATTAAAATGTATTTTGTTTAACTCCAGACTCAATTACCTTTCGTTTGATATCACACACGCCATATTTTCACATAAACTCTAATTTTTGAAATCTACCCCCACCCTTTTATTTGGTTTCTGTTCGGTGGATTTTGTTCATTTTTAAATGGGACCATCTCGACCCAAGACCCAGCCTAGGTACCGAATTTCATTAAAAATCGGCAAAGCGGTTTTTGAGTTATGCGCGTTGGTCGTTACAGACAGACATACAGACAGACAGACAGACATACAGACAGACAGACAGACAGACGGCGCAACAAAAAAGTTTGAAAATCATCTGAAACGTAAAGATATATAAAAAATTTTGAAATCGGAGCAACTTTTTTTTTCTCGAAAAAATTAGGATAACCATAGCTCACACTACTATAGTATAGTATATGTGTGAGCTAAAATTGTTAAAATAAAATGGCATCTGGGACGTTTAAAACGCTTACAATTTATAAAATGTTCGTATCCTCTCTTCCTTTGATAGGGGTTTTACTAAATTCAAAATTACAAATTGTTTTTTACACTTTTTTTGGATGAGTTTGGTACGGAAAATTGCACTTTTTGACACTGTCGTATTTTCACTTTATTTAGCCATCTTTTAATATTTTTGTTACTGTGTAAATATAAGTTCAAATATATTGTATGTGAATTGTCAATCTATAAAAAATAGAGAAAACTCGGAAAAAAGTCAAAATGTGCGAAAAATCGCATAAACCCTGTGATAAAATTGTTCTTTTTATTTTTAATCACGCAGCGAATTGTCCCCTCTAGCTTGTCAAACTACAAACTTTTCGCCTCCGGGAAAAAAGTGGCACGTTTATTCCTTGATATAAACCTGTACTAATTTCTTGACTTTCGTGGACTAAAAATTTTATTCTCTGAAATAAGAGACAAAAATGCGTTTCTAGTCCCTAAAATGAGGGTCAAAAATACGTTTTTATTTGCTGAGGTGCGGTTCGGTTCACTAAGTTTTACAGACATAAGTAGTTATATATTCGGTCAAAAAACACCCCCCCCCTTCCCCTCATGTTGAGTGTTATCTCGGAATTTTTTTTGTCGACTTACTTTTCCTTTTCTCACCCGATGCAGGTATTCGGAGGGTAAAAATTTACAGATCTAAAGGTATCAAAACCAAAATCAGAAGATTTTAAATATATTACCTTTAATTATTATTAAATCTAAAAAAAATCTGATTCTTCTACTACCCCCTCCCTGAACAGAATCGAACTCACCCCCCTTAAAAGCTAAAATTAGTTTCTTTAATGTCCCCACCATGAATTATCCTTATTTTATAAAAAAGTTGAAATATATTGACTACCTATATGACTAACCTTATAAATACCTCTGGCCTCACTGTGTTTCTGGTTAACACAAGTTGAAGAAACCTTGGGACCCTTCGGTACAGTTAGAGTTGGCATCGTACCAGGACCCTAAAATAAAAGGAGTACGCTTCCATATTATACATATTAAACATAGTTAAAAAAAAAGAAAAGTGGCAAAAAACTTTCGTTAAAAATATCTAATTATCGTCTACTGCCTAAGCATAATTTATGTTTGCACTTACCACTTTTTTTGGGCCTTTTTTCTTCCTCTTCGCATTAAGTCGAAGTCTCCATTTTTTGCCTTTTCTTCGTTCATCCATACTTACTACCAATGTTTACACGACTGTTATATAATCAAAGTTACTACCCAAATGCACTCAATAAACGAATATGTACACTTAGTTCAATGAATAGAGGCCAAAATAGGGGGGTTACCCTACAAAAGGTCCGGTAGTTCTGAATTTTGGATATGTTGTTAAGCTGAGGAGGGTAGTTAAAAATCTGAGTTTTCGTCACCCCCACCCCTGTGCTCCCTCCGCCATCTTGAAAAAACCATCAAAAATTGGCACTTTTTTTAGTTTTTTGCCTTTAGTTTCGTTCCAGTACACTAAATTGCAAAAAGAGTTATATGAAATTTCTTAGAGGATATAATTATCTACAATTGGGTGGTACCACGGTTGCTCTGCGAGCAGTAGTAACGGAGCTAGATAATTTTAAAAAATGACTAAAATCACGTGCTTGGGCAAATTTTCAGATTTTTTAGAATTTAGACGGCATAAGCTCCGAAATACTTTGTTCTAGGGTAAAATTTCTGAGAAGTTATCTTGTAGAGAATTTTATCAGCTACAAAATCCATTCTTTAAATGTGTTTTTAAATATTGTAACGGAGTGGGAGTAACTTTTAACTTAAAGTAAGTAAGTTAGAAAATAATAATTTTTTTAAATTTAGTGCTTAAACGCCACGTTTTTTATTTATTTTTATTTTTTCGTGTAAATTTAGTGACGTACAAAAAGGTAAGAGAGCTTAGGGGTCAAACACCTCCTTAAACTAACCACCTCTTCAAAAAACCCCCCCAGACCCCCCAAAATCTAACATATTCAGGTTTTTTCAAATTTTCTCAAAAAATACGCTTCTAAGAGAAAAATGTGTAATATACTTTATTGTAGACAATGAAATTTCGTTTTGAAAAAGATACATCCCGATGGGGGTCCACTATTTATAAACTCTTCAGCGGCGTCCGTTAATTGAAGTAATTTAAAAAAGTAAAAAAATATCCATGTTTTCTCCATGATTTATTCGATTTTTTTTTTAAACCAAGATTTATAGAACAAAATGTGTTATACATTATTGTAGCAAATAAAATTTCCTTTAAAATGCTGTACAAGAAAGTCGGATTGGTTTCATGGTTATAAATTCAGAGACGCCTGTAAATTTAACCAATTTTAAAAAATTACAAATTAAAATATTTTTGTTACAAGTTTTATCTAATTTTTTTAAAAATAAGCCTAATTTTAAAAAATGCTGTAATGCACTTTATTGAAAGTGAAATTCTCTTTTCAACCGTGTATAACTCGATGGGGTTTGACTTACAACGAACCCGCCAGCGACGTCCGTAAATGGGAGCCATTTAATTAATTTTTTTTAAAATTATGTTTTGGACCGGTTTTATTTGATTTTCTGAAAACCATACCGTTTATCAAAAAAATTGTTTATTACTTCGTTGTAGATAATAAAATTTCCTTTTAAACGTTGTATAACATGGTAAAAAATATTTCATATTTACCGCTCCAGTGGTGTGCTTAATTTAAAACATTTTTTTTTAAATCACACATTTTTTAAAATTGGTTTAATTTACGGGCGCCTGTGAAGTTATTACCATAAAACCAATTCGACTGTGTTATACACCCTTTAAAAGGAAATTTTATTATCTACAATAAAGTATAAACACATTTTTTGAAAAAGGGCTTGGTTTTTAAGAAAATCGATTAAAATATGTAACAGAATTAATTTTTTTGGTGATTTAAAAAAAATTGTTTTAAATTAAGCACACCACTGGAGCGGTAAATATGAAATATTTTTTACCATGTTACACAACGTTTAAAAGGAAATTTTATTGTCTACAACGAAGTAAAAAACAATTTTTTTGATAAAGGGCATGGTTTTCAGAAAATCAAATAAAACCTGTGCAAAACATAATTTTAAATTTTTTTTATTAAATGGCCCCCATTTACTGACGTCGCTGGCGGGTTCGTTGTAAGTCAAACCCCATCGAGTTATACACCGTTAAAAAGATAATTTTACTCTCAATAAAGTGCATCATAGCATTTTTCTAAATTAGGCTTACTTTTTGAAAAAATTAGATAAAACTTAAAACAAAAATATTTTAATTTGTGATTTTTTAAAATTGGTTAAATTTACAGGCGTCTCTGAATTTATAACCGTGAAACCAATCCGACTTTCTTGTACAGCATTTTAAAGGAAATTTTATTTGCTACAATAATGTATAACACATTTTGTTTTATAAACCTTGGTTTAAAAAAAATCGATTAAATCATGGAAAATAACATGGATATTTTTTGACTTTTTTAAATTACTTCAATTAACGGACGCAGCTGAAGAGTTTATAAATAGTTGACCCCCATCGAGTTGTGGCGCTGGTACAAAAGAGCGCAGGTCAAAAGAGCGCGGACAAAAGAGCGCAGGACAAAAGAGCGCACGGACAAAAGAGCGCACGGACAAAAGGGCGCACGGACAAAAGAGCGCACGGACAAAATGGCGCACGGACAAAAGGGCGCACGGACAAAAGGGCGCAAATAGCGCAAAATAGCGCAGATCTCAAAAAGATACTAAAAAAATAACCTAACCTTACTTGGTTAGTTTAATATACTAACATAATATACCTGCAGACCTAACATGACCTGATTAAGTTAGTATACTAAAAAATAAACTAACCTGTCTTGGTTAGGTTGGGCCTAATATATTAAAACCTAACCTGCAGACCTTACCTGACCTGGTTAGGCTAGTTTTGTTTATGTTATTATTATTTTTACGGCAGTGGATTACTAAAATAGCGCATTACTGAAATAGTGAAGGCCTAACCTTATCAATCAAATTACCCCAGCCGAAGTGGACCAGGGGCCGAGGATCGGTTAGGTTAGTATCCCTACCTGACCCGGTTAGGTTTTTTTACAAAAAAAAAACTTACCTGATCTGTTCAGGCAAGTTTTTTTTTTGTAAAAAAACCTAACCGGGTCAGGTAGGGATACTAACCTAACCGATCCTCGGCCCCTGGTCCACTTCGGCTGGACAGGGCAAATCGACTTTTGACGTGCGCCCTTTTGTCCGTGCGCCATTTTGTACGTGCGCTCTTTTGTCCATGCGCCCTTTTGTCCGTGCGCTCTTTTGTCCGTGCGCCCTTTTGTCCGTGCGCTCTTTTGTCCGTGCGCTCTTTTGTCCTGCGCTCTTTTGTCCGCGCTCTTTTGACCTGCGCTCTTTTGTACCAGCGCCTCGAGTTGTACCTTTTTCAAAAGCAAATTTCATTGTCTACAATAAAGTATATTACACATTTTTCTCTTAGAAGCGCATTTTTTGAGAAAATTTGAGAAAACCTAAATATGTTAGATTTTGGGGAGTCTGGGGGGGTTTTTGAAGAGGTCGTTAGTTTAAGGAGGTGTTTGACCCCTAAGCTCTCTTACCTTTTTGTACGTCACTAAATTTATACAAAAAAATAAAAATAAATAAAAAACGTGCCGTTTAAAGCACTAAATTTAAAAAAAAATATTATTTTCTAACTTACTAACTTTAAGTTAAAAGTTACTCCCACTCCATTACAATATTTAAAAATACATTTAAAGAATGCTTTGGTAGCTGATAAAATTCTCTACAAGATATGTTCTTGGAACTTTTACCCTAGAACAAAGTATTTCGGAGCTTATGCGTCTAAAGTAGAAAAAATCTGAAAATTTGCCCAAGCACGTGATTTTAGTCATTTTTTGAAATTATCTAGCTCCGTTACTGCTGCTCGCAGAACAACCATGGTGCCACCCGATTGTAGATAATTATATCTTCTAAAAAATTTCATATAACTCTTTTTGCGATTTAGTGTACTGGAACGAAGTTACAGGCAAAAAACTACAAAAAAAAGTGCCAATTTTTGATGGTTTTTAAGATGGCGGAGGAAGCACAGGGGTGGGGGTGACGAAAACTCAGATTTTTAACTACCCTTTCGACCTTAATAACATATCCAAAATTCGGAACTACCGGACCTTTTGTAGGGTAAAACTCCTCTATTCATTGTACTACTGGTATCGAACTAAACAGATCCGAGTGGACCGCTTCTCTGATGCCCGAAAATATAATATAAAATATAATATTGCCAGGTAAATGTAGGTAAGCATCGTCAAAGAAAGTGCCGCGAGACGTGGCTGCACGCTAGACAATGCGGTGGAGACGTACGGGAGGGTTAAACGATGTCCTTTTGCGCTAGCCCGGGTGTAAGTTTATCGCAGCCCGGACTTGAGAACATAAGGTGTTGGTGGCACTTGGAGGGAGGTTGAGGGGGCGGTAAACGCCGCCTCCTCGACACTTTTTTTTTACCTCGTCCCACACGTATGCCCCGCAGGTGTTTCTCGAATATCCGCTCTTGGTCGCCTTAAGATATTTTCTGTTGTAAAATTTGAAGTGTTTGCGGCCTGTTATAATACACCTTATTTTTTAGGTAGCCCCACAAAAAAAAATCAAGGGGAGACAAGTCGAAGCTATTTGCCGTATCTCCCTATCCAATACATATATCTATTATTTAAAAAATTCGTTACTGGCTGGATGTTATGTGGGGGGGGGAGGGTCCGTCCTGTTGCCATATTAAATTTCTATAGCTATTAACAGGGAGTTCTTCTAAAAGCTCTTCTATTTCATTTCGCAACAAATCATAGAATTTTTTTCCGGTTAAGTTACCATTTAAAAATATTCAGGAGACCGCACCAAACATGTAGGGATCTGCGTCCTTCAATTTTGACAGCTTGTAAAGCATGCGGGTTTTCTCTTGACCAAATATGCTTATTCTTTCTATTGAACATTCCCGCCGTGGTGAATGCTGCCTCATCAGTAACAATTATATTTGACAAATTTATTTGATTTGCCGCTATCCCTCGTTGTATTTCCTGACAAAAATGTAATCTGTTTATTTTATTTTCGTTGCTTAAATTTTGCACGGGTAAAACTTTATAAGCCCTGTATTTGTAATATTTTAAAACAGAGTGAATTTTATGCCATGATTTGTTTAAAAAAGTTGCTGCATCCGTAATAGACCGTCTAGGATTCTCTAAAATAACAAGGAAAGACATTTTTTTTAAATATGATAAACTAACTTATAAAGAAAAACTAACCTTGAAAATATAACAAAATATTTAAGTCCTCTTCAGCGTTTCTTTCGATTGTTCTACTTTTTCCTTTAAGTGTTTTTCTTTGATTAAATGAGTTTACTATATTTACTATGGTTGCGAGCTACAGATGCATTTTCATTATTTGAGTAAAATAATTTAATATTATCCAGTTTTACTTCCTCGGTAAAAATCATCCTTAACCGCTCTTAAAACTGAATTTGACAAGGTAACAAAACAATAGCATCACTTTTGTGTCAATGCGATTTTTTTTTTCATGGCTTCCTTGATGTTTTATAAACTACCAATTTAAGTTTTTTATATTTTTAAAGGCACATATCTCCAAAACTATTAAACTAAATAATCCCAACATATATATTTTTGAAATCAGGAAGAAAGGATCTATAAAAATCTGAAATAATATATAGACTGACACAAAGATTCTTAAAATTCGTAAAAAATTATGAAGCTTTTGTATTTATCATATTTTGATATCTATTTAAATAAACATTTAAGATATGGTGTAAAAATATACGGGAAAACCCTGTACTACCACAACTTTAAATAACGAAATAGAGATTTTTTTTTAAAGAGTTCAATCGCAAGCAAGTTTTTTTCAAATAAGGCAATTTCATTTGTGGCGCCTTTTTGGAAGGCTTCACATCGTTTGTGTAGGTTTGGATAGGTTCGGTTCGGTACGATCCGGTTCGGATTCACATCCTCTAGGATCCCGGGTAGGAAGTCAGGAAAGTTTTTTTTTTGAAAAAATTATTGGTTCAGTTTGCTTTGGTTCGGTTCGGTTATATTTGATTAGGTTTCGTTAGGTTAGGTTTTTGAAACTTATTATTTTCATGTGGTTAGAATCATTCAAGTGAAAATCACCTTGTATTCATCTATTCTAATACATGAGGTAAATAATATTGGTAGATCTGCGCATGCAAAGTAAGGGATCGTAAGTGGACTTGGTAGGGCTAGCGTCTTGTCTGTCTACTGTGCAATGCGCTTTCTTTCGACTCCAGAGCCGGTACTAGCTCTCGTCACGCCCGAGAAAAACTAAAAATAGTTTTTGAAGAAAGAAGCACTTTTCCGTACTAGTGCGAAAAAAAACAACAGCATGACAAAACATTAAAACTAAACCTGTCAGTCAAAACACTATACGTTATCAAAATTTAATATAAATAAATTCTTGTAAAATTTTTGTTCACTTGATTGCTAGCCCGAATCATCTAAGCGCGTCGTTCGCCATCTGTAACTACATGCGGGAAAGTGATATTTTTTGCACTAGTTAGATAAACTACTATTTTCTACTAGAATGTGGAAAACTACACTTTTCTGCGCGCATTTTAGATTTTAAATGCGTCTTTTCGCATTAGTAAAAAGAAATAAAAAAAAGTTAGGTTTTAGGGAGTAACTGACATACAAAATTTAAAAATTAATAAATAAATATGGTTGTAGTTTACAAAACTACTGAATATTTAAATTTATCAGAAGTCTGCTATAATTTTTAATAAAATAAAGATAAACTATATAATATGTGTTTAAATAATTTAACTTACTCGCGTGCGGTAAAGTAATTACTTTACCGAACGCCGTGCCGTAAAATTACTTTACCGCACGCGCACCACTTAGAAAGCTTAGCAACGCGTCAATACGACAGCTTCAATATTTGTTTACAGTTCAATTCCATCTGATTTGACATGTTTATTTATAAATTACATTAAATTTTTTGAAAAAAAAGGTATAATAGGTAAAATATTGTCTTAACATATGAGGAAAGTGTCTTTACCGCCCTTGACGGCTTGACCAAACTCCGCTCTGCATCGTTTGGCCAACTGTCGTCGTCTGCGTAAAGTATTACTTTCCGCATTTGTTGTAGATAACTACAGTCGAACTTCGATAACTCGAACAACCATGTGCCACATAAAAATTTCGACTTATTGAGACTTCGACTTATCAAATAATAAACAAAAATTTTTGCTACGTATTCGTATTTTTTGTGAATTACCATTTACGTGTTTTTTAAGGAAAAATTGGTATACTTGCAATAATTCTGATACAACCAATTCTATATTAAAAACGTTCACCTGTAATACATGCTAATATATAATTTTTGTCCTTATACATATGGGCTTGTTCTTAAATTAGGTAACGCAATAAGCGAGAGAGCCTTATTTTAATTTCAATGAGTCAAGGAGACGGGTAGATGTTTTTGCGTTACGTAATTTAAGGATGGACCCTATGTATGAATACACATATTTATATTACCAAAAAAAAGTCGGTTTTTGTGACATAGTAACATACACGCAACCCCTAAACGTCTAGCATATCGAATACAAGTTACACTGAATCGCGTCTTTAAAACATTCCAATGCAAACAAACATGTAAGAACGATTCGTAATTAGGGGATTCCCCAGAAAATTCGACATATGAAAGTTGGCGCCACATACAATGTTCGAGTTACCAAGATATTCGACTAATCGAAGTTTCAGTTATCAAGTCCAATTTGCATATATTTCCCACCCTTGACGCCATTGCCAACAGTTTGGTTCGACTTATCAAAGATTTCGAGTTATCGAAGTTCGAGTTAACAAAGTGCGACGTATTACTTACTTGCGCGCGGTAAAGTACTTAGTTTACCGCAAGCCGTGCGGTAAAGTTACTTTACCGCACGCGCACCATTTAGAAACCTTTGCAACGCGTCAATAAGACAGCTAATTTGACATGTTAATTTAAAACTTTCATTAAATTTTTTGAAAAAAAAGGTACAAAATCAATTTTAGTTGCCTTATTTTGAATCACCATAGGAACAAAATAAAAATAATCTTGTCCCTTAAACACTACTAAAACCAATTTTGGTGTTGTCGCTTTTTCGGGTATTGAGTAGTTTACCTAACATGTACGGATAAGTCACATTACGCGCGTGCTAGGTACCCTATTTTTTCTACCAGCTTAAGGAAAAAACCATATACGTAATATATATGGAAAAAACCTTAAAATGTATTTCTTCCCTTTGGTACACTAAAGGCGTAAGTCCCATTCATTACCCACGCAACTGAGGTCCTTATGGTTTGGTACAATAAGGGCGAAAGCTACGTGTGTAATAAATGTGACTTATGCCCTTAGTGTACCAAAGGGAAGATTTATTTGTATTAAATTTGTTCGTGAAGTTGCTGATTTAGTGTTTTTTATGACTATAACTTTGTTGCTACGGTAAGGTGTTTTTCCGAATTACTGCGGAAAAGTGCAACTTTCCGCACGCAAAATGCATAATGATACAAAACGATATTATTTATTAATTTTTCAGACGGAGATTTGCCAGAGATAGTTAAAACACTAACGCGTTTTTCGGCCATTTGCAAATGCGTACGTATTTTATTATTTTCTGCTGGCATGCAAGAAATACCAACTTTGGGAACTGTTTTTTAAGTTTGGTGCGAAAGGTAGAATTTTTTACTGTTATTAGGTTATATAGGAGACCATAAAATTAATTGTTTGAGTTTTCGCTTCTAATGTAAACTAATACAGCACCATTTTGAAGACAAGTGTATCTGTAGTGTAATATACAATTTAGAATCTAATAATTACAATAAACTTAATTCTATATGGAATTTTTAAGACATTATTAAAAAACTATTCTTCAAGGGAATTAAAATAGCCTAGTTACGGCGCTGATTCGTGAGGCGTGTTGATCGGCTCTCATGGTAGCTCTACAAAAGGTCCGGTAGTTCTGAATTTTGGATATGTTGTTAAGCTCAGGAGGGTAGTTAAAAATCTGAGTTTTCGTCACCCCCACCCCTGTGCTCCCTCCGCTATCTTAAAAAAACCCTCAAAAATTTGCACTTTTTTTAGTTTTTTGCCTTTAATTTCGTTCCAGTACACTAAATCGCAAAAAGAGTTATATGAAATTTTTTAGAGGATATAATTATCTACAATTGGGTGGCACCATAGTTGTTTTGCGAGCAGCAGTAACGGAGCTAGGTAATTTCCAAAAATGACTAAATTCACGTGCTTGGGCAAATTTTCAGATTTTTTCTATTTTAGACGGCATAAGCTCCGAAATACTTTGTTCTAGGGTAAAAGTTCTAGGAACATATCTTGTAGAGAATTTTATCAGCTACAAAATCCATTCTTTAAATGTATCTTTAAATATTGTAATGGAGTGGGAGTAAATTTTAACTTAAAGTAAGTAAGTAAATTTTTTAAATTTAGTTCTTTAAACGGCACGTTTTTTATTTATTTATTTTTTTTTGTGTAAATTTAGTGACGTACAAAAAGGTAAGAGAGCTTAGGGGTCAAACACCTTCTTAAACTAACCACCTCTTTAAAAACCCCCCCAGACCCCCCAAAAGATAACATATTTAGGTTTTCTCAATTTTTCTCAAAAAATACGCTTCTAAAAGAAAAATGTGTAATACACTTTATTGTAGACAATGAAATTTCCTTTTGAAAAAGGTACAACTCGATGGGGGTCCACTATTTATAAACTCTTCAGCGGCGTCCGTTTATTGAAGTAATTTAAAAAAGTCAAAAAATATCCATGTTTTTTCCATGATTTATTCGATTTTTTTTTAAATCAAGGTTTATAGAACAAAATGTGCTATACATTATTGTAGCAAATAAAATTTCCTTTAAAATGCTGTACAAGAAAGTCGGATGGTTATAAATTCAGAGGCGCCCGTAAATTTAACCAATTTTAAAAAATCACAAATTAAAATATTTTTGTTACAAGTTAAATCTAATTTTTTCAAAAATTAAGCCTAATATAAAAAAATGCTATGATGCACTTTACTGACAGTAAAATTCTCTTTTTAACGGTGTATAACTCGATGGGGTTTGACTTACAACGAACCCGCCAGCGACGTCCGTAAATGGGGGCCATTTATTGAATTTTTTTAAAAATTATGTTTTGCACAGGTTTTATTTGATTTTCTGAAAACCATACCCTTTATCAAAAAAAATGTTTTTACTTCATTGTAGATAATAAAATTTCATTTTAAACGTTGTGTAACAAGGTAAAAAATATTTTACATTTACTAACCTTCTCAAGTTTACCTATTTAAATTATATAAATTATTTAGTTTATAAAACAACACATTATATGGAATTTTATATTTTATAATTTATCACGAACCACAACAATTTTTTAGTATAAAGAGAGAGGATTTATCTCAATAAAGCAGATTCAACATTTGATAGCTGTTCTCACTATACCTACTTAAAATCCATATCATAATTTTTGGGATAACTTTTTGACACTTATCAGCTGTTTACCATAACAAATAGCATACGCCAACGAAAAAAAATTGTCAAAAGTTGTCTCAAAAATAATGATATGAACTGTAGTTTACTGTACCATAAGCCTTCTTGGTCAATGCAGGGAGTGAGGCTGCTCCCTGGCAGTAAACTTTTTACTTTAATCCCGCTGCTTAACCAAGCCGAGTTAAGCAAGTGTAATTGTCAAGCACAGCTTGCACATTGGTCCTTCGAACCGGATCAAGCACATTGGTCCTTCGAACAAAGAAACCGCCGCCGACGCCCGTAACAAGAAGACCACTACAGCCCAACCGTCCACCTGCCGGTACGACTATCCATGCACTTGTCCTGTCCAAAGCCACTACGTAAGAGAGCCTCAACCAGAGCGACCTTCCACGAGAAAGTCCATCTATTCTACAAGCGTCGAAAAACCGTCCACCTGCCAGTACGTCTATCCGTACAATTGTCCTGTCCGAAGCCACTACACAAGAGAGCTTCAACCAAAGCGACCTTCCACGAGAAAGTCCGTCCATTCTACAAGCGTTAAAAATCCGTCCACCTGCCAGTACGACTATCCGTACACTTGTCCTGTCCGAAGCCACTGAGTATCTGTCATGTCTACAGAAGCCTAAATATCCAGATAAGAAATAAAGTCATAAAAAAAATACAAGAGCCAACCAACCACAATGATAGGAAAAAATCTAGAAAGAATATTGCTAGAAAGACAGCTAAGAAGATACAAAATGGGCTCACACCTTGCCTTCTAGACATACATATAATGTAGTATGCATCAGCACAAGAACTAAAAAAGTTCCTACTGCATGCCGAAGATCTACTTGACTTCTCCCAAGCGATTAAAGTCAATTGAAAGCCAATAATTATAAACATAATTTACCAGAAATGGGATGTCGAGACGCACATTTTACACCATGAATGGGTAAACTACGAACTAGGCAGATTGCCCACTTTGAAAGAAGTTCTTCAGTACTTAATTGAAAGAATTGAAGAGTTGAACAAGAGCCCATCAACTGATTTTAAGTACAATGAAATTTTTCACATTCCAAACGACATTATGGATCATTTAGATGATATCCGAGACATCTCAAGTATCGATGAAGAAACAGTTAAAGACTTACAACAGCTTTATGAAATGAGCCGTCAGTGCCTTAGAGACATTCAAACCTCGGGGCAAAATACAGAAACTTGGGACCTACCATTGATGAAATTATTGTCAAAGAAATTGACGTCTGAAGTAGAAAAGTCATACCATAGATGGTTTTAAGCGTTTGAAAACAAAATCCCCACACTAGAAGACTTTTTTCAATTTTTTAAAAAAGAAATGTATACACTTAAGAAGAAAGGAGTAAGCAAAGAAACAAAGACAAACCATAAAATAAGCAACTTTATTCAAACTGAACAAACTCAAAAAGAAGAGAATTTAAAATATTACCCAGATCATGTATATCAGAAGATACCTCCAGTAATCTTGGTTACGAAAGAAGTGAGCAAAGAACAACAAACTCTAGAAGAACAGAACATAGTACGAAAGAACAAAATCCAGCATATCAAATTAAATAGCAAAGTAAAAAACCAAACATACAGCCAGCAGAAGTCCTCAATTTAAAGCCAAAAAGAAAATTGTGCTTAACCAGAAATACCTTCAGAATAAAAAGCAAGTCCAAGAATAACCAAAAATCAAGAAGACATACTAAAGAAGAAAAGTTTAAAACAAGTAGCAGGAATAGTTACTAAAAAGACAACTCAAAAGAAAAAACATCTCAAATCAAAAGTTACTGAGAAGGCGGAAGGACAATGGCAAATAAGTCATAAATATTTTGCCATTGTAAATATGCAACAAAATATTTTTAAATTCTTGCCTTCCAATTTACAATTTCTTCATGGCACTTACAATAGTAAGGGAACAAGATCATAATATTTTGCAATAGAAACAATTTGTCGACACAGCGAAAAGTTCGACGACGTACGATGACCGCAAAATCCAAACACAACCGATGCCTAGATTCACTGTCAGCAGTTTTAAGAAACTGACTCACGTTATAAATGAAGCAGAAGTACCTATTTCGATACTTTCCTACCACATCAACAGCATTATTCAACCTCAGGTCCATACAGTCACCCGTTCTGGAGAGAGGGAAAATGTTATTAATTACAAAATTAAGCAGATTTTCTTTTTTTACCATTTTTCTTAAATCTTCATTTTAGTTAAATTTATTATTTAAACACAGGTGATCTTGAGAAATTAGGTTTTAATAACATAAACTAACCTTCTCAAGTTTACCTATTTAAATTATATAAATCATTTAGTTTATAAAACAACACATTATATGGAATTTTATATTTTATAATTTATCACGAACCATAACAATTTTTTAGTATAAAAAGAGAGGATTTATCTCAATAAAGCAGATTCAACATTTGATAGTTGTTCTCACTATACCTACTTAGTTTACTGTACCATAAGCCTTCTTGGTCATTGCAGGGAGTGAGGCTGCTCCCTGGCAGTAAACTTTTTACTTTAATCCCGCTGCTTAACCAAGCCGAGTTAAGCAAGTGTAAGCACACCTTGCACACATTTTTCTCTTAGAAGCGTATTTTTTGAGAAAATTTGAGAAAACCTAAATATGTTAGATTTTGGGGGGTCTGGGGGGGTTTTTGAAGAGGTGGTTAGTTTAAGGAGGTGTTTGACCCCTAAGCTTCTTACCTTTTTGTACGTCACTAAATTTACACAAAAAAATAAAAATAAATAAAAAACGGCACGTTTGAAGCACTAAATTTAAAAAAAAAATTATTTTCTAACTTACTTACTTTAAGTTAAAAGTTACTCCCACTCCATTACAATATTTAATAATACATTTAAGGAATGCATTTTGTAGCTGATAAAATTCTCTACAAGATATGTTCTTAGAACTTTTACCCTAGAACAAAGTATTTCGGAGCTTATGCCGTCTAAATTAGAAAAAATCTGAAAATTTGCCCAAGCACGTGATTTTAGTCATTTTTGGAAATTACCTAGCTCCGTTACTACTTCTCGCAGAACAACCATGGTGTCACTTAATTGTAGATAATTACATCCTCTAAAAAATTTCATATAACTCTTTTTGCGATTTAGTGTACTAGAACGAAGTTACAGGTAAAAAACTACAAAAAGTGCCAATTTTTTATAGTTTTTTCAAGATGGCGGAGGAAGCAGAGGGGTGGGGGTGACGAAAACTCAGATTTTTAACTACCCTTTCGACCTCAATAACACATCCAAAATTCAGAACTACCGGACCTTTTGTAGGGTAAAACTCCTCTATTCATTGTACTATGGGCTGGCCATGTGTAAAGGACACACTTATGCAATTTTTGTATTGTCATCCTTTAATGTGATAATCAAAAAGCACTTATTGTGTAAATAGCTAACCGAGCGTATTGGAATATTACGTATATGATTTTAGAGTATTCAAAGTAGCGCCTGAGCCTGATCTTCCCGAATTTGACTTACTTTTGTCTGCCAGATGATCTTCGTTTCCTTTCAAGTGATTGTTCTTTTATCTATCTTTTATTTATAGCACAAACTGTTGCTCGGCTTACGTTAAAATTAGTGACAAATATTGCTTTTAACTCTTTGGTCGTATGTAAAGCCAATTTAAAATTAAATATCTTGTTTATGTATGTTGTAACAGATGACAATCAAGGATTATAGAATATAATATATATTATTAATTTTTTACTTGTCAATGACAGTTTTGATATTGTTAAAATGCTGACGTTTTGATAAAGCTGGGGCGCGTTTGAAAATTGTCACCCTAGGGTAAAGGTTATACCTGGGCTAGCCCAAAATCGTTCGAAAATAATCACGGTCAAAACGGTGCGCCTAATTCACCCCGGTCAGAAGCGAGGCGAGATTCACCCGCGATTGCGCACCAGCGCTTAGCTTAAAGTGTTTATTGTTTTTTTATTATGTTGTGTTATATTTCACACACGATTACTTCAGTAAGTCGATAACTATTTAGAAAAGTAAAAATACTTCTTAAAAAAGTTAAAATTCTTAAACTAAATCAAATCCAAATTATGTGTTAACAATCACAATGCGTTCGAAAATTTATAAGGCGATATTTATCCAGGGTAATTTGGCTTTTTCGATGACGTCATCAATATCGCCTTACCCTACCCTCACCTTACCCTCGCCTTTTATTTTCAAACGCACCCCTGATGATGAATAAGAATACACTGCTCAAATATTGGAAAAAGTAGTCGTATCAGGTTTTTTCAAAATCAGCTTTACCTGTTACAGTAGCCTTATGACTTCCAATAAGAGGACTGTTTATTTTGTTTTGAATGTTTATAAAATAAATAAAATAGAACTTGATAAAAAAGCTTACAATATATTTTTGGACGTTTTTAGAAAAAAGTGCTTGTTTCTGTTAATTTGAAATTACTTTTGAATTAAATATCTTTATTAGCTTTGCTAAATAATACATTTAAAAAGTAAGTTCGGTCTTTGTTGCTGCAATTCGACACCTGAGGTTTGATTATTTAATTCTACGGCGAATTGCGTCCTGAAAAGTGGGAAAAATTATTGCATTCTTCCCTCTCTTGACTTGACTTACTGTTGGCCTGACAGATCATCCTTGTTTCCTTTAAAGTTATTGTTCTTTTATCAATCTTTTCTTTATAAAATAAACTATTATTCGGCTTCCGTTAAAATATTTAGCTTAGCTTTAGCTCGTTGGTTATACAAAGCTATTTTAGGATTAAATATTATGTCTATGTATTTATTAATGTGAAACTGATGATACTGTTAGTATTTCTTTACTTGATATTGTTAAATTACTGAGGATCTGATAAGGCTCATATGGTGGCTAGGAATACACTGCTCAAATTTTGGAAAAAATACTTCTAGAGTCAAATCAGTTTCTTTTTAAATCAGCTGTACCTATTTACTTTGGACTCTTGGGCTTTCCTAATTTACCCATCCATACGAGTATTTATTTTTAAATGATACTTAATTCGTCGCCTTAATTCAGAACTATTGAGCAATTCCACGCCAAGTCATCCAATTTACAAAAAAAGTGTTGCCCTGGCATTTAATTTTTTTCTTTAATCATGTTTACTAAATGAAACAGGTTATGCTTAACCACTTTTGCACAATTTTAGATTTTTAAATCCAATTAGTCTGTTGCACAAGCATTTGAAAATTCTAAAAACGGGCAAAATGGGAGTTTAAAGAAAAAAATTATGCTCATAGTAAACAGCACCTAAAAAAAATCAACCTATAACTTTGAAAACATGCATAAAAATAGTTTTTAAAAAAATGTGAGGTTTAGCAAAATCTTTTACACTGGCTTGATTAGAGCAATTTAAAGAATATCCAAAAAACGCAGAAATTTCCGAAGTTTTCATATTTTTTTGGGGTATAAATGTAATGATTTCTTAAATTTTTGATACAGTGTTGAAAAGCTATACTCAAGGACTATATCTCCTTGTATAAAATATATTTAAAAAGTAGACGTTACCTTGGAGTTCCTCGAAGAAGTTAAGAATGTCTGGGAAATCCCTCAACTGCAGCATTAAAAATGACCCTGTCTATCGGGGTACTGGTGATAATCAAGTAGCGTAAATTTTTCACTGTATCATATACTTTTCAAATAGGAATAAAAAATCTGGGTCTGTTATCCTTAAGGTCACTACACATTTTTTTGTTATTTTAATATTTTTAGTGATGTTAAATTGCATCACAAATTACAGAAGTGGATCTACGGGGGGGGGATGCCCTCCAAATCTGAAACTTTACTTAGTTTTGACACACAGAATACACCTCCTGATCACTACGCAAAATAGTTTTGTGAAAGATTTATTATGATTTATTCCCCCCAAATAAAATTTATAGATCCGCCCCTGCAAATTAAGGTAAAGTTTATTCATATGAGCACTGTTCACTAAATTTTGATCTAAACTCTCTTCATAAGGTCACTACACAAATTTTTAAAAGTGTATTTACTTTTTTAGTAGTTACCTACTGTCATATTTAAAAAATCGGAAAAGAGGTTCTATAAATTCAGAAACCGAACATTATTTTTTTATTCTGAGCTTGATGTAAATTTAGCATCTATTAGTTAAATCATCCAGAGGAGTGAATGGTGTCCAGTTGTTGTTCGTTCGTTTCACAGTACTTCCAACCGCTAGTTTAGTGGTTAGTTTTTTTAATGCCGAGTTCCAAGGGGGTTGGGAGAGGGGGCTTGAGTAAAAGCAAAGTCCTGGAAAACCATTTATTTCTTCTTTCCGAAAAATGCAATCTTTAGGGGAAGTTATTTAATGCCTTCGGAAGGATAAGGCCTCTAACCTCCCTCCCTCCTGCGTACGCCACTGTTAAACCTAAACCATTTCATTTACCAAAGAAGCAAACTAATTAAGGTCCGTGTCTCACCAAAACTTTATTCTTAAAACTAAAAAAAAATTTTCCGACAGAAGATGGGACTTGAACCCATAAACTAGGATGTCACGCAAAACAGTATGTGGTTATAAATAAGATCCCCTGACGATGATTTTTATATAGATAATTTTTTTCTTTTTGCGACTGGATAAAAAAATTTGATTTTTTACATGCTTTACCCAAATAGCTTAAAAGTTGATGTTAAAATGACAGACCCAGATTTTTTATTTTACTTTTATTCAGACGATACATTGTCAAGTAAAACAAGGCACAAGTGAAGTTTCAATAGACAGATAGACATGCTAATTTTTTCAGTCAAAAGTTCCCAATTCTGAGGTTTTTGCGGTTTTTCAAATTTTTTTAATTTTTGCTGAAACCAATAGACCTAAAAATTTTTCTTTTGCCTTGTATGATAGCCAAGCCACTGAGCCTTAAAGTGCGTATAGACTTCTTTTTGATGGAACATATTCCGCAACGGTGTAAATAATTAAAAATCGAGAAAATCATAAAATTTACTATTTTTTTAAAACTATTTTTGCCATGTCAAAAAAGTGAGGTTAATTTTTTTTTCTGTATAGGATCATCCAGACAATATTATGGATTTCTTCTGTCAAATTTGTTCTTACATTAGATTTAATACAATACATATAAAAAAAATTCAGGTCACAACTGATTTTCTTCTTTTTTTTACTTTTAAAGTGGCCTGTAAAATACGGGAGGCGACATTAAAAATTAAAATTTATTAATTTGGTATTCCTAAGGACACTAATACATTTTATCAAAATTTAGATTTTTTTCGTGACATAACAGCTTCCCCCGTTGGATGATTAAAAACAAAATTAAGTTTTCACAGAAAAACGTTTTTTTAGTTTAACTCTGCGCGACTTAAATTGGTCAGGCGGATGGTGGGGACGTTTCATCCCTTAGACATCCAATAGTTCTGCATTCAATAAAGCGCGCTTGGATCTATACCCGAGAATAGCGAAAACATTAATAAAAAAATATATCATTTTAAATTTTTTTATAAAATGCATTACAGTTTTATTTTATATTAATTTTTGTAATCGTAACTGATTTTAAAGTATCTACTATCTACACTTAATCTACCCTTTTCGTTATTTCAAAAATTATTTTTAATGCAACTGAATAGGTACTCTTTCAGTCACCACATAATTTGTCCCAGAAAGACTAACAGAGAGTTCCATAATTTTCTGCCAAATTTTCAAAGGAAAATGGTCCTTTTGAAAGTTTTTAAATAGTCAGATAAATACTTTTTGTCATTGATTTTTTTTCAAAATTTTCACCAGTAAATCAAATTTAAGTAGTAGATAAAATCATAGTGCAAGACAACATAGGACATTTTGGCGAAAAAGGGACATTTTACAGGACACTTAAATACAGGACAGAAGTTGCAAATACAGGACGAACCCTAATTTATCGCTCCTAGTCCGGGGCCATAGCGTCTTTAGTGGGCTTTTTAATGAAGATTTTACAACACTGCCTAACCTGTTAACACCCGAGATTGTCTAAGTCACAAAGTAAGGTCACCCTAACCTAACCTCAAAATATTTTTTCAATTCTGACCGGTTTAAGCTCGAATAATGAAACTTGGCACGCACATCGTCCTTCACGTACTTACTCTTTGACTGGTTAGAAACATCGGGCTTTACGTAATTGTTCTTTGGGTGTCAAAAAAAATGTTAATTTTGCCCCTAGGGGCCGGCAGGGGATAAAATGTGTTTTTAAATTATGCCTTATATCTCCTAAACCATGCCCTCGCCCCCCCCCCCAAGCCTTAGATTTTTTTTACACATTTTTCATGAAAAAACACAAAAAATTAAGGGCTTCGAGCATCCCCCCCCAAGAGGCATCGCCCCCCCCCCCCAAGACATATTCCTGGGTGCGCCACTGCATAAACTACTGCACCAGCATAACTATGTCTTACCAAATTGGTAGCTCATATAATTACCCACAGGTCTGCTATATAAAAAAAAGGAGCAAAAAATTTTGTCATATACAATAAAAAAAGCCTAATTGACTTATACTCTGCCCTATATCAGCAAATTTGCACCACACGGTTGTAGTTGACCACTTCTTAATTTAATATACTTTATACTTTGCCCTCGGCTCCTAGGGGCTGTAAGGAGCCAACATCTTATTTTGACCCCAACGCAAAAAAAGAAAATCATTCAAGATACTTTATTGGATGGATTACATATCATAAAATGTCTTCTTCTTTCTTTAAGGGCGGCGATACACCGCGTGTAATGCGAATGTTATTTTCCAAACGCACTGCACTTGACCAAAACCTACGTTACGTGCAGATAAGTGCCGATCGGAATGGGACAACTGGGCGCCGCCAACTCGGCGCCGCTAATTCGGCGCCGCCAACTGGGCGCCGGGCCAACTGGGCGCTGGGCCAACTGGGCGCCGGGCCAACTGGGCGCCGGGCCAACTCGGCGCCGCCAACTGGGCGCCGGACAAAATAAAAAAAAATTTGATAAAATGTGTAGATGAAAAATAAAATATATTATTTATATAAAAACATCTTTAAAAAATCCTTTACGCAATTTTTTACAAGCTTTTATTTAGCTTCAGATTTTCTGTCTAACTAACTAACTATCTATCAAATCTTGTGAAGCGTTTTTGACACACTTCCCATTATTCGATTTGGATCAAATTTGGTACACACGTAGTGGTCCCATGACAATACAACATTAAGAAAAAAATATCCTCCCACCCCTACCCCCACCCCTTCTATAGAAAAATGTGTTTTTGACACACTTCCCGTTAACCGATTTGGATAAAATTTGGTATACACATAGTGGTCCGATGATAATACAACAATAAGAAAAAAATATCCTCCCACCCCGACCCCCACCCCCTTCCATAGAAAAATCTGAATATTTGAAATCTTGATTTTTGATTATGAATAAAAAATTATTTGTTTTTGACAATGTTATATATTTTCGATCTCTAATCAAATTGTGACTTTGTCATTATAACGGGTGAATGTGATACAATGATATAAATAAAAGTTATTGATATTTAACATGCAGCCCCCGCTGAAAAGGTCCAAATTTCAAAAATAATAAATAAAATTACCCAACAATAAAAGTTTTACAAATAAAATTAAGGTTAATTTTAAACTCTCTAAACCTAACTTATCTAATATTTTGTTAACTCTAGAAGAGTTTGTACTTTTACAGTCCTTGTTTTTAAACAAAAAGGCAATTTCTGGATTTCGATGTCATATTCGGGATCATCCCTTATCACATTAGACCAGGAAATATTTAATCTTGACTTAAAATTTTTTCCATAGGTAATGGCGCTAACTTGGTAATAGCACGTTTGTAAATACCATATTGCGTTTGAACGGATACAACTCTGACCAGGTTATCATGACCGGGATGTAGTAACGACCCGTCCTAATGGCCAATTCATAGGTGGTTCATTTTCTGTCTTAAGAAGGACCATTGTTCCCATCTTGATATTTTGCTGTGGGGAACACCATTTTGTGCGCTGCTGTAAGGAGTGAATATAGTCTGCACTCCAAACATGCCAAAACTGTTGTACGATTTGTTGCAGCTGCTTAAAGTACTTCAGACGATTTGGATTAACGTCTGTCACATTGTCTTGTGGACAGGCAAGTAAGGATAGAGGGGTCAAAGGTCGACTGTTGAGGATTGCCTATATCTGTGAGAGGACAGTGTAGAAATTCTCGAAGTCAAGCTTCACACTTCCCAGGACTCGTTTTAAATGATACTTGAAAGATTTTATCGCGGCTTCCCAAAGACCACCACAATGGGGAGAACGAGGGGGAATAAAATGCCAATTAATTTTGTTTTCAGAGAAAAAAGTTTGATATTGATTATCGCAATCAATAACTACCGCGCATAATCTATCAAGTTCGTTGCTTTAACCTTTAAAATTTGTGGCGTTATCACTATAAATGTGACTACATAAGCCACGCCTTGACACAAATCTTTTAAATGCGTTTAAAAATGCTTCAGTTGTTAAATCAGTTACAAGTTCAATATGCACAGCACGAGTTGAAAAACATACGAATAGGCTTATATAGCATTTAAGTGTTACCCGACTGCGCGTTTTTCCATCTTTGATAGCGTAAGGACATGCAAAATCCACTCCACATACACTAAAGGGACTGGAAGGTGTAACCCTTGAAGCTGGCAAAGAACCCATAAGCTAAGTAATATCACGAGGTCTCACTCGAAAGCAAGTAATACATTTTCTAAGTAAATATCGAATTTCATTTCTACCATTGACTACCCAAAATTTATTTCTAATCTGAGATAAAATAATTTGAGTTCCACCATGTAAATATTTTAAGTGGTAATGTCTAATCAATAGAGTAGTAAATGGATGTTTTGGAGGTAAGATAATAGGAAATTTTTGATCAAAGCTAAGTTTTTTTCCCATTTTTTTGGGTGTTTTTGGTATTGTGGTTTTTTTTGTACCTTTTTATTCCGAATTTTACATTTTATCAAAAGACAAAAAATGCCCAAATACAGTTCGAGTTTTCGTAAGGTTCGGCTTAATTATTTATAATTTTATAGTACAATTCATATAAATATCTTAATATTATTGTTCGAAAGCATAAACTTCGAAAATCATTTTCTTCAAACCAAAAATTGTTCTAAAACATATTCTTCGAACAAAAGATTGTTCAAAAACGTTTTCTTCAAACAGAAATTTTTCGAAATCATTTTCTTCGAACAGAAATGTGTTCGAAAACATTTTCTTTGAACGGAAATTTGTTCGAAAATATTTTTTAAAATGAAAATATGTTCAAAAACATTTTTTCGAAAACAAATTTTTCTAAAATAAAAATATTTGACCTGGCTTGCTAAACTTAACACAACTCATATAGTTCGACTAATGGGGTTTTTTTCTAACAATTTTTGGAAACAAAAACTTCCCTGACTTCTTTCCCGGGATCCTAGAGGGTGTGAAACCAAACCGAACCAACCGAAACCTATTGTCGAAAAATGATTTCCCTAAATTAGCTTTCTGGTCCTCATTTTGGAAGGTTGAAATCGGTGTTACTCTAACCTTTCTTAATTGAGCACATCAGGAGGTATCTGGACCGGTTCGGATACGTTTGCGATCAATTGACAAAGTTTAGGAAAATACGAATTTCGACCTTCCAAAAGGAGGAAAGTAGACAAATTTTCAGAATGTTTCCGATCCAGGGAAAGAAGTCAGGGTTTTTTTGAAAAAATATGTTAAAAAGACCTTGCCGTAGTCAAACTATATGAATTGTGTTAGGTTTGGAAATCCAGGTCTAGAGCGTCTTTTATCGAAAAACTTGCTTTCGAAGAAAATGATTTCTATTCGAAGAAAATGTTTTTGAACAACTATTACTTACGAACAAATTTCCGTTCGAAAACAAATTTCCGTCCAAAGAAATGGTGTTCGAATAAATTTCCGTTTAAAAAAAATATTTTCGAACAAATTTCCATTAGAAGAAATTGTTTTCATAAAAACTTCCGTTCGAAGAAAATGTTTTCGAACAAAGTTCTGCGACCCGTCGTGTTGCCACCTTGAGTTTTTATTGGATGTTGATTTTTTAAAAACTTTTCTGAGTGTGTGTGTGTACCTGTGTGTCTCTTAATTCTACTTTGTTTTGCAATCATTACAGTGTAGCTACTTTCGATCTTTGTTTGAACCTTTTGTTTTTCAATCTTTTGTATTTTCGACCTTTTGTACTTTCGAACTTTTGTATTTTCGACTTTTTGAACGAATGAACCCGCTTTTTTTTGAACACTAATAAAAATAATAGTAGGTATATTATAAACCTGGGGCGTGCAGTATTTACTTTTAATACCACGGCGGGAATTTTCATGCTCGACCGGAAGAAGGACTATAATTTGCTAAGTGACTAAAAGGGACTTTAACGCCAAGGTTTATTTTTATATACTAAAAATAATAATAATCATAAACTAAATAAATAGGTATTAAACTACTTACCGTACTGTAGTTTTAGCATGTCAACCCCCCCGTATATAAAAAAACAGTGGGCAGTGATAGTTGTCATGGCATTACATTAAACAAAAGTCAGTCAGATGCTAACAAACTAAGGTCACTCATCGTCAAGCAATCGTATAGCAAACAATGTGGAAAAAATATTATTTATTTCATAACAAACTAATTAAATTTAGTCGAGAAAAAGTTCGAATTACATTTCTCGAAGATGGAAAATAAAGCATATTCTTACTTTGAGATGGGCATGGAGATGATGCAATAAACAGAATTTCGAAAATTTCACAGTTTCCTGGTTTACAGCCTGGAAGTTAGAAAGTTAAATGCTTCATTTATATGGAAGCAATATTCTATGCCTAAGGACACAATAACGATCAAAACGAACCAAGCCATCGGCAAAGTACAGTAAGCTTACGGCAAGCTGGAACAAAATAATCGGTATCGTGTATATATCTTGATTCCTTTTTGTTTTTTGTATTATGATAAAATAAAATAATCCAAAAACCTATATTTTGCCTTTATGGTTTTAAAGAAATTACTTTCAATCACTGGGGACAAGAAATACTACCTTAGCCCATGAAAAAAGGGATTAAACGTACACCTTTATTCCGTAGAGAGCATAAAAAATTTATTAAATGATACAAAACCCAACATAATAGTTTTCTATATTTTAGGCATATGGGAAACTTTTTTATTATTAGCTTTACGAAAAAAAGTTATTCTTCATAAAAAGTTCTGCATGGTCCAAAACCTAAAATGCAACCATCAGATGTTAAATTTTTTCAGTCATATTACGAGGTTTGTCAAAAAATGTGATTTTTGCTCTAGAGTAAAGTACCTTTCTTTTTGACAATATCGAAAATTGTTATAAAGAAAAGATGTTTAGAATTAAAAATAGCTTTCAAATATTCAACATTGTTTATTTACATTAAAAAAATATTTTTTTCTAAATTTTCTCTGCGATTATGTTGGAAATTTAAGTTTGCACATTAATGCATTGCATTTATTAATTATAAATTTAATTAAACAATTATAAATAAACTTTTAAAAACAATTATCTCTTAATTTTTATCGAACACTGATAACCTTTAAGTTGCTTAATCACTAGTTTGTAACGTTCTAACGATGCAAACTTAAATTTCCAACATAATCGCAGCTATTTTTAATTCTAAACATCTTTTCTTTATAACAATTTTCGATATTGTCAAAAAGAAAGGCACCTTACTCTAGAGCAATAATCACATTTTTTGACAAACCTCGTAATATGACTGAAAAAATTTAACATCTGATGGTTGCATTTTAGGTTTTGGACCATTCAGAACTTTTTATGAAGAATAACTTTTTTTCGTAAAGCTAATAATAAAAAAGTTTCCCATATGCCGCCAACTTACGTGGACACACTGTATATAAAACATGCAAACTATATTTTTGGTTTCCTTCGCTGTGTGGGTCCTAACACAGGGTCCTAATAAATTTGAAATCATAAAAAACTTAGTTTTTTTCGGTTTGTTTATTTGGACAGTAAAATTTATATACCGGATGTGATGGACAGTTCTTTACGTAACATTTGTAAACCATTTAATTTTTTTAAACATAAAAAAAGCTACGCTCCTGACAGTGTCTGGGGCTCCCTGGTGGTCCAGAAAGGAGATTTGTCTGGAATTTAACGGTGTCAGGCGTGGACTGTAATTTTAAGGGAATAAGGTCATAGGCTAAGCTGGTACAAGGGATTCTGAAATGGTCTAGTTTACCTTCTAGGTTAGTGTAGCAATAAACAAATGTATGTAAGGTAAAAATAATGCATTTTCACTTACCATTTTTATACAGGAAGCGGAACTCATGGGAGGACACGCTGTTTAACCGTATTCTTTGCACCCACATTCATGTGGTAGGAGAGTCGCTAACACGCGTGTATACTCGTTCGAAGGCGAAACGGTTCTCTGTATGCTGCAGCAAATATCGCTACTGCGTTCATTCTCCCACATGGCGCCCAGTGGCGTCGTTAATCCATAGGCGTAGGAGAAAAGGGAATAAGTAGGAGGGAATGAGATTACGAAGGTCCATATTAAAGGAACTAGGAACCTTAGTAATTCAAAATGCATTTTATGTAAAGTAAATTGATTATAGCAAATTGTAATATTTGCCTTTAAAACCGCGGGAGTTTCAAATGCAAATAACCCAGTAATTTTAGGTACTTAATTAGTTAATTAATACTAAATAAACAAAAAATAGAAAATGCTCTAGTGAATCACCAAATAGCCTAATTCGAACCAATTTGGTAAATTATAGTAAAAAGAACATATTTACAAAAAGGAAGGCGGGACGAACCATTTCCCACCCCCCTGAGAATGCCCAGGGGCATTTCAGAGAGTTTAATTTGTAGGCAGGGCGCATAGTTTTACCAAAGGCCGTTTGTAGGTACCTTTAGTAGTCTTTACAATAGCAACCCGTGGAACATTATCAGAACCTTTAATAAGGTCTTCAATGCGGCCTAGGGGCCAATCCAATGGAGTGGAATTTTCATCTTTGATCAGTACCATAGTACCAATATCAATGGAAGCAAGAGGTTGGTGCCATTTGGCTCGCTGTTGCAAAGTGTGCAAATATTCGCGATGCCAGCGAATCCAAAAATCGCGGTGCATTCTTTGCAACAGTTGCCACCTGGACAGCCTGTTTAACGCAATATCGCAGTAGTTTGGATCGGGTATTGTACCTGGAGGCCTCAAATTTAAAAAATTATTAGGAGTCAAGACCGCCAGATCAGTAGGATCGGTGCTTAAGGCACATAAAGGACGTGAGTTCATTATGGCTTCAACTTGGGTTAAAACCGTATTTAATTCCTCATAGGTGAGTATTTGATTTCCAACTACCCTGTGAAGATGAGTCTTTAAAGATTTAATGTTTGATTCCCAAATGCCTCCCATGTGGGGAGCAGCAGGTGGGTTAAAAGACCAAACTATACCTTCCCCCTTCACGCAATCAGAAAAAATTTGTCGCAAGTATTTTTCAGAGGCCACGAAGTTGGTCCCGCAGTCTGAAGAGATCTTTGAGCATAGTCCTCTTCTAGCTATGAAGCGGCGCAGAGCAGCCAGAAAGGCTTCTGATGTCATATCAGAGACTAACTCTAAATGCACGGCTTTAACAGCGCAACAGATAAATAAACAGACATATGCTTTCATGGTTTTTGCACCTCTGGTCCGACCAAGAGTAATCGTGAACGGACCACAAAAATCTATACCTACATTTTCGAACACCTTTGCTTCGGAAACTCTAAATTTCGGTAGGTTACCCATAGGGGGTTGAAGGGAGTTAGGTTTAGTTTTCCAGCAAGTATGGCAAGAACTTAAAACTTTTCTCACTACCTTTTTAGCAGACAATACCCAGAAGTTTTGCATTAGTAAAAAAGTTGTGGTCTGTATACCACAATGAAGATTGCTGCGATGCAAATCTAAAATCAGTAATTCAGTGAATTTTGCACTAGAAGGCAAAAGAATTGGAAATTTTTTATCGTATGATAAATTTGAATGGCATAAACGGCCTCCAACACGAAGCAAATCGTAGCTTTCATTATGCAAAAATGGACATAATTTTTGAAAAGCTTTTGGAAGCTGTTTCTTATCTTTTAGTAATTCAATTTCTTTTTGGAAAGAAAAAGATTGTACGCATTTCGAAATAAAAAGTAAGCTTTTGTAGTAATCCTGATTTGTAAGGTAATCAGTAGCAAAATTGTATGAGGGATTTTTAAACTTTTGTAACCCTCGCAAAAAGTAAGCAACTATTCTCTTAATTTTAAAAAGAGAACTGTATTTTTCAAACAAGTTGTTTACATAATATTCAACTGTTTGTTCGCAAGTAAAAACGTTAAAAATATTTTTTCGCTGTTCTTCCAAAACTGCATTCCCATCGTAAGTAACTGTCATAAAATCCCAAGTATTTGTAGGTTGGTTTAGAAAAGAAGGCCCTTCTAACCAAAAATAAAATCTTTGTAAATCAGAGGGATACATTTCCCTAGTACCGCAGTCAGCAGGATTTTGTTCAGTAGGAACATAATGCCAAAACTCAGGGCTAATTCTTCCTTGTATATAGGCAGTTCTATTCGAAACAAATGTTTTAAATTTGTGAGGAGATCCCTGAATCCAAGATAAGGTCACTGTGCTATCAGTAAAAGCAAGAATTTTATCAAATTTAATTTTTTCCGAGAACGTTTCTAGTAAAAAATCCATTAATTTAGCCAACAAAACAGCTCCTAAAAGCTCTAGTCTTGGTAAAGTTAGTTTACGACGCAACGGTGCGACTCTAGATTTACTACAAACAAAAAAAACTTTAATGTTTCCATCAGAATAAAAAATTCGAATATAAGCGACAGCACAATAGGCCCGTTCTGAACTATCGCAAAATCCTACTAGCTGGATTTGACTAGCATTAGGCAAAATTATTTGACGAGGAATTTTAACAGAATGCAAAAACTTTAATTCATTTTTAAATTTTTCCCATTTAAAAACAATTTCCGGACTGACAGGGTCGTCCCAGTTTAAGTCTTCTGCCCAGCAGTATTGAACAATTAATTTTAAAATTAAAACTATTGGCGCCAAAAAAGACAGAGGGTCGTAAATGCGGGCCAAATTACTTAAAATTGTTCTTTTAGTGCATGTTTGGAGAGAACAGTCGAAAGTATAAAAAAATTCATCAGTATGAGGGTTCCAATTTAAACCGAGAATTTTCAAAGTTGAATTTTCAGCATCTAAATCGAGAGAAAGAGCCTTCATCGAAATGTGTGACTCAGGAAGATCGGATAGTAACTCGGGACAATTGCTCGCCCATTTACGCAATTCGAATCCACCTCGGCTAAGTAGCTCGATTAATTGATTTTTCATCTCAGTGGCCTTAAAAAAGTCATCACTTCCCGAAATCACATCATCGACAAAAACTGCCTCCTCAATGATTTTTGAGGCAAGAGGAAGGTCCTCATGCTCTCTAGCAAGTTGCAGCAAAGTTCTGATAGCCAAAAAGGGGCTACAAGAGACCCCGAATAAAACTCTATTTATTTCGAAGTCTTGAATAGGCTGGTTAGGATCAAACCTCCAAACTATTCTTTGAAAATTAGTTTGACTAGGGTCAACTAAAATCATCCTGTACATTTGACGGATGTCGCAACAAAAGCAAAATTTATGCAAACGATAAAGTAATAAAATTTTTTGTAAGTCCCTTTGTAAAGGGGGCCCAGTATAAACAGCGTTGTTGAGCGAGATTTTGCCAGGGGCGTGCATGCTCGCATCAAAAACCACCCTCAGGGGGGTGCTAGTAGAATCTTTTTTAAACACCGCATGGTGTGCAATATAAAAATGATTTGAAATTTCGGTCGGCAAAGGTGCAGAAACCGGTTGCATATGATTATTATCTAAATAATCTTGTAAAACAGAGCTGTAGGCAGCATAAAAATCAGGGTTTTGTAGCAATTTCTTCTCAAGGGAGAAAAAACGACGTACGGCAATGGATCGAGTGTCGCCAAAATCTGGAGCAGTAACTTTAAATGGTAAAGATACAATATATCTCCCCTCCTCATTTTTTGAGGTAGTTTTCAAAAAATAATTTTCGCAAAACTCATCTTCGGGGTCAATGGCCTTGACATTAGGTATGTCATCTATTTGCCAAAATCGTTGTAGATTTTTATCTAAATTGACAAAAGAATCGTTCATTGACGTAGTAAAAAATGTTTTAATTTGATTTGTAGTTGAAGGTGAAAGTGAAAGATTGCCCATTATTCCCCAACCAAAAATAGTATTAATGCAGACGGGGTTGTTGGGTCCCGTAGACAAACGACCATCTAGCAAAATGTAAGGGTACACATCGCCGCCCAACAATAAATCAATTTTATCGCTTTTATTAAAGCCTGGGTCAGCTAGTTCTAAGTTGGCGAGAAAAGGAAAACTTTTAATCGAAAATGAGGAATGAGGTAAACCACTACAAATTTTATCGAGTATTATCGCATCAAAATTAAAAACAAAATTATTATCACGCAAAGAGGATATATTGCAATTAATTCCAGATTTTGCCGAAGTTGTCATTCGATCTAAGCTTTGTAGAGTCATGGCGATATTAAATTTAGGAAGGCCCAAACTATCAGCACATGACTTAGATATAAATGAAGATTGAGCACCAGAGTCACAGATGGCGCGCACTGTGTGCCAATTTTGAAAAACATCCTGTATTTGTATTAAAGCGGTACAGAGAAGTACTTCGCGATCATTTAAAGACATACCAGTAACAATGGTGTTAGTGGTTCTATTAAATTCGGTAGCCACGGGGCTCCTCGGGGGTTGCACTGCAGAAGTAGAGGGGCTACTCGCAGAACTAGGTGTAGAATTAATAGGAAAAAAATGTAAGAGACTGTGATGAAATTGGCCACAATGTAAACATCTTTTTTCTGATTTGCATTGCTGGGGTAAATTATGCTTTGAGGCCAAACAGTTGACACACGCTTTATGTTGTTTAACAATCTCAAAACGTTGCTGGGGAGTTTTCGCCAAAAAATTAGGACATCTGTATATTATATGATCGCCACTTTTACAGAGAAAACAAAATTTTTGAGGGTTTGGAGTATTATTTAAGCCACTTTGGCCATTTGGAGACTGGGAGGCATTTTTGGAGGCTCTCTGAGTATTAGCAAACAAAGCAGATCGATTTTGAAACTTTGCTTGATTTTTCTGACTTGAAATTGACAAATCTTTATTTTTTAAGTAATCTTGAGTTTGTTGTATTTGTTCCAACGCAATGCAATGGCTAGAAACAAAAGCACGAATTTTATCATAAGAGGGGATCTCATTGGAGCAATAATTTTGCTCAAATGCCTTGCGCGTGGTTGGGTCCAACCTATCCAAGAGCATTTGTGCCATAATATAATCCCAAAACTCCGTTTTAAAACCCATGACTTTTAAAGCACTTAAGTTTTTCGAAAAACAATTAAGCAAATTCCTCAAATTCGTAGCATTCTCTTTAGTAAGAGGAGAGAAGCCTTCAATTGCCTTCCAGTGAAGGTAAGCTTGTAATCGTTTATTTGTATACCTATCCACCAAGGTGTGGTAGGCATTTAAATAATTTTCAGCAAGGATAGGAATGTCAGAAATGACATCCAGGGCAGGGCCCTTTAAATTAGAAAAAAGCAAATTGAATTTTTCAAAGTTTCCCAGCGACCTATTATTGTGCACGGTAGCATTAAAGGCTTGCAAAAAGGTTGGAAACTCCTTAAATTCCCCTTGAAAAAGAGGTATTTTTATCCTAGGCAGTAAACCATGCTGGTCTGTGGAGGCACAGGGACTGCCCATGGGATTTATCGTACTGCTCAAAAGCCCTCCATCTTCAAAGGGTAGTTCGAAAAGTTCGTAAAATATAGTGGAAATCTCGTCACAGCGTTTGCAAAAGTCCATAGACACTTTGTTTTCTACTACTAAGCGATCCTCATCAGAGGCTACCAACGTCAACAAAGTATTATGGTGCTTTTCAAAATCTTTTTTGATTTTTGACAATGTCCGAAATTTGACTTTAAAGCCGCTGTGATAGGCAGGGTCATTTTTTGCGAGGGTCGCGGATTCAATGATCAAATTTAGCTGTGAAATCGCACTATAGCGCAAGGCTTTAGCCTTTAAAATTTTATCCGAACTAGACATGATTAAAAAAAAATCCAAAAAATAATTGACAAAAATTAGGTAAACTGAAAAAAAATCAAAATTTGGACACCCTGTATAAATATTAATGTCCTACGTTTAATTACAATAATCAAACTATAAGCGCACAAAAGTAAAGAAAATACCCGATGCAAACTAATGATAACAAAAAACTTGTGTATAAGTTTTTTTATCTTCGCCTCGCGAATTCAAATAAGTAGGTACCTACTATGTATTAAATTTAAAAATAAATACCTACAAATCAAAAGCATTTAATTTGGTAAAACTATTTATCTGCCTTTACACGAAAACAAATTCTCAAGTTAAGAATTAAATTTCCTTCAAAATTTATTATGCACGCAAAAAATGGATACAATCATAGCCATTTGCAGACAGATATTATAATAGTAAATTAGAAATAGATATATTCATAGCAATTTTTACGCAAAAACGAATATAGTAAAGCATCCGCAATCGGATATAGTCATAGCAATTTGCAATAAGCAAAAATGAATATGGCAATTTGGAGATTTTTTTCGAGCAAATTGGATATAATTATAGCAATCCACAAATGTGAAGGCACAACGGCTAAAATAATAGCACTTTGCAGACACTATTTTAAACTATTTCCAGTGACAAACAAAAAAAAACACCCAAATTCCATACGGTTTTTTTTTTTACAAAAAAGAAACGAAAAAACTTGATTTATTCGAAACAAAAAAAAGCATAGTAGTTTACAGATTTTATCTGTGTTTGGTTTTTCGCATGAAAAGGCTAAATTTATTGTTAAAAATATTTAATTTTTACACAAAAAAAAATCGCAAAATGTATTTTAGAAACCTAGGGGTTTTCTAAAGTAGGCATGTAAGAAAAACAAGGGTTTTTCTTGCATTTGTTTTTACACAAAAAAAAATCGCAAAATGTATTTTAGAAACCTAGGGGTTTTCTAAAGTAGGCATGTAAGAAAAACAAGGGTTTTTCTTGCATTTGAAACCAGTAAAAAAGGCATTTAGGAAAAACAAGGGTTTTTCTTGCATTTGAAACCAGTAAAAAAAACTAACCTAAAAAGGCAAAAAAACGATTCCAGAAATCCGGGTCGCTAAGGATCAAAAATGGGGCTCCCTGGTGGTCCAGAAAGGAGATTTGTCTGGAATTTAACGGTGTCAGGCGTGGACTGTAATTTTAAGGGAATAAGGTCATAGGCTAAGCTGGTACAAGGGATTCTGAAATGGTCTAGTTTACCTTCTAGGTTAGTGTAGCAATAAACAAATGTATGTAAGGTAAAAATAATGCATTTTCACTTACCATTTTTATACAGGAAGCGGAACTCATGGGAGGACACGCTGTTTAACCGTATTCTTTGCACCCACATTCATGTGGTAGGAGAGTCGCTAACACGCGTGTATACTCGTTCGAAGGCGAAACGGTTCTCTGTATGCTGCAGCAAATATCGCTACTGCGTTCATTCTCCCACATGGCGCCCAGTGGCGTCGTTAATCCATAGGCGTAGGAGAAAAGGGAATAAGTAGGAGGGAATGAGATTACGAAGGTCCATATTAAAGGAACTAGGAACCTTAGTAATTCAAAATGCATTTTATGTAAAGTAAATTGATTATAGCAAATTGTAATATTTGCCTTTAAAACCGCGGGAGTTTCAAATGCAAATAACCCAGTAATTTTAGGTACTTAATTAGTTAATTAATACTAAATAAACAAAAAATAGAAAATGCTCTAGTGAATCACCAAATAGCCTAATTCGAACCAATTTGGTAAATTATAGTAAAAAGAACATATTTACAAAAAGGAAGGCGGGACGAACCAGTGTCAGATTTGCGTTTTTCGTAAATGAGGTTATGTTTGGTGTCGCTACCCCTGGGAGACATGAGCGGCTAGTTCACAACTTGCATTCCGTTTGCTATTGGTCGAAATAGTCAGCTGACTTTTTGATGTTGAACGTTGCCGTTTAAGATTATTATTATATTATATTAAGAGATGGTGCCACCAGTCAAGCATTTAACAAACTTTATGTTTACAGCTTTCGGCGTAAAATACGAATATATACTAGTTGTAAGTGACTAAAAAGTGTAGTGGTTTGTACAGTACATACCTATTGAATTTAACTATATCTATGCATATGCCGATGAGTTTTTTTTTATTGTTTTTTAAAAACATATTATATTTTTTTTTAATTAGCTTCCCTATCCTGTTTTCCTGTCGAAATCGGTGTTAACCTAACCCTGATAAATTATTCGACAACGTATCCTAACCTGTCCAGACACGCCCCGGTTAGGATACGTTTTCCATCAATTGACCACGGTTAGGTTTTGTTTCAGTTTGGTTTAACACCGATTTCAACCTCCCAAAACGAGGACATGAGAGTTTTAATTTTAAAAATCCCGCCTGACTATGTCAACCAATAGCAAATGGAATGCAAGTTGTGAACTATCCGCTCGTTGGGAGACGCCAGGCTTTCAGGATGCAGTGACCCTAAGAATAGTTACTACAGTCGCCACCTGACGAAAATAAGTCGAAGGCGGAAGTTTTCAGGGGTGCCACGACTACGTGGTCACATTGTGCAAGGAAAACTTAAGTTTGCGACACGCTCCCTAGAGGGAGCTGCACATATAGGCAGACAACTGCGTACAGCCGACCTGAAAATAGATTTCAAAATATTTTTTGGTTTTATTGCACCCCTGACCGGACCCAAGAAACAAACCTTTAAAACATAAATTTCAAACTTTCTATAAATTCGTATAATTAAAAATAATATTTGTATAATTATGTAAAACAACTCTGTCAGGAGTTTTAGTTAGCAAATAAGAGTAAGAAATACATTAAAAAATGTATCATGAACTTATTGTATTATTTTTAGATCCAGGGCGTGAGAGACCTACAGGGTGATATCGAAATTAGAAGCGTAATTTTATAAAAAACACATTTTTAAAAAACAATGTTGTCAAGAGCTTTCGTTAGCAAAAAATTATTTGAAACACGTTACACAATCATACCATTATCCGATTTTATCACCTTCAGGTCCAGGAAAGTATAGTTAGGAATACGTTAAAAAATCATACCATTAACTGACTATTACCGTTGGGTCCAGGAAGTGAGGTACAGGGTGATATCGAAATTAGTAATAAAATTTCGTAAAAATCACGTTTTTAAAAAACAACGTTGTCAGGAGCGTTTGTTAGCAAAAAATAGTTAGGAACACGTTAAGCAATCATACCACTTACTAAATTTCATTTACTTCCAGTAGGTACTTCCAGTAGGTAAGCTGCTGAAAAATACAATTTTTTAAGAACCTGTGCATCATCAACAATCCCGGAAAAATATTGAATTATCAGCAATCGAGTTTAAAGGTAGGTTTTAGATTATATTTTTCTCATTTTTCGGTTTTTGACGCTATTCAAGAAACTGACATTTAAAAATGGATTGGATTCCAATAAATACCTAAAGTTTTGATCTCTCTGCCACCTTTAATTAAAAAAGGTTCTGAAGAATCGTTGATAGCTGATAAAAAGTCTGCATCATTTGACATCCATTTCCGCAGATTAAAACCAGAATTATTTAAGATTTGTGAAATATCATTTTTTAGCTGAACAGCTGATTGAAGGTCGTTACAACCGGTGATAAGATCGTCCATATAGAAATCTTCTTTGATAATTTGTGAAATTTTAGGATTATTTTCCTGACATTTAAAACCAATCTCATTTAAAACACGTGTAGCAAGAAAGGAACTACTGGTTAAACCATAAACAATAGTGTTTAATTCATAGTGCTTTATTTCTTGAGATGGATTATCACGCCAAAGTATGCGTCGAAAAGATCTATCTGATTTGTGTGAAACCACCAGAAACAACTACTCCGAGGGAAAATACCCCTACCGGCATTGAATTATACTGATGGTTTGAGGCTTTCGTTGGGAACTTGTTAAAACTGTTTGGTTTTCACTTTCTCCAACGTCGATCACGAGGATACGAGTGATCCCCGTCTGGAACACGTCCTGATAGTCAGGAACAAATGTTCCATGCCAATCCACGACCGGACCGGTTTCGACCTTTTGGGCCATCCTCAGGTGAATGTAGGCGATAGCTCCGTGTAGAGCATAAGTTGTGTGAAACCACCAGAAACAACTACTCCGAGGGAAAATACCCCTACCGGCATTGAATTATACTGATGGTTTGAGGCTTTCGTTGGGAACTTGTTAAAACTGTTTGGTTTTCACTTTCTCCAACGTCGATCACGAGGATACGAGTGATCCCCGTCTGGAACACGTCCTGATAGTCAGGAACAAATGTTCCATGCCAATCCACGACCGGACCGGTTTCGACCTTTTGGGCCATCCTCAGGTGAATGTAGGCGATAGCTCCGTGTAGAGCATAAGTTGTGTGAAACCACCAGAAACAACTACTCCGAGGGAAAATACCCCTACCGGCATTGAATTATACTGATGGTTTGAGGCTTTCGTTGGCAACTTGTTAAAACTGTTTGGTTTTCACTTTCTCCAACGTCGATCACGAGGATACGAGTGATCCCCGTCTGGAACACGTCCTGATAGTCAGGAACAAATGTTCCATGCCAATCCACGACCGGACCGGTTTCGACCTTTTGGGCCATCCTCAGGTGAATGTAGGCGATAGCTCCGTGTAGAGCATAAGTTGTGTGAAACCACCAGAAACAACTACTCCGAGGGAAAATACCCCTACCGGCATTGAATTATACTGATGGTTTGAGGCTTTCGTTGGCAACTTGTTAAAACTGTTTGGTTTTCACTTTCTCCAACGTCGATCACGAGGATACGAGTGATCCCCGTCTGGAACACGTCCTGATAGTCAGGAACAAATGTTCCATGCCAATCCACGACCGGACCGGTTTCGACCTTTTGGGCCATCCTCAGGTGAATGTAGGCGATAGCTCCGTGTAGAGCATAAGTTGTGTGAAACCACCAGAAACAACTACTCCGAGGGAAAATACCCCTACCGGCATTGAATTATACTGATGGTTTGAGGCTTTCGTTGGGAACTTGTTAAAACTGTTTGGTTTTCACTTTCTCCAACGTCGATCACGAGGATACGAGTGATCCCCGTCTGGAACACGTCCTGATAGTCAGGAACAAATGTTCCATGCCAATCCACGACCGGACCGGTTTCGACCTTTTGGGCCATCCTCAGGTGAATGTAGGCGATAGCTCCGTGTAGAGCATAAGTTGTGTGAAACCACCAGAAACAACTACTCCGAGGGAAAATACCCCTACCGGCATTGAATTATACTGATGGTTTGAGGCTTTCGTTGGCAACTTGTTAAAACTGTTTGGTTTTCACTTTCTCCAACACAAGTTGCCAACGAAAGCCTCAAACCATCAGTATAATTCAATGCCGGTAGGGGTATTTTCCCTCGGAGTAGTTGTTTCTGGTGGTTTCACACAACTTATGCTCTACACGGAGCTATCGCCTACATTCACCTGAGGATGGCCCAAAAGGTCGAAACCGGTCCGGTCGTGGATTGGCATGGAACATTTGTTCCTGACTATCAGGACGTGTTCCAGACGGGGATCACTCGTATCCTCGTGATCGACGTTGGAGAAAGTGAAAACCAAACAGTTTTAACAAGTTCCCAACGAAAGCCTCAAACCATCAGTATAATTCAATGCCGGTAGGGGTATTTTCCCTCGGAGTAGTTGTTTCTGGTGGTTTCACACAACTTATGCTCTACACGGAGCTATCGCCTACATTCACCTGAGGATGGCCCAAAAGGTCGAAACCGGTCCGGTCGTGGATTGGCATGGAACATTTGTTCCTGACTATCAGGACGTGTTCCAGACGGGGATCACTCGTATCCTCGTGATCGACGTTGGAGAAAGTGAAAACCAAACAGTTTTAACAAGTTGCCAACGAAAGCCTCAAACCATCAGTATAATTCAATGCCGGTAGGGGTATTTTCCCTCGGAGTAGTTGTTTCTGGTGGTTTCACACAACTTATGCTCTACACGGAGCTATCGCCTACATTCACCTGAGGATGGCCCAAAAGGTCGAAACCGGTCCGGTCGTGGATTGGCATGGAACATTTGTTCCTGACTATCAGGACGTGTTCCAGACGGGGATCACTCGTATCCTCGTGATCGACGTTGGAGAAAGTGAAAACCAAACAGTTTTAACAAGTTCCCAACGAAAGCCTCAAACCATCAGTATAATTCAATGCCGGTAGGGGTATTTTCCCTCGGAGTAGTTGTTTCTGGTGGTTTCACACAACTTATGCTCTACACGGAGCTATCGCCTACATTCACCTGAGGATGGCCCAAAAGGTCGAAACCGGTCCGGTCGTGGATTGGCATGGAACATTTGTTCCTGACTATCAGGACGTGTTCCAGACGGGGATCACTCGTATCCTCGTGATCGACGTTGGAGAAAGTGAAAACCAAACAGTTTTAACAAGTTGCCAACGAAAGCCTCAAACCATCAGTATAATTCAATGCCGGTAGGGGTATTTTCCCTCGGAGTAGTTGTTTCTGGTGGTTTCACACAACTTATGCTCTACACGGAGCTATCGCCTACATTCACCTGAGGATGGCCCAAAAGGTCGAAACCGGTCCGGTCGTGGATTGGCATGGAACATTTGTTCCTGACAATCAGGACGTGTTCCAGACGGGGATCACTCGTATCCTCGTGATCGACGTTGGAGAAAGTGAAAACCAAACAGTTTTAACAAGTTCCCAACGAAAGCCTCAAACCATCAGTATAATTCAATGCCGGTAGGGGTATTTTCCATCGGAGTAGTTGTTTCTGGTGGTTTCACACAACTTATGCTCTACACGGAGCTATCGCCTACATTCACCTGAGGATGGCCCAAAAGGTCGAAACCGGTCCGGTCGTGGATTGGCATGGAACATTTGTTCCTGACTATCAGGACGTGTTCCAGACGGGGATCACTCGTATCCTCGTGATCGACGTTGGAGAAAGTGAAAACCAAACAGTTTTAACAAGTTGCCAACGAAAGCCTCAAACCATCAGTATAATTCAATGCCGGTAGGGGTATTTTCCCTCGGAGTAGTTGTTTCTGGTGGTTTCACACAACTTATGCTCTACACGGAGCTATCGCCTACATTCACCTGAGGATGGCCCAAAAGGTCGAAACCGGTCCGGTCGTGGATTGGCATGGAACATTTGTTCCTGACTATCAGGACGTGTTCCAGACGGGGATCACTCGTATCCTCGTGATCGACGTTGGAGAAAGTGAAAACCAAACAGTTTTAACAAGTTCCCAACGAAAGCCTCAAACCATCAGTATAATTCAATGCCGGTAGGGGTATTTTCCCTCGGAGTAGTTGTTTCTGGTGGTTTCACACAACTTATGCTCTACACGGAGCTATCGCCTACATTCACCTGAGGATGGCCCAAAAGGTCGAAACCGGTCCGGTCGTGGATTGGCATGGAACATTTGTTCCTGACTATCAGGACGTGTTCCAGACGGGGATCACTCGTATCCTCGTGATCGACGTTGGAGAAAGTGAAAACCAAACAGTTTTAACAAGTTGCCAACGAAAGCCTCAAACCATCAGTATAATTCAATGCCGGTAGGGGTATTTTCCCTCGGAGTAGTTGTTTCTGGTGGTTTCACACAACTTATGCTCTACACGGAGCTATCGCCTACATTCACCTGAGGATGGCCCAAAAGGTCGAAACCGGTCCGGTCGTGGATTGGCATGGAACATTTGTTCCTGACTATCAGGACGTGTTCCAGACGGGGATCACTCGTATCCTCGTGATCGACGTTGGAGAAAGTGAAAACCAAACAGTTTTAACAAGTTCCCAACGAAAGCCTCAAACCATCAGTATAATTCAATGCCGGTAGGGGTATTTTCCCTCGGAGTAGTTGTTTCTGGTGGTTTCACACAACTTATGCTCTACACGGAGCTATCGCCTACATTCACCTGAGGATGGCCCAAAAGGTCGAAACCGGTCCGGTCGTGGATTGGCATGGAACATTTGTTCCTGACTATCAGGACGTGTTCCAGACGGGGATCACTCGTATCCTCGTGATCGACGTTGGAGAAAGTGAAAACCAAACAGTTTTAACAAGTTGCCAACGAAAGCCTCAAACCATCAGTATAATTCAATGCCGGTAGGGGTATTTTCCCTCGGAGTAGTTGTTTCTGGTGGTTTCACACAACTTATGCTCTACACGGAGCTATCGCCTACATTCACCTGAGGATGGCCCAAAAGGTCGAAACCGGTCCGGTCGTGGATTGGCATGGAACATTTGTTCCTGACTATCAGGACGTGTTCCAGACGGGGATCACTCGTATCCTCGTGATCGACGTTGGAGAAAGTGAAAACCAAACAGTTTCTATCTGATTTATCGACTAATACCATGCGAAACATTTTTTCAACATCAGCTGTTAAAACAATCGGATAAGTTCGCATGCGCAAAACTATGTCAAACAAATCACTTTGTAATTTGGGACCTGCTTTTAGAACCTGATTCAAACTTACACCAGAACTTGAAGAACTACTTCCATTGAATACTACTCTGGTCTTAGTAGTTTCACTAGTGTCCTTAAAGACTGGGTGATAAGGAAGGTAAAATGAGATCTTGTCTTGATGATCAAGATTTGGATTAATTTGTGACATATGTCCCATCTCTTCATATTCTTTTGAAAAATTAGAATATTGTTTGCGAAGTTCTGAGTTTTTTGAAAGTCGATTTTCTGTAGAAAAAAAGGCATTTTTTTGCATTTTGAAAAGATTTTCCTAAGTTTTGATAATTATCCTTTAATGGTAATTTTACTACGTAACGTCCGGTACTGTCTTGTTTAAGATTTTGTCTAAAGTGTATTTCGCATTCTAGCTCCTCAGTAGTAAGCTTATTTTGATCACGCTGTACGTTTTCTATAGACCAGAAATCGCGTACGGTATCATGCAATGAATTGATGGAAAGATGACATAGAGAATTCAACTGAGAACTAGATTGCTTGAGTGTAGTGTGTAAAGGACCGGCTAAAAACCATCCTAGCTTGGAATTCTGTATGATAGGTTGATTTGCTCCTAGTTTGATTTGTTGACTTTCAAGCAAATTAAAAAATAAATTGGTTCCAAGCAACATATCAATTTCTTGACATTCGTGGAATTGTGGATCTGCTAGTTGCAGGTTTGATGGAATTTTGAGTAAGCTGGGATCAAAAGAAATTTGCGGTAACTTGGAAGTGAATTTATCGATAACTAGGAAATGAATATTCGTCTTAAATGAATGATCAGTTGACTGAAGCTCAGTCGAAAATGATTTATTGATTTTGATTGGTGCTTGGTTAATACCATTAACTGTCATATCAACTGGTTGAGATTTAATGTTCAGTCTATTTATAGTTTAGTCGTACAAAGATTATTCATACTACCTGAATCTAACATTGCACGACATTTGATAGGTTTTCTATCCTTGTCTAATAATTCTATGATCGCTGTTGCAAGAAGAGGTTGACAAAACGCTTGTTTGCCATGAATCTCGCAGTATGCTGTCTGGCTGTTTTCAGGATATATGTCAGAATTATCCCGCAGTGTTTGTTTTTCATTTTCACAATGTACTTCTGGTGAAACTTCTTCATTTTCCTGTACAAATGCACAGGTACCTCTAAAATTAGCATCTGTTTGTGCGGGTTTAAATTTAGACTCATGGAGTATTGAATTATGACGCTGAGAACAGAATTTACAGTTTCTTGATAAACATGAGTTTAATTCATGGCCTGTATGAAGACAGTTTGTGCAAATACCTCGCTTTTCTAGCTCACTTTTGCGAACCTTTATCGGTAAAGCCAACAATCGAAAACACTTGTAAGTAGAATGTGTGTTTAAGCGACAATATGAGCAAGAGAAGTCTGCATGGTCTATCTGTTTTGTTTGTTCGTTATCTATGCCTACATGTGAGAATGATTTTTGTGTTTGCTGAATAGTGTTTTTTGAAAATGTTTGATTTATTGGTTTTGGTTTAAATGGTGTTGTAGTTGTATTAATGTTTTTGTTGTAAATTTTTGTATCAATGGTTTCGAGAATCTGAACTCTATTTTTGAGAAAATTCATAAAATCTGTATACTTGGGTCTTTCACTTTTATTTGTGATCTCCCATTCGCGTCTTGTAGTAATATCTAACTTACTTGTTAACAAATACAACAATATAGTATCCCAATATTCTACCGGTTCATTGACATTTTCAAGCGCGCGAATATTCTGAGTACAATGATCAATGAACTTGCGCAATGATTGACATGACACTTTTAGCAGAGCAGGATAATCAAAAAGATTTTTTAAATGCTTATGTGTTAATATTCTTTTATTCTCATACCTTTCTCGAAGAAGTGTTAATGCAATACTGTAGTTAGTCTCCGTCACATTGAGTGATTTGAGAACCTCTGCTGCATCACCTTCTATGCACTGTTTTAGCTGAAAAAATTTCTGAATTATCGGAATGTTTGGATCATCATCTACAATGGATTTAAATACCTGAAAAAAAGTTTCTCATTGTTCATGCTCTCCATAAAATGATTCGGGAAATAAGAATATCCGCCATTTTGGATCCGCCATTTTGATTTTGTTAAGTATGAGTTAAAAATTGTGTTAAATGACCTCAAGCAATGTAATATTTCCAGTTTGAGACAAATCGGTTAGTAAATAAGAAAATCCGCCATTTTGGATACGCCATTTTGATTTTTTTAAGTTTAAGTAAAAAATTTTGTTAAATGACTGTTAGCTCCCGCTAAATTTCGCGGTTGTTTATATATATTTTTAAAAACACACAACTGTATGAAGGACAAAGCGCATTCCGCGTATTTGGACATGCGCACCAACAACCAGAGAGATCCTTGTCAATCGCCTAGAGAAAATGGCGTGTTAATTTCGTTCTCCAACTATTTCAAATATCTACACCTGAAAGTGCTCGATTTTTGTGTACTGAAGCATAGAACTAGAAACTTCAGCCCTTCAGCTACGTGGTGACATCCTTAGATCCAATCAGGGGCTCCTTGGAAGTGGAGAATTTGGCTGCAAAAGTGGTGAGTGCATTTGTCTCTGATTACCGTTGTGTGGCGCAAATAATTTTACCTATGGACGTTTGATTATTTCGTAATTTCATATCAGTATATTTATGTTTGCTCGCGATATCATTAATTAAATTTATACAGTCCATTGCATTTAACGTTTTTCTATCCGCGAGTTAACATAAGTGGTCCTTCGAGCCGGATTATTTTTAGAATAAATCCATACGACGGTATTAATAATTATTTTCACGCCAAGCCACTTATTTACCTAATCTGTGGCCAAGCCAAACAAGGCAGCCTTGAATTTTCGCATCGTATTTGAAACGTCGAGGCGAGAGAGTCGTCGGTGTGGTGCGTTGCAGGGCACGTGTCTAGCGCGTGGTCGATTCAGTAAACAAAGCGAGTAGGAATCAAAACAAACAAAAGAAACGTTCAGTGTGATAGGTGTGTACCATATCATTTCGATATTTAAAACAATTTTCATCAATTGCGATAAATTAGTGCATATTTTCGACAATTCGTCATTTTTCTATTTCAGAAGCATTAATTTAGCGTTAATTGTATATTTACCGACAATTTCGTCATTTCAAAGGTAAAATCATGTCTGTCAAAAAAGCCGCGCAAAAACGCAAGGGTTTTTTATCTGCGATCACCGAGTGTTATGTGTTGTCACAGACCGCGGAAAAGGATGAAAGAGCGAGAAACGAGTTTCAAGTGAGGTATTCCGATTTGGATGAAACCTTCGATAAATGCATGCTGGCGCATAATGACGTCATTATGTTGATTGACGACTCGGGCGATGAGGAGTTTAAAACGCAGGATGCGATCCTTTCAGAAGCTCGTAAATATTTTTATGCGTGTAAGGGGGTTTACTCTAAAATATTTCCGGTTGAGGCCCCAACCCTTTCAGGATCATATGTTCGACAAAACGAATCTGAAACTCCAAAACTCAAAGAGTTAGGTATTCCCATATTCCGAGGTGATAAAAAATTATGGCCAAGCTTTTTCGATCTTTTTAATAACATTATAGATCAAAATCAAAGGCTAAGTAACGTCCGAAAACTTCAATATTTATTTTCATATCTCGAGGATGAGCCTTTAAAATTGATATCAGGGATTAGCTTATCTGATCAAAATTATAAAATTGCTTATGACAAATTAGTCAATATATATCAAAACAAGCGAGACCTCGCAAATGATGCTTTAAGCTCAATTATGAAATCCACCTTAAAAAACGAGTCAGCTAAAGAATTGCGTAATTTAATTGACACCTTTTCTGAATCCCTAGAAATTTTAAAATCACTTAGCTTTGACGTTGACAGTTGGGACTTTATTATTTTTTTCATTTTATTAGAAAAATTGGATATTCCAACGCGTTCAAATTTCGAAATGAGTCACGCCAATACTAATACCGAAATTCCCACTTTTCAGTCACTTTTTCAATTTCTAGAAAAAAGATGTAAAGTTTTGGAATCACTTCCTCAATCAACAGCACCCAAAAAGGTGCCTATATATCAAAAATCAAATTCTATGCAAAATCAGTCTGGGCAAAAGCCTACCTATCAAAATTCAAATTCTATGCGAAATCAGTTTGGGCAAAAGCCTACCTATAAATCATCCAATTCGCCTTTTATAGGACTGGCTGGCACCTCAACTAATTCAAGTACGGGAATAAAATGTTTCCGGTGTAATCAAGGTCACGTGCTTTCGAAATGTCAAACATTTCTTGATCTCTCACCTATCGATCGCCTATCTTTCGTCAAACAGGAAAAATTATGTCTAGCGTGTTTTCATCCCTTGCATGAGGTAGATACGTGCAAATCAAAATATTCATGCAGGACTTGCAATAGTAAAAGGCACCACACTTTAACTCATATCTTAGAAACTAATCAAGAGTCTGGAAGCCAAGATACTAGTCCTGTCATTCACACACCACCTGTCAATAATCTTCATGTGTCATTAAATGCCTCAGGACCTTCAGGTACCTTTCTTTTATGCACCGCCATAATAGATGTTATGGACGGTTGCGGAAATTTTCAACCTGTAAGGGCACTGCTTGATTCTGGATCACAGACAGGATTCATCAGTGAAAAGTGTAATCAGCGTCTTAATCTTCCTAGGCGAAGTTACACCACTGAAATATTCGGATTAAATCAGATGTCTTCTTTTACTTCCAAAGGGCTCGTTCAATGTCACATTAAGCCACAAGGACAAGTCACTCCTTTACTTAATTTCGAAGCAATTGTGGTTCCACAACTATGTTCCAATATGCCTACATTCTCTTTGAACGATAATCAGTGGAAACACTTGCAAAACCTTAAACTTGCCGACCCATCTTATTTCAAATCTAGACCTGTGGACCTGGTTATTGGTTGCGAGCTATTCGCACAGATATTCAAGGAGGGCAGGGTTCTTGGACAGGTAGGGCAGCCTTCAGCCCTTGAAACTATCTTTGGCTGGGTCGTCATGGGAAAGGTTGACGAAGTAGGTAGTCTTACGGAACGAACCAGTTGTTTTTTAACGAGTCATTCACCTCCTTTAGAGGTCATTCTCCCTAGGTTTTGGGAAATCGAACATTTGCCTAAAAAACAAATCTTATCAAAGGAAGAAAAACAGGCAGAATCAATTTTTACTGCTAGTGTAGTACGGCAACCGAGCGGTAGATTCATGGTAGATCTTCCGTTTAAAGACAAAATAAACCCTGACCTAGGAAATACTTATCTGCAAGCTTATCGTAGATTTTTACTTCTAGAAAATAGATTAATCAAAAATCCTGATCTGTACACTGCCTATTCAAGTTTCATGCAAGACTATATCGATTCTAATCATATGAGTTTAGTTTTATCTAGTCAACCAAAGGTCGACGTGTCGTGTTTTTTAGCACATCATTGCGTACTAAAGCCGGAAAGCTTAAGTACAAAATTAAGGGTAGTCTGGGATTGTTCGGCAGTCACCCCAAAAAATATTAGTCTCAATGACACATTGTTATCTGGACCGAAACTTCAAAAAGATATTGCTTCTTTACTCCTTACGTTTCGTCTTAATCCTATTGCCTACATTGCTGACATCAAACAGATGTTCCGTCAAGTCCTTATCAATCCTTATCACCGTCCTTATCAAAGGATATTGTGGAGGTTTTCTCCACATGACCCACTTTCAGTGTGGGAACTTTCTACTGTCACTTTTGGCATGACATGCTCACCTTTTCTAGCCATGCATACCTTAAATGAGCTGGCAGAGAGAGAAAAGGAACGTTTTCCTATGGCTAGTACTGTTCTAAAAACGTCAATCTATATCGACGATATCTTGGGAACTAGCCCTTCGCTTTCTGAAGCTCTCTCCCTTCAAACAGAACTCAATGATTTGTTGAAGTCGGGAGGATTTGAACTTAAAAAATGGGCAAGCAATTGTCCTGAGTTATTGGCAACATTGCCAGAGTCCGATCGTCAAATGCCTCTCTCTTTCGACAAGGAGGAACTCCACTTTATCAAAGTTTTAGGACTTCAGTGGCATCCAAAAAACGACATTTCTTCTTATCAATGCCGAATGAAGGACAAACCCCCAACCAAACCTTCTATTTTATCTATCATAGGAACAATCCTTGATCCCTTAGGTTTTCTTTGTCCCTTGTTGCTACAAGCAAAATTTATTTTGCAACAGTTGTGGATATCGAAAATAGGCTGGGACGAAGAACCAGATTCTTCTATCATCGATTCTTGGAACAAACTTCGTTCTGAATTCCCGCTTCTTTCCAATTGTCAATGACCCCGACAAATCAAACTGTCAAAAACCAATACCTGTCAAATCATCGGCTTCTGTGACGCTTCAATTCGAGGCTACGCAGGCGTCGTATATTTTCGTGTAGAAGAGGAAAACAATATATCTGTTTCTCTCATATCTGCAAAATCTAGGGTCGCGCCTATAAAGTCACAAACTTTGGCTAGGCTAGAAGTCCTAGGCGCATTCCTTTTAAGCGACTTAATTGACTTCGTTTTATCTAGCTATGAAGGAAAAATAACTTTTACAAATATCGTTACTTTCTGCGATTCGCAAGTCGTATTGCACTGGCTTTCATCCCCTCCTAATCGCTGGCAAACCTTTGTTGGAAATCGAGTCAGTAGAATCCAAGAAATCATTCCCTCAAACTCGTGGCGCTACATTCCTTCTGCTTTGAATGCAGCCGATATTGCGTCACGAGGGGCCACCCCTTCACAGCTCATGTCACATGACATGTGGTGGAACGCACCGTCGTTTTTTGTGGTCTCCCGAAAACGAATGGCCCGATTTTCATAAACCAAAAATGCCGATTGATTTCGGAGATATTAATCTGGAGGAAAAGCCAAAAGTCTGTTGCAATGCGATAATTGATGTCAACTTCTTAGATCAGCTTCTTATCAAATATTCCTCTATATCAAAAATTCAACGTATCATTTGTTATGTCCTTCGAATAGTTAACCTTTTTCAAAACCATTCCTATCAAAAACCCACTAAGCCGCCGGACCAAAAAGTTATTTTTGAGAATATTGTTTTTCCTACCACCGGTGAGATGCAAAGTGCGTTACACCTTCTTATCAAACGCGTTCAAGGTTCTTGTTTTTCTGAGCTTTTTTCCGCGTTATCTAAGGATAAACCAATACCGAAACCTTTGCGAAAACTTTCACCTTTTCTTGATGAGAATAATATCATTAGAGTCGGTGGCAGATTACAAAAATCTGACCTTTTGTCTTATTCTGCAAAACACCCCGTCTTACTTTCGAGTGACCATCGTTTAACTACTCTTCTTATCGAGTCCGCTCATCGACAATATCTTCATCCTGGGTTTAAAACATTACATAATCTGCTTTTACAGCAATTTTGGATATTATCTGCCAGACGGGCAATTCAAAGAACCATATCCAAGTGCTTGCAATGTTTTAGAATCAACCCTAAACCCTATAGACCGCCCATAATGAGTTCACTTCCCGCTCATCGAATCAATCAACTTAAACCTTTTTCGAGTGTAGCTATCGACTTTTGTGGACCTTTCTTTGTGATTCCTCATCGTTACCGTGGTTGTAAAGCTTTCAAATCGTATGTCTGTGTGTTTGTCTGTGCGGCCACACATTGCGTGCATTTGGAATTAACCATGGAACTGTCCACCGAAGGGTTCGTAGGTGCATTCCATCGATTCATTTCCAGACGCGGAAGCGTGACGCAATGCTGGTCAGATCAAGGCAGTAATTTTATAGGGTTTCGTAACCAATTACTGGATTACGCAAGAAGTGCTGCCACCAGACTTTCTATTCGTTGGCATCTGGGACCTCCTCTCAGTCCACATTTCAATGGCCTGGCAGAAGCTGGCGTCAAAAGTTTTAAAACTCACTTTGTACGAGTTGTCGGCGACCAGAAGTTGTCTATCATGGAGATGTCCACCCTTACCTGTCGCATAGAAGCCGTACTTAATAGTCGCCCTTTATCTCCTGCCTCTTCAGACCCACACGATCTTCAACCTCTTACCCCTGGGCATTTTTGACACTTGAACCCCTTAATTCAGAAATTCCGGAGTCAGATTTGTCCGAGGTTCCCCTAAATCGGCTCTCGAGATGGCAACTAAGCCAAAAACTACATAATGATTTTTGGAAACGGTATTCTATAGAGTATTTGCATACGCTACAACAGCGACACAAGTGGGCTGATTCGTCCCCAAATATCAAATTAAATGATTTGGTTATCATAACAAGTGATCACATTCAATCGCCTTTGAAATGGCCGGTCGGTCGGGTCATCGAACTGCATCCCGGCGGGGACGGTCAGGTGCGTGTTGCGACGGTACAAACGGTTACCGGTGTTTATAAGCGGCCAGTTGTAAAACTGTGCCTCTTGCCAAATTAAAAGTAATTTTAATTTTCTACCTTTTACCGGGTATTACAATAGGTTTTTTTTATTTTTTATTTTTTTTGAATTTTTTGTTTGTTTGTTTTGCCTTTTTTCGGGATTTCGTTATCTCTAAATAAACTTACGATACTTATCTATTTTCATTCATTTATATTTATCGGTCGATTCTTTTTCTTATATCTATATCTGTCCGGTTGAGATTCTAAAATTGTGTGTTTTGGAGGGCAGTTATGTTAGCTCCCGCTAAATTTCGCGGTTGTTTATATATATTTTTAAAAACACACAACTGTATGAAGAACAAAGCGCATTCCGCGTATTTGGACATGCGCACCAACAACCAGAGAGATCCTTGTCAATCGCCTAGAGAAAATGGCGTGTTAATTTCGTTCTCCAACTATTTCAAATATCTACACCTGAAAGTGCTCGATTTTTGTGTACTGAAGCAGAGAACTAGAAACTTCAGCCCTTCAGCTACGTGGTGACATCCTTAGATCCAATCAGGGGCCCCTTGGAAGTAGAGAATTTGGCTGCAAAAGTGGTGAGTGCATTTGTCTCTGATTACCGTTGTGTGGCGCAAATTATTTTACCTATGGACGTTTGATTATTTCGTAATTTCATATCAGTACATTTATGTTTGCTCGCGATATCATTAATTAAATTTATACAGTCCATTGCATTTAACGTTTTTCTATCCGCGAGTTAACAAATGACCTCAAGCAATATAATATTTCAAGTTTGAGACAAATCGGTTAGTAAATCAGAAAATCCGCAATTTTGGATCCGCCATTTTGATTTTTTTAAGTTTGAGTAAAAAATTTTGTCAAATGACCTCAAGCAATGTAATATTTCAAGTTTGGGACAAATCGGTTGATAAATAACAAAAAACCGCCATTTTGGATCCGCCATTTTGTTTTTTTTAAGTTTGAGTTAAAAATTGTGTTAAATGACCTCAAGCAATGTAATATTTCAAGTTTGAGACAAATCGGTTGGTAAATAAGAAAATCCGCCAATTTGGATCCGCCATTTTGATTTTTTTAAGTTTGAGTAAAAAATTTTGTTAAATGACCTCAAGCAATGTAATATTTCAAGTTTGAGACAAATCGGTTGGTAAATAAGAAAATCCGCCATTTTGGATCCGCCATTTTAATTTTTTTAGGTGTGAGTAAAAAATTTTCGTAAATGACCTCAAGCAATGTAATATTTCAAGTTTAAGACAAATCGGTTATGTATACCAAATTTCATTCAAATCGGATAATGGGAAGTGTGTCAAAAACGCATTTTTCTATAGATGAGGGTGGGGGTAGGAGTGGTAGGATTTTTTTTTAATGTTGTATTGTCATCGGACCACTATATGTATACCAAATTTCATCCAAATCGGATAATGGGAAGGGGGTGAGGGTAGGGGTGGGAGGATATTTTTCTTTTCAATGTTGTATTTTCATCGGACCACTATGTGAATACCAAATTTCATCCAAATCGGATAATGAGAAGTGTGTCAAAAACTCATTTTTCTATGAAAGGGGGTGGGGGTAGAGGTGGGAGGATATTTTTTGCTTAATATTGTATTGTCATCGGATCACTATATATATACCAAATTTCATCCAAATCGGATAACGGGATGTGTGTCAAAAACAAATTTTTCTATGGAAGGTGGTGGGGGTAGGGGTGGGAGGATATTTTTTTCTTATTGTTGTATTATCATCGGACCACTATTTGTATACCAAATTTTATCCAAATCGGATAACGGGAAGTGTGTCAAAAACACATTTTTGTATAGAAGGGGTGGGGGTAGGGGTGGTAGGATATTTTTTTATGTTGTATTGTCATGGGACCACTACGTGTGTACCAAATTTCATCCAAATCGGATAATGGGAAGTGTGTCAAAAACGCTTCACAAGATTTGATAGATAGTTAGTTAGACAGAACATTTGAAGCTAAATAAAAGCCTGTAAAAAATTGCGTGGAGGATTTTTTAAAGATGTTTTTATATAAATAATATATTTTATTTTTCATCTACACATTTTATCCAAAAAAAAAAAATCTAGTCCGGCGTCGAGTTGGCCGGCGCCCAGTTGGCGGCGCCGAGTTGGCCCGGCGCCCAGTTGGTCCGGCGCCCAGTTGGCGGCGCCGAGTTGGCGGCGCCCAGTTGTCCTAGACCGGTTCGGTTCGGTTATTACTATTATTACTATTAGTGCAGGCGCTGAAAGTAGTTGAGTATGCAAAATATGAGGACCACTGTTTGACAATGGATTCTAGATGACAATAGGTTACAGATTACCGATCTGCATGTTGCCAAGCCAGGCTTTTTCTATACCCACTGCTTTTATAGTCGTGTTCGAATTTCTGAACATTTAACTGAGTAGACGTTCTAAAGCCACAGTGACAGAGAAATGAATCAAAAATGTGTAAAATCTAACCTAAAAATAAAATTTTAATTTTAGCTCCCCCCAAAACCTGTGATTTTGAGGTTTTCTTCCAATTTTCTCAAAAACTAAGCTTCTTAGTGAAAAATATGTAATTATCTTTATTATTAAGAGGCAACATCAAAGTATTAGTCAGTGGGGTATGATCAAATGGCAAAAAAATAAACATGTTTATTATATGTTTTACCCGATTTTCTTGAAAACTAAGCTCTTATAGAAAAATTCTGTCCTGTAGTCGATTGTAGACAATGAACTTTTATTTTAAACGATGTAGAACAAGTCAAAATTCATTTTATTTGTAACAATTTAGGGTCGTCCGTAAATTACATCAATTTTGAAAAATCACTAAACTTTGGAGAGTTTGTCAATAACCAAACCTCACTGAGTTATATATCGTTAAAAAGCAAATTTTATTTTCTACAATAAAGTATCAAACACTTTTTTTTAATCGGCTTTACTTTCAGAGAAAATTGGATAAACCTGTAACAAAATTAATTTGTTTGGTGTTTTGAAAAAATTAACTTTATTTACGGATGCCTGTGAAGTTTTAATCTGAAAATAAATCTTGCTTTGTTGTACAGCATTTAAAAGGAAATTTTAATATCTATAATCGACTATATAACTCAATTTTTAAAAGAGGGCTTGGTTTTTAAGATAATCGGGTAAAACTTGAGACAAACATGTCGTTTTTTATTTTTCTTTACATTTTCTCAAAAAACGGACGTCGCTCGAGACCTTGGTTTTAGTCTGATTACACTCAGTTAACACTGTTAAAAAGGAAATTTAATTTTCTACAAGAAAGTGTATTATACCATTTTTCCCAAAAAGCTTAGTTTTTGAGAAAATTGGATAAAACTTGTAAGAAAATTGGAAAGATTAGTAATTTTTCAAAATTGATTTAATATACGGATGCCCTTAAATTGATACAAATAAAACTAATCGTGCATTATTATACATTATTTAAAGGGAAACTTCATTACCTACAATCTACTATGGGGCACAATTTTTGATAGAGAGCTTGGTTTTTAAGAATATCGGATAAAACATGTAATAAACAATTTCTTTACATTACCTCAGTAAACGGACGCCGCTGGCATGTTTGTTATTATTTGTACCCCACTGACTTCTGCATGGTTAAAAAGGAAGTTTTATTTTCCCTAAGAAGCTGAGTTTTTCAGCAAATTTGAATAAAACTTAATAATTTCAGGTTTTGGGGGGGTCTGAGGGGTTTTTCGGGGTTTTTGCAGCTTAAATTTAAAAAACTAATATAATTTTGAAAACTAATCCATTTCTCACAGTGGAATATACTCCACTGTGAGAAATGGATTAGTTGTCAATTTTAATTATGTTTGTCAGGCGTTATGGTCCGATTTTGACTTATGCCACACTGAGGAGATCACAATAAGTTCGAAACACGTGTCTGTGGCTAGTCAGTTTTTAGCTCCTTGTCGCACATGCGAGGCCCCCCAGCTGATGAAACTTTTTAGGTTTGATGCATGGAGAGAGGGTGGAGCACTAGTGGAGAAGACGACCTTTTTTTTCTTTTTTTTTTTTGTAATAATATAATTTTATTTTTAAGTTAGATTTTACACATTTTTGATGCATTTCTGTGTCATTGAGGCGTCAACTTAATTAAATTTTCAAAAATTCGAACATGACTATAAAATGAGGGGGGATAAAAAAAATTGGACCAAAAACTGGTTCGGCAACATCCAGATCGTTAAGTGACATATAGTCAGCTAGAATCCATTGTCCTCCTGCGGTCCTCATATTTTGCATACTGAACTACCTACAGCGACTGCACTATATAAAGGATTATGTCTATGTTAGTTAATCGTTCATCCCTTCTAGTTTTACCGACCGAGGCTTAAATTCCCTAGTGCCCCCCTTAGTCCGCTACTGATTAAAACCCTGCCTGTAAGTATAGGTAAAAGTTTAATTTCGGATATTTTCAAAAAGAAACAGGCCATTTATTCAATAATTTTCGTTTGTTTTTCCAATCGGAGTGGATAATAGATAAATCAAAATTATCCCAGGCTTTTATAAATATTAGACAAAAAGTGTTTGCTTTTCTAATTTTAAAGTGTTAAAATTGGGTGCAGAAAGAAATGAAATTTAGATAACTATCCTAAATTTTTATAGCGGCAATGGTTTTTATTTTAATGTAACTTTTACGTCTTTTAAATAGACTGTATTTTTGCCAAAGCAAAGAAGTAGCAGAAAGTAGGGTTGCCAGGTTAAAATTTTTAAAATCGCAGTACCGAAAATTAAAAAGGTTAGCGTGGATACAAATAAAAAAGGGCATTTTTTTAATAAAAAGCCACTAAATATTTGTAAATAAGAAAAACAAAAATAGTTATTTTGGATGAAGAAGAATATTTATTACCAGAGTTGAGAGTTTTCAAAAGATTTTTATTTTAACTAAAGTACCGTAAATTTCCATTTGTCTGAGAAAATTACAAAAAGAATGGTTAACCAAAAAATGCAAATTTACGCAAATTTTTGGAATTATATCTGAAACTAAATCACAAAGAATATGCGACTTCAGTTTTCTGCCACTTTTCTACGGCATCTGATTGTGTTAATAATGATTGTTTTAAAAAAAAAGTCCATATTAATGGCTTTAGAGGTAAAGCATTATCCTTTTTTATCCAACTGCAGCACGGCGAAAGGAAGGGTGTTGTTTTTGATTGTTGTATGTAAGTAAATATGTTTGTGTCACGCTAGAGACTAAACGGCTGAACCGATTTTGACAAAAAAGGTGTCGTTAAATTGCTACTGATCCGAAGGTGCGCTCTTCAGACGCCATTTTGTCACATGATGTAGCTGTGTAGATGTGCTTTAAGCACAAAGTATATTTTGTGCTTTAAAGCAAACAAATCATCTAAATTTCAGGCGATTTTATTGAAATTCCTTTGATTACTCATTGCAAATGTCTTTTAATTTGCTGTAGTTACTTTGTAGTCCTCCCTGCTCCACCCATCTCCCCTCCTGTCATTCCCCCCACCCTATTCAAAAACATATTGGCATAATTTTATCAAATATAGAGCGATTTCAAAAATTCTTTCTGCATACGCTTTTAGATTTTTTTTCCAACACCATTTTACTAGTCCCCCCGCCTCTCCCTCTCTCCTCCCAGAGATCCTTATTAGTAATAGTTATAGCTATAACTTTCACAAATATAAAGCGATTTTAAAAGTTCTTTCTGCACACGCTTGAAGACTTTTTTCCAACATCATTTTACTAGTTTTCCGCTCCCTCTCTTCTCCCCACCCTCCTTATTAGTAACAGTTGTAGCTATACCTTTCACAAATTTAGAGCGATTTTAAAAATTCTTTTGGCACACGCTTTAAGATTTTTTCTACACCATTTTACTAGTTCCATTTTCCCTCTCTCCTCCCCCCCTCAATTGAACACTAGCTGCGTTCGGTATTTACATCTCAGACGCGACGGATTTTTGGTCACGTGATTACACATTAGTCTGAGCAAATTGGAATTAACGAACGATCCGGATCAAATCGATCAAATTTTTAGAAATGGTTATAACCTTAGATATAACCAAAAATATTATGTACATATCGCTACTCACGCCCAGCTATAATTTTGGCAACATTTTCCTGTGATGTCGGAAATTTATATAATTTGTTGTCTTTAACATCAAATAATTCGACTTCAATATTTTTACATAAAAAAATTATTTTTGCAAAACAAATACACAACATAACGTCACAATCTCGGATTAATCTGTTTCGTCGATCAAATTGTACGGAGCAACCAGATTTATGTCCGAATAGTCTGAGCAGAATTACCGAACGATTCAGATCTACCTCTCCTAGATCTACATGGAATTAACGAACGATTTCGATCAAAAAGATTAATCCGACGTAAATACCGAACGCAGCTACAGTTCGCGTCCGTAGAAAATCTACACGTACTTTTTGGGTAAAACTAAATGAATTGTAAATGCATAGTGCTTAATTAAACCTAAAAGTTGGAAAAAAAAATTTTTTATTAAAAAAATACCCAACTGTTAAATTTACTTGTAACTACTAGTCGCAGTTGGGTACAAAACTACCCAATAACCTGATTCATGAAAATGCAAAACTGTATAATTTCGTAAGTGCGCTTTGGGCATCAAAACCCGAGTCAAAACTAAAAGTTGAAGCATAGGTATACCTATAATGTACGACATTATAGGTATACCTATCAATTTTCTACTCAACTGCCACTAGTATAGTTTTTGCAAAGTCACCTGAAATGCTCCTAATACGGGGTTCTATCGATTTCATGAAATTTTGCTTCAATCTGCCCTTCAAAAGTTATCCAAATTCATATAAAATCTTCCTGGTATAATTTCAACCCTACCGACAGAGAAAAGGGGCGGCTCTTGGTGGTCCGAGCACAAAGTAATTGTTTTCTGACCGTCCCAGCACAGGTGGATAGACGGCACAATTTCAACCCTACCGGCAGAGAAAAGGCGCGGCTCTTGGCGGTCCGAGCACAAAGATTTTTTTGAGATAGGCTTTTAATTGCTTTCAGGTGTTCGTTTCGGGACCCCTTTAGTCGGCAGTATGCAGAGTTAGAAAATAAATCAGTGTCGTTTCTGTAGGTGTAGGAATAGAAAGTTTTATTATCTATTTTTATTTCTTTAGTTTACGCATAATTAAATGAGATAATTTTCATGAGTATATCTACCGCCGCCCATGTCACTTTCTTTAAAGGATATGCCGATGGTCGGCTTTAACCTTTCTTCAACTCACTTTGCAAAAACTTTACTTACAAGTAAATTTAGCAGTTGGGTGTTTTATTTTTTTTAGATCATATCATACATGGAGAAAAGAAATGGTTGTAAATGGAATTAAAACTTCAGATTGCAAATCAATCGCTTACGGTGTTCCACAGGGTTCTGTTCTTAGCCCATCCTCTTTCTTTCTTGAGATAAATTACAATATTTGCGGATGATACCACAATATTATGGCACCATAAAAATCAGGCCCTACAAAGGACTATAATTTCTGAAGACATACAAAAAATTACAAAATAGTATGATTCAAATTTTCTTTGCTTTAATATTGAAAACAAAAAAATTTTAAGTTATAAATTTAATATAGATGATATTAATTTAGGTAATAGGCCCATTGAGTTTAACGAAAGTTGAAAGATTTTAGGTATTACTATTGACAGCAAACTAAATTTTAAAAACCACATAGAAAACCTAAATAAAAAAACTGGCGTCAGTACGTAAAACCTTTAACAAATTAGGTAAAATCGTTAAGACTACCAATTTTGCCCAGATAAAATCCATGCTTAGTTAGAGTGTTGCGTTGTGGGCTAACTGCAGTAAACTTCTATTAAATTTCGTTTTTACACTGCAAAAACGAGTTGTAATATACCTTTGCGGTGCTAACCTGAGGGAAAATTGTGGACCTCTATTCGAAAAACACAGAATTTTGACAGTGGTGGGTTTTTTATCTTAGAAACTGTGTGCCTGATATTTAAGACATCTTGCAACCATCCATATGGCACGCGGAATCGGAATATCATTCCACTTCCAATTCCACACTCTGCACTCACACAACATTCGCTAATATATGACAGTGTGAAACTTTACAACAAACTTCCTGTTCAATGCAGAAATCTTGGAGTTACAAACATTTCCGAAAATAGGTAAAATCCTTGCTAGTCAACAGGGCATACTATACAACTGATCATCATTTTAATTCATATTAACAAACCAAATTATAAATCATTTGTTGCACGTATTTTTTTTTTCTTTAACCGAACCGTACTTAATTAGGCGCTGACTCGTGACGTAGGTTGACATTAGCACCCCATTGGCACCCCGACATAAATTGTAATTTTGGAACATACTCATTTGCATCTCTTTTTAATGCACAGTATATTCATTTTATTGCTGTCTAACTCATAGCGCTGCTGGAAGACGGATTGTCAAAAATTTGGCAAAATTGATGCCATTAGATAATTTTTATTCAATACAGAATGTTTTTAAAAGTTTATTTCGACTGTGTTAATTGTGAAAACGATCTTTTAGTACCTTGATGCAAAGCGGATTTCCCGCTATCTAGTAAGGTAAGCTTTATTTAGTTTATAGTATTAAAAAAGGGTGAAATTGACAAAAAAAACTTTGCTATAAATTTTATAGCCATAATGTAAGCAAATAAAAACGTTAATTTTTTGCCTAAAATCATACTAAAGGAAGCGAAAGCATGACAAAATGCTAAAAATATATAAAAGGAGGAATTTTAAATAATAGTTTCTGTCATCTAGTATAAGTAAGGGCTGATTTATTTAGAAATCCAATGGACATAATTTAAGCTTGTTGCCTCGTTTCATAAGTATCTATCTTTTTTCCACCTATGTAGTAATGGTGCTTAAGACGTATGAATTTCAAGGCTCTCAACACCTTCATACTTTATAAAAAAACCTTCATATTTTTCATATTTTCTCCACTGAAGAAACTTCAGTCATAGAATAAGTGTGGAAATTTTAAATATTTGCCTAGTCTTGAATTTTGAGTTCCTTTTAGTATATTATTAGTTTGTTGCCTTTGAGAAAGTCTGAATAAAGTAGTGCTTTTTTGCCTTTTGTTTTATTATTCTTATGTTTGTTGCATTTTTTATGTTAATTAGTTGTTTTGGACATCCATCGTTAGTTCTAAAAAAGTCTAATTGTAATATTAAGTTTTTTTAAATGTTTGAGCTCGGAATAGGTGTTTAAAGTTATACCAAGTATTTATGGAGTAAACTTAAGTGTTCTGTGTAAGTGTGAGAAAACTTTTGGACATATCAAGATCTTTACACCGAAGAACTACAAATAATTACCAGAAATAGGCAAGAACTTATTCTACCAGTACATAGATCATCGTTTTTTGAAAAATCACCTCACTATAGTGCAATAAAAGCTTTTGAAATACTTCCAAATGCAATCAAGCAAATTGAAAATTTAGAAAAGTTTAAAACAGCAGTTACATTCTCTTCTAAAAAAGTGCTACTATAGTTTTAATTTTCAAGAGAATTAATCCAAAGAAACTTATAAAATCTTAAAAGTGTATTTATGTATGTGTGCCTGTATGTTTGCTATTTATTAATGCAAACAAGGCTTTTTGTCGTTCGTGCAAAATTTATTCAAAAATTCTTGGCAAAGCGCTTTCGGTCTATATGACCATCATCAGTGCCTTTAAAAATCTTGGAAAATTATTGTCTATCACCAAGGATAAAAAAGAAAAACTGAAGAAAAGTGGAATCTACCGACTAGAATGTGGCACATGCAAAGCTGCATACATTGGCCGGACCAGCAGGAACTTAGAAATCCGCATCAAAGAGCACATAAAAACTCCAGACAAATCAGCCTTTGGCAATCACATTCACACTACCAAACACTCTTTCAGCCCAAAAACCAACTCAAAAATCCTTCACCACATCACAAGTAAAAACTTCACAAGATTAGATTTCACCGAAGATGTCGAAATAAGCAGTGAACTAAATAAAAACCCAAATAATTGTCTAAACAAGCAGGCAACCCTCGGAAGAAGCTTCATCCCTCTCCACAGAAGACTGATAGACCCAGAACCCCCACCTTACAGGAACACTCTAGAGTCAAATAACAGCCAGGTGAGACTGAGACTAACATCCATATAAAAAATTACTCTCTCACTAATACACAGACACACAAAATTCCATATCACACCATTCGAGTTTTACACACACCCAACACTCTAAAATATCCTTATGCATTATATTCCAACATAAAACATGCTTAAGTAATCCTTCACCAGAATTTAAAAAACCCCTTCAATGAAAGCCTTTTTTTAAATATCTTCATCGAAAGCTACGTCATGATAAACAATACTATAACCTCGAAAAGAATTACGACGCAATAAACAAAAAGTCATTATTTTACTAGTCAATTTTAAATAAAGAATAATATAATAGTACTATAACTGTAAAATGTACCTGAAATTTTTTTAAATATTTTAAGTAGTTTTTAAGTTTTTTAAAATTGTGCTGTCCTGTGATGTCCAATTATAGACTGAAGAACCAGATTTTAAGATTTTAACTAGCTGTAAGGAATACCATAATATTCCATTTTGACTTAATTTTAATAACATGTTTTGTTCTCTTACAGTTAAGGCACTGATGATGGTCGTATAGACCGAAAGCGCTTTGATAAAAATTTTTGAATAAAATTTGCACGAAGTACAAAAAGCCTTATTTGCATTCAAAGTCACGTGCACGCAACCACCCCCTCACTTTTATATTTATAAAGTTTTTTTACTTAAATACCTATTTTAAGTTTGATGTTGCTGTCTGAATTTTTATATGATTTATGGCAATAAAGTTGAGTTGAGTTTAGTTGAGATGTACAGGGTGTTTCGATAAATTTCCAAAAAGGTCTACTGCACTTATTTCAAGAGATAAAAAATAGGGTATCTATTTTCAAGAAATGTAGAGTACATCCCAAACTGCTAGAAATTGTAGATGCTAATATTTTAACAGTGGCTTGACCAAATGGCAGTTTATCATATATTTTTGAGTTTAGAAAGAAAATATCTATTTTTTTTTAAAGTTAAATCATTCATTTGCAGGATGTTCCGTAAGAGATTTACAATGTTTGTGATTTTTTATAACTTTTTTGATCGTATAGGATAAAGCCTAAACTTCTGCATTTATAATTTTTTTCTATTTCTTTGAATAATTCCAGTAAACCTTGGTTTAAAAATACGAAAACACGAAAAATGCTTTAAAAAATGTGCCTTGTTTTGCCATACCCCATCCAGGCCCAATTCAACTTGAAAATGTTTCATAATACTTTTCTTAATAAATAAAATTAAGAAATATATATTTTTGCTTAATAAATGAGTTTTCCTAAAAAAAAGTTGGGTTTGACCTAACAAGCCATTTGGTAGAGGACCCAAAAAAAACTTAATTTTTTATTCATATTTCCTTCATATTTTGTTTTCTTAATTTCATATTTTTCATAATTTTATTTAAAAAAGTTCATATTTTTCATATTATTTTGCTGTTTATCTGTTGAGAGCCCTGGAAGTTCACTGGTAAAACATGAAAGCGCTTAAATTAGGGCACATTCTTAAATTATTTAACTCAAAAATGCAATATTTTCGACCTCCTTCCCCTGATAAGGAATAAGGCATCTTGGTATAAAATACATTAAAAAAACATTTAGTGTAACACAAGGTTAAACCTCCCTCCCTTTGGCATTACATAATTTAAGAATGGTCTCTTACATTGTTGAGTAAATCAGGCATGAGACGTAAATACTTACATACTGAGGCTATCAATATAATCTAGAAAATAATAAAAAATACATAATCATCAGTGGCGGATCCAGGGGGGGGGCACTAGGGGCACTTGCCCCCCCCCCCGAGAATTTTTTGAATATAGAAAAAATTAGTAAAAAGTAAGGTTTTTGCTAATAAAAATTCAAAGTTTTTGCTTGCGGCGCATGAAAGTGTCTATTGAATATTGTATTTTTTAGTTCTGATTAATTTAATAAAATGCTGCTTAAAAAAATATATACCGTTTTTACCAAGAGAATGTCACCTAAAGTGCCCCATCCGCGAAGCACCTCTGGATCCGCCCTTGATAATCATACTACAGAGACAATACATATTATATGCTCAAATTTTGGTTTAGTGAAAAGCTTAGACTAAATTATTATTTTGATGGCTTCAGTGAAAAGGTTCTTATTATTTGTTTGGATGTATTCCAGAGAACAAAGCTTTTCTTCAATCGCTGTGGTAGTTTATGTATTCCCATATTATGTTTCACAAAGAATAATTATTATTTTGATGGCCTCAATGTAAAAGTTCTTACTTGGAATATTTTCATCCCTTTTATTATATACACATTCAAAACTAGGAAACAAAATTTGTTTCTAGGTTTTTGCCTAATAATGTATAACTTACATAATATAACTAATTTTATTCTTACTTATTTTAAATTATACTTACCGCAATGTTATAAGAACTATGTTCATTTTTCTCTTTTTGTTATGTACAAAAGTATAGTTTTATAAAAATCCACTATTTTATGCTTTTAGGGTTTAAGGCACAGTTTCCTGATATATGTGACATAAATACTAAAAAGAAATCTACTGAATTTAGGGAAGATAAAAACATGTATTGACAAAACTTTCATGAGCATTTGGACAAAAAAGGCTGGAAAACCACCAAACTCATACATACTTTAGCAACTGGAACATTTACATGATACTACAGATTAACTGGACTGGTTTATGCAGGAAAAAAAGGTAGATTTTATCAATCAGTAATAAAAATTAATAGTTAAGGTATTTTGGTTTATACTTTATTTAAACTTTTTATGTTTTGTTTGTGTTAAGTTTTGTTCTTATATACAATATTTTATATTTATAATTGGTAAATCTAACCAAAACTACAAAAACTATTTCCAATCACTTAGTATAATAAGTCCCCTGGGAGGTTGAGGGGTTCAAATTAAAATTTGTACCTATAGATAATTAATCCTAGTAACTTCTATATACAAATTTTAATATTAGCATCTATGCCATTTCCCCTTTCAAAGACCTTTTAAATGATGTATAGCATGACATATTTTAAAAATAAATATATTTTTTTAAAAATTAAAAAATTGATAATAAGGAATGTATCTACCAAATCCCGGGTGAGTGTGGTAAATTATATGTAGGTGAAACGAAACGCCCTCTTCAGGTTAGAGTAAATGAACATCTAAAAAGTACCCAATTAGGGGATATTGAAAAATCCGGTTTAGCAGATCATGCATGGTCAAATGATCACAGGATTCAGTGGTCAGAAGCTAAAGTTTTACATAAGAAGTCGCATTGGCGAAAACGAAAGTTTATTGAAGCTGTGTTTATAATGCAGAATAAAGAAGTTTTCAGTCAACCAAGCACGGACATACCAAACATATGGAAACCACTCCTTAAGGAAAACAGGCGTCTTAGGATTAAAAAAGGGGGCGGGCCGTCACACCTGACTGCACACCAAGTAGTATAAGTAGTAGCCTAAAGACTAGATTGTTTAGTTTACACTTGATAACGGTTAGAGATACTTACTAACCGAAACGTCGTGTTTTAAAATAAATAAAACAATGGAAGTACGAAATTTTATTTCTGTGTAGGTCTAACCTGTAGCGGTAATGGGTTAAACTTTTCTTAAAATCATTTTTCTTTCAATAATTAAAATATCTGCTTTAGGTTTAGGGTAATAAAAAGAGGGGGCTGACCCGTTTGGGTGCAAAAAACTCACATTTACTTCATTTGTCTAAAATAATTTGAATATTGAATAAAAAATTATTTTTTTAATATCAATGAGTATATGACCCATATAGAGTGGCAACTGGCAAGCTTCGCAACAGTGAAGGGTAGATGGCGCTGAAATAAATTCGTCTAGTACGGTATTGGTAATATTTAAAACTTTCTGTTTAATTTTGTAAAAAAAGTAAAAATTAAAACTTACCCAGCTTCAGGGGATTCAGCATTTTTTAAAGTCTTCATGTACTTTAGCCTACACCCAGTGACGGACCCACGAATATGTCTTGGGGGGTCCCGAGGCCTCGTAGAGGGGGAGGCGAAGCCTTATGATGTCGAATTTTAAGCTATTTTTTGTGTTTTTTCATGAAATATGTGGAAAATATGTTAAAAAATCTAAGGCTTGAGGGGGCCCGGTTTGGTTGTTTGTTTTTATTTTTAAAATGTGTCATGTGACACATTATTTAAAAGGTCTTTCAAATACCTTTTTGACAAGGTATCTAGATTGCTGTAAAGTTGTTTTTTAGATATTCCTATTTTTCTTTACCTATGCAGGAGCAAAACTTGGAATCTTTTATTTTTTAAAAATTATTTTAAAAATAAACTACTGGGCCAAAAATTTTCAAGATTTAATTTGAAGTGACCCAATGGGTAATATCATTTTTAGTTATTACATTTTTTGCACCTTTACAATAAAAAGTGCACATTTCCACTTCATATCCTCAGAATGAAAAGTAATGGCTAGACATGGCTACGCTCGTGGTACAAAATTTTCGTCTCGGGATAAGAAGTGTCACTTTTATTTAAAGTTTTTAATCCTTGTAAGATTAAAAGTACAAAAATTTAAGGCATTTCCCATGTCAAAAGGTACAAGGTATTTATTTTTTGCCAAAACTCTTGGCAATAATACCAGTAGCCCTGTCATAATAAAAAAATTATTTGCACTAATAGGCCAGTCATTAGAGCATAAAAGTTGGTGTGGTGACGATTTTGACATATGTTTACATTGGACGCCTTATAAAAAAATTAAGTTTTTCACCTTGGCGTAGGGGGGCGGCTCCCCCCTTCATCTCGGATTTAGTGTGAACAAAAATGATTGTTTAAAAATTACCTTTTTCCGGTACATTCTAGAAAAAAATTAGTTTTAAACAAAAGTCGAAGACAATAAAATTTTCTACAAAAGCCCTTATATACACTTTTTCGACAGACAAATGGTTTTCGAGTTATGAGGCTAAACATTTCGCCGCAATTTTGTATGTTAGCCAATTTTTGTATAAAATAAAGATTAATTAATGGCATATAAAAGGAGACATTACTGAATAGCCTGGGTAGTACCCTCGCCGAGATACGAACCTTGATGTGGTAGCAGTACACTCGTTTTCTATGTATTTCCATAGTGTATGCAAAATAAACCCCTAAATCATTAATATTTGTCATTTTCTCAAAAGGTAAGCATTTTACAGAAAATATGTAAAAAAGTTTATTGTAGGAAAATTATCTTTTAAACAATGTGTCACTTAGGTGGGCCAATTCCACGATTAGCACTTAACTGACATCTAAAAACATTTTAGGAAAAAAACACCCTTTTCAGAAAAAATAAATTGTACTTTTAAACAGCGTACCACAAAATGGTGTGAAAGCTATTACTCACCCTATTATACCTGAGGGGCGTCCGCATATTAAGGTTACTCTTTTTTAAATAATTTTTTTTTTGTTTTAATTAATTTTCTTAAAAACTAAGCTTTTCAAAAATTCCCGTTTTACTCTATATTGTTGAAAATAAAATTATCTTTAAATATATATCTGGTAGTTTCTGTTAACGGAGGAAACTTAAGAAACATACTCATATTTGGTTTTTTTTAATAAAAAAAAATTATCATGTGTTTCATCAATTTTTTTTAAAGCAAGCTCTATCGGTAAAAAGTTTTACTTTGTACTATCGACAATTAAATTTTCTTTCGAACAGTGTGTATATTTATAACATTAGGGCAACCGTTAATACCCCAGGGGCGTATAAAAACTGAATTGAAAAAAAATCACCAAACATGCGTATATTCCTTGAGTGTTCCCCGATTACAAAAACCCACTAAATTCATATTGTTTTAAAAATAATTTTATTTTTAATAATACAGAGTAAAACTAAACTTTTCGATAAACTTAGTTTTTAATAAAATTTTTCCCAAAAATGCTTGGTTTTCTTGAAACCTGAATTAAACCTAAAAAAAACATTTTTTTTCATGACTTAAAAAATAACTTCATTTTTGGGATGGCATATTAAGTGGTAACCGTGAAATTGAGCCATTCAAATGATACACCGTTTAAAAGGTAATTTAATTTTCTACAAAAAAGTTGCTTACATATTTTCAGTTAAATGCTTACCTTTTACGAAAATGAGATAAACGTTAATAAGTTCGGTTTATTTTGCATATACTTAGGAAACGGGTGTACCGCTCACACTTCAGAGTTCATATCTCAGCAAGGGTAATAACCAGATTTAGTAAGTCTTTATTTCATATTTTTCTCAAAATTAAGCAGTTTTTAAGATAAAGGCCACTAAAAAAGAAAATTGGTCTATATCCATATTGGCGGCGAAATGTTTAGCCTCATAACTCGAAAACCATTCGTCTGACGAACATACGTATACAAACGCTTTTATAGGAACTTTTGTTATCATCTATTTTGTGATCAACTATTATTTTTCTAAAATGCACAGTAACTAAATAATTAATAATAATAAATACCTCAATTTTTTTAAGACTCTAATGTGAACAACATATGTCAAAATCGCGACTACACCACGTTTTGCAAGCTAAAATTCTATAATGACTGGACTATAAGTCTTAGCAAAAATAATATTTGAATATCTCAACATTATATTATTCTTTTTAGCAACTTTGTGGCCGTTTGGATAGAATACAAGAAAACTTGATGCAGCAAATAAATTATCCATGTTAGTAGTATATTAGTTAGTAGGATATTACATTTAATCTTTGTATGGTGAAAGTTATAAACAGTTTTAAAAAAATAACAAAATAATATAATTTCTAAATTTGTTATTAATTTTAAAATTTCTATCTGAGATATCAAACAACCAAAACCAGATCAGATTTCATAAAATACAGATTCAACTTTATTCATTTAGGTAGGGAAATGGGCTGGCTTACGAAATCTTGTAAAACGCTATAAGTAGGATCACTATCGTTTATTTAGTCAAAAACAACTAATACAATACAATATTTATCTAAATTAAGTAAGAAGTTGTAAATATACGAATAATAACATTATTAAATAATAAAGATAGCACAACAGCTGCAAAATAAAAAGATACCATTTACCAAAAGCATAATAATAATACTAAAAATAAAATAATCTGTGACAAAACAAATAAAAAGTCACATACCTACATATGTTTTTTTTACTTTTAAGTTTAAAATAGAGAATAATTAAAAAGTTAATACTTAAAAAAGAAAATAAAATAAAATATCTATTAACAAAATATAGCATTTAAAAAAAGTTAAGTATTCTTTACTATAGGAACTCGCCAACTTTTATAATAGTTTGGACTCTATTCGCTTAGAGGCCTTCATGCACTTTTGATGAGGGGTTGAAAGCCCTTACATTTGGGAATACAATTACACTTATTGGACGTCTGTCGAACTTATGCCAAAATACAATATGGCAGCTCAAAAGTGAAAAATAGAAGAATTTTGGTAAATTTACAATTTTTTTTATTTCTTCACCTATTTTTTTTTAATTTATTTTATTTTATTTGGATTATATTGCATTTTTATAAAAACTATTAATCACTTGCATTTTTAAAGTTTTTGTGTCTTAAAAAAAATATATTCCTCAACATTATGATTTTTTTTGTGTTTTTTGCGTTTTATAGAAAAACTGCTGATTCTACAAAAAAAAATCACAAGATAAAAAAAAATTGTTTCCTGACAAGTTGTATCCCCAGTTAGAAAATGTTCGAGGTATGCTCAAAAAACTACGCCAAGTTGGCCTGAGGGTACCCCTAGACACAAAAATTTTACTTTTTCATAAAACTTTCAAGAGGGAAAAAATGCTTTAAGAATTAAAAAATAACGTAAGCTAATTTATAATTGTTTTAGTCTATATTCTGTCAAATATGATATGTCGTCCTACCTACGATTTTGAACCAATGTTTTCCCGACTAATTTTTATCTCTATAAACCTAAAAGGAACATCGGTGGAAAGGTAATTTAAAGCTCTACAAAAAAGTACTAAACCATTTTTCTCTTAAAATTACAAATTTGGGCAAAAATATAAAAAACTTCATATCATCATATCACTATCTAGTCGGTTTGTGACCTCTGTTATTTTAACGTGTAAATGCAAATTTGATGACAGACGCCAAAAGCCTTTGCTTTTTGGAACGCCATTCGACTTATTCGACATATGTCAAACTCATGCTAAATACAAGGAACATCTCAAAAATGAAAAAAACAACAATTTTGGAAAATTCATAACTTTGTTATTTGTGAACAGATTTTTTAGATTTTTGACGAAAGCTGTCATTTTAAAAGCAAAATGGTTTGGTAGCTTTTTGTAAAGCTTTAAATTACCTTTCCACCAATTCCATTCCATCCATCAAATCCATCAAAATGTCCTTTGGGTTCCTAGATGTTGCCGTAGGGTATAAAAAATAGTCGGGAAGACATTGGTGCAAAATCGTGGGTCGGTCATTATGTAAGCCGTCATATTTGACAGAATATAGACTACAAAAAATAAAAACTTAGCTAACGTTATTTAAAATGGTAGAGCCTTTTGATTTTTGAAGCATTTTTTCCACTTTTGAAACTCACGAAAATGTGAAATTTTGGTGTCTAGAGGTACACTCCAATTTCGTAGTTTTTTGAGCAAACCTCGAAAAGTTTAACTCATGGTGAAAATGTGAAAACAACTTTTTAATACACATCTTTTTTGTATCTTGTGATTTTTTTGTAAAATCAGCAGTTTCTCTGTAAAACGCAAACAACATGAAAAAAAGACATGATGTTGAGGAATTAATTTTTTTTAAAAACAGAAACATTAAAAATGCATGTGATTAATAGTTTTTATAAAACTGCACTATAATCCAAATAAAACAAAATTTAATTTAAGAAATAAAAAAGTTGTGAATTTTCCAAAATTATCCTGTTCTTCATATTGCTAAGCGAATAGAATATTAGATAATATGTACTATAGTTAATGAGAGTAGCAACACTCTTAGTGTTATGTAACCCTGACAGAGGTGGCTCCCCACTTAAATGTGCCTCTTGACAGTTTTTTGTTAATTACTGGAAAATTCAAATTTAAAAAAAATATATTTTTGAAATCATTTTTCGACAAAACATCCTTTCCAATGATGTACATGGCCATCCCTGGAAGCAGTGGGGCACGTTTTTGGGAAAAACAATGTGTGAAGGATAAAAAATACCACAAGAAAAACTAACACTTGTACGACAGTTTTCGAGTTATTAGCAAAAAACTGGGAACAATCAACCTTGCCAGGGTGGGGGTGGTTTACCCTCTGGAAATGTTCGGGAGAGTATGTTGCTTCTCTAATTCAATGCATTTTTTAGCTCAAATCGCATATATAAGGCTTGCACGACAGTAGTAGGGACTTATTGCAATAAAGCCGGGCACAAATTGTCCGGGCACTATTCTGACAGTTTCCCATTGAAAACTGACAGTTGACCTTTCAAAATTGACATACCAATGTCGAATTTATAAATCTAGTCATTTATGTTCCATTAATAGTGGCGTCACTATTAATTTCGGCTCTTATAATACACAAAGTCCTAATTTTGAAAGAAGATAGCTGTTGTTATAATGGGAAACTGTCAGAATAGTGCCCCGAACAATTTGTACCTGGCTTTATTGTAATAAGTCCCTATTATGTACAAAAAATAAGTAAGAACATAAATAGGGTTACTGGTAATGAGTTTGCTTAGTAGCAAAAAAACTGTACATTTATATACATAAATATATTATTCCCCTCCGAAAAATGTTTGGGGTAGTCTCATGTTTATCCATCCCAAGTGTGTTGCTTCTCTAATTCAACGCAGTTTTTAGCTTAACTCTCATATATAAGGTTAATAATTATATTATATAATTAATCATAATATGGTTACTGGTAATGAGTCTGCTTTTTATGGGGTTCGAATCAGTAATGTCACTTTCGTTAATCTTAATAATAAAAACTAAAAAACTCTCACCAGCCTTTGAAAAAGAGTCACTGTTTTTTTTTTTTTAAACTCATTACTAAAGGACAGTGTCAGACTGGGACCCTAATGGAGTAGAGTACAAGGGGACCATTTCAGTTTGAAGAGGGGTCTACCAAGATTTACAAGGGTTTGTCCGACAATTCCAAAAAATAAAGTATTATAAGGCTTTCTTCTTTGCTCATTAATAAATAGAAAACTAATTATATTATTATAGTCAAAATAGGCATTTTTTTACAATAACACACATTTAATTCTAAAAAAATTAAAAATTGTTTACTTATTTCCAAATAGAGTTTGATATATAATGCCCGAAGTTTTTTACTGCCATCACTTTGAAAAAATATCGCCCTAAATCAGTTTTTTTAACAACTCTTATCTTACACCATATTAAAAACTCTTTGGTAATAAAGAACTTGTATGTACTCTAAGTCTTATGACTGTTATGTTATTATCACATTCTATCGATTTTTAAAATATTTTTAACTATTTTACAATATTTGCTGTAGATAGAGCTTATAAACTATATTACAAAAGAGTCCCTTCAGCACGCGATTGGTTGATTAAGACCTTGGTTTTTCACGATTGGTTCTGTTCAAATACTATTGCCTTGTAAAGGCAAATCAATCGCGGCCAACCAAATTATTGATTAATCAATCGCATGCTGGGGGGCGGTCTCCAGATACAAAGCCGCACTTAACTTCGCTGTGGTTAGTATTTAAATTCTATACATAACTATTCTGGTAATGAATTTTTAATTTAATTTTCCTTAAAACTAAAACCTATGCCGGCAAGCATAGTCCTTTACACACTCCAACAGGACTCCAATTTAAGGATGGCAATGGAGTGCCCACCATGAATTTGAGTCAAGGTTACGTAATAATTTCAGTTTATAATAATAAATAACTTTATTGGTAATATTATTATTTAATACCACTTTGTGATACATTTTTTACAACAAAATTATATTTTTTACAAAAGTGTTTCAGAAAATTTAATAAAACCTATACATTTTTTTCTTGTTCTTTGAAATATTACCAATTTTGAGACGCCAATTAAAATAGTGCCAGGTAATCAGAAACTTGGCCTTATTTAAATTAATTGTTTAAAAGATAATTGTGGTTTTTGCAATAAATAAATAAAAATTCGCATTTGCTCTAAAATGCTTAGTTTCTGAGAAATTTAGGTAAAATCTAATATTGTCTGTTTATTTGGAATATAATGTGATAGTACATAAAGGAAATGCGCATATTGCTAACAATTTAGGGTTTGCATCTCTGCAAAGGCACTAGCCAGTTAACTTCTAATAATAAATATTTTATAGGTAATTCATTCAGTTTTATTTTATGCTTTTAAATATTTTTGCAAAACTATAAAAAACTTAAAACTTTTTCCTATAAATCCTACCGCAACCATTTAAGGCGTCATATTTTTAAGATGGCAGTCGCTCGAGGTCACAAACTTACAGGAGTACTAAGATTACCAACCTTCTAATCGTGTTTCCAAACTTTCGTATTTTTTGCACTAACACAGCTTTTATATATATCTCTACAAGCCCACTGGTGGTGACATATGTGCAGTGCACTTTTGATCCTCTTATTTTAAAGAATGTTCTCTTTGGGTCTTAAAGTTGATTTTCTAAAAAGAAAAACACATAAACTGAACAGTGTTACATACTTGTTTATACACATACACACATTTACATAACACTCAAAGGGGGTTTGTTTTTTCTTAAAATGTCTTATAAAGGGGGTGGTCAAAAATCCTAATTTGTGTTACATAATTTCCTAACATTATTTATATAACAGTCCAAGTCACTTTTTCTCATGTACAAAATCAAATAAATATTGTTCTCAATTATGTTAATGAAAAAGTTTAATACACCAACCTTATAGCTTTTTTATGTCTTAAAGGATTGGAATGCAAGTTAGGAACATGCTTATAGCCCTCTGGTGTTGTTGATTCATAAATTGTGTACTTCTGGTCCTCTGATTTTAAAGAATGTAGTCTTTGGGTCTTAAAGTTGCTTCTCTTAAAAAATATCACAAACTGAGAGAGTTATACACTTGTTTATACACAAAATATTGACACCTTTTCTTCATTTTCAACATAATAATTATTTTTTACAAATTAAATTATATTTATCTCTCTTTTTTGATTTTAGAAAAGCACGGATCACCTTAACAAAGGTGATCTGTGATAAAAGTTTTTGGTGAAACAAAATTGTCTTCAATTATTTGTGATTTTTTTGTATACAGGGTGTCCCATAACTTAGGGGCTATAGGCCAACAGGTGATAGAGGAGGTCATGTCTGATAAAAAAGTTCCTATAATGCATGGGTTAAAACTCTTTCTTTGTCGAGATACAGAGCATCAAAGTTGGCCATTTTTTTAACTTTTTTGATAACGTTTTCAAACAAACGCAGTAAAAATATGAAATTGGGCAGAGTGTTGTAATAGAATAAGAGCAATAAATTGAAATAAAAATTATTTTGAAAAAAATTAGTCGGTCAATTTTTTTCAGAAAAAACAATTTTTTTGGTATAAACTTTTATAAATGCCATATTAAACGCAATGTTTTTTTATATTTTTTGTTAATAAAAACAAGTCTAGCAAGATATAATAATAAAATTTTATTAATATTTTTTAAAAGAAAGAGTAAGCAAAAAATTTTTTACAAAATATTATTTTTTCTATGTTTTTGGAGGTTATTTTGACAGCCCTGTATCTCCTTAACTTGTAATTTTATAAAAAAAAGAAAGACATTTTTGCTGTCAAGCTGGCTATGACAGATTTTCTTTTTTTTTGTAAAACACTTTTCCCCCCACTCCTCTAACTTTAAACATCCTATATCTTAAAAGATGTGTGTTGACACCCATGTTATATAAACTTTTTTCTCGTAAATAACCTCCTCTATCACCTGCTGCACTATGGCCCTTAAGTTATGAGACACCCTGTATAATTTAAATCGCGTGTTTTAGCTTATTCTGGGGGGGGGGTTTATCAGATTAGTACTAAATTATAGGTTAGAGACTCCTTTTGTAATTTTATAAAAATTTTGGTGAAACAAAATTATCTTCAATATTTTGTGATTTTTTTTGCTGTAAATACTGTAAATCATGTGTTTTGGTTTATTCTGCTAGACTATCAGGGGGGTTAGGGATAAGGACACTCATTGTAAAGGTAAGCTTTATAGGAAACGATTTTCTATTTTTTGTTTAATATTTTTGACATGTTTTCCTCGGGTTGACATTGGCAGCACAGTTTTATTTTAAAGATGTTGTTTTACACAGTACAAAGGGGTCTAAACTATAGAGGGTGTTTTAAAATTCAATAACATAATTTTAATCTTAATTTCCTTGAGTGATTTCAAGACAAAAAGTTCGTATAAACATAGGTCCACAAACGCTTAGTGTTCAAATTTTGTTTTTTTTATAGCTCTTACAGTTTTTAAGATATTTAGCTCAAATTTGGCACGTATATTTACTTATAGGTACTACAATATTAGGCATGCCAAATGAGTTTTAATTAATTTTATTTTGATATACTTGTGCTGCCATACTGGCACATTTTTTATTTTATAATAGCAGCCTTTGGTGAAACAGCAACTTTCTCTAAAACAGTTAAAGATGCAAAAAAATTGCAGAAAACAAAAAAGTTTGCAAATAAAACAAGGATTTTATTTCTTGTCTTAACTACCTAGTTCTGCCTACCAGTGGCTTACAAGGAAAAAAAATCTGGGGAAAAGGCGACATGAGCCCTGAAAAGTATCACTCTGTAGATTTTTACTATTTTTTGGCATGTCTGATAGTGTAGTGTCTATAGCTTAATACACATGCCAAATTTGAAATATCTCAAAAACTGGAATAAACTATAAACAAGAAAATATATAAAAAACTAAACTTTAACACCCTGTATCTCAAAAATAAGGTGTTTGAGGACCTATGTTTATATGTGATTGCACAATATGAAAATTTTGTCTTGAAATTACTTAAGGAATTGAACATTAAAATTAGGATACTGAATTTTGAAACACCCTATATATATTTATGTTTTTAAAAATAAAAAGTTATGCTTCAAACTATCTTGAAACTCTGTTATTATTAAATAGATCTTTAGACTGTGATTTAACCACATTTTTAAAATAAGAACTAGCCAGCAACCAATTCGAACCGAGGAAAACATTTCAAAAATAATAACCACATAATATAAATTCATTGTCAGGCTTCGCTACCTATAAAGCTTGCTTTACGATGAGTGACCTTTGGGGACCAGATTATTTTTAAATTATATCTTTGACACTCTTTTTTTTTATTTTATAGTAATTTTTTACTACAAACATCAGTGGCGCACCCAGAAATGTCTTGGAGGGGGCCCGAAGCCTCATGATATTTAAGCAATTTTTTATGTTTAGGCTAGCCCCCCCACTGGGTGTGCCCATGTAAATAAATATCATGAAATACCCGAGGGGTGAACAGCTCTCACAATCGGTGTACACATTTCTCACAATCTTACCACAATCCCTCACAATATTTACACAATCTTAGCAAAAGATTGTGGATTTTCACACATTTTGGATTAGCTGTTCACCCCTCGGAAATACCTAACACTGTTTGTCTGACTGTACAATTCTTGTTACTGGCCAGCAAGCTAGCTTCCCGGGGGCAGAAAAAGTAATATTTAATTTAAAAAGTATTATTTAAAGACATACCTGTCTTTTTTTTAAATTTATTTCCTCGGCACACTGCACATATTCATCACATCTTGCAATGAGTGGTCCTCATTTAAATTCACTGCAAAAACTGAATCACTGTCAAGGTTAACTCTGTTTTATGATCTGCATAAGGAACTTCTACATTACTTTTACAGCCTTTAATGAGATAATTAGCCAAACACAACGTATTTCTTATAAAAATTTAAGAAAAAACAGTTATATCAAAATAAATAAATATAACCCCATAAATTTGACTTCTCGTATACTTTCTTACTAAAATAATCCCATGGCTGTTTTAGACTCATGTGCGCCCGCCCCACTACATTAAATTAAAAAGAGAGAGTAAATAGCTGGATGATAATGTGTGAGTTTCGTAAATAAAACGAATCAAGCACTGTTCAGTCACAGATGTCATGGTACATTACTTTAAAAAAAGACAGTAAATAATCGGATGATAATGTGTGACTTCAGTCAATGAAACAATCAGTACGTTCGAGAATCATATTTTGTGTCGATTTTGTATCGGGGTGCTCGTGACGTCATCGGGGTGGTGGCCTACGTCACAGTCAGCGCCTTAAAAATCAATGTATTTGTTTGAAAATAAAGCATATTTGAACTTGAACTTGGAATATTTAGTTTAAGAATATTAGGTAGTGCGTAATGTATAAAGGTTTTTGACTTTACATAAATTTCTGTAATTTTATCGGATTTAAAAATATATTGTAATATGCCTAAGCAATTTTACAAAAGATATGTACGAAAAAAACGACTGTCACCATAATCGTTAAAACCAAGTTTAATTTGAGTTCCTTATAGAACGCATACATTTGAGCCTTAAATCAAGGACATTCTGCGAAATTCAGGACACTTAAATACCCTGCCAATTTATGGGTACCTAAGCTGACACGATTAATGTGTAATGTAATTTTTACCCATTTTTATCCGCGGAAATAAACCCCTATCCGCCACCTGGGGACGACTCCGACTGGAGATTCCTCCACCTCCCGCAGTGTGACACCACTGAACAAAACAAACTATAATGTATTTATTATCTTCATACGCAGTTACCTTTTACATTATAATACCATACAAGTCATATTTTTACAAAACCATAATTCTTGAAATCAAACCTCATCCCATGTTTTGGCCTTTGTGCGGTGGAATTTGATGTGATCACCTAGAGTCAAAACCCCATCTAGGTATTAAATTTCATCTAAAACACAAGTAATATTTTTCCAAAACGCTAATTTTTAAAATCTACCCCCACCCATTTTTTTCGGCTTATATCCAGTACTAAAACCTAACCTAGGTACCAAATTTAATTAAAATCGGGCAAGCAGTGTTTGAGTTATGCACATTGGTCGTTATAGACAGACAGACGGCGCGATAAAAAGTTTCAAAATTATCTGAAACGCAAAGATATCAATAGGAATTTATGAAATCGGAGCAACATTTTTTTCTTATTTTTGACAGGATCGCTACAGTACACTTGTGGTAAAATTTGTAGTATATAAAAATAAAATACAGTATAAAATTTTTGCAACATACCTAGGTGTTATAAATCTAAAAGGTGTGTTTGGTTTTGCAATTATTTCAGATGATTTATTGTTAAACGAGTGTGTAACGGTTCGCTAAAAATATGTTGGCTTCCAGGGTAGACACTAATTACCGACTTTTTGATGAGTTTATTTTCATTTTCGTAAACGTTTGTACACTTTGTCATTCCTACGTGTAGCAAAATATGTAGGTATTTGTGTTGCAAAATAGATGCGTATTATTTTTCTTTTCATTTTTGATCAAAAAATTTATGGATCCATGACGGATCTGATTCCTTTCTAGCTGGCCTATTAGCACACTTCAAGCGTAGCCATGATATATCAGCTATAAAAACAGTTTTTTCTAAATATCTCAGAAACTAAAGCTCCTACGAAGTTCTTGCTTATAATACAAATTACTAAACAAAATGTTATCTAATATATTCAGAAAACCGCATATAATTGTGACGATGCTCCGTTAAAAAAATTGCATTTTAAAAATGTTTAATTGTCAAAAACTTGTAACTAATGGATTTTGCCCAAAATCTAATCAGCTCGTTAGAGTGTAGAACAATATTTTACCTAAAAATTTTATGAAAATCGGTAGAGTGATGGAGGAGCTATCACTTTACGGAGAGATATACACATACAGTGTGTGTGTATGTGACACACACAGCCAGACATCACGACGATATTCCAAAGATAGGTTAAAACACACCCAAATAATAAATTTTACGCGTTATCTCAAAAAAAAAATTTCCTCGAAAATAATACCTTCTCTAGCCATTGCTGGGCGGGCTATGAAGGTAAAAATAAACATTTAACTTTAGCAAAATACCAAATAAATAAAACTAAAATAAAAAAAACAATAGCCGGACTCTGCAAAAATAAACTTAACCCAACCCCCTGAAAAAAAGTTCGGGAGTACGTCCATCGGTTTAGGAGCTATCGTCCGGTCCGTCAGACCTGCAAACATAGGTACGTTATTACCAAGAGATCGCTCATTTAGGGTCAAAACACCAAATATAAGATTTTTGACGTTATCTCTCTCAACAAAAATGTGTTCGAAGAAAACATTTTATAAACAATGGTTTGCAGTTCGATTAAGGATGGCTGCCGGATTTATCTCAGAGAATACTATCGCTAACTTTCCTTTGATGGGTCGGCAATTATGGAGTTGACAACTAAAAATACTAATTACTCCCCCAGATCAAAAAATATTTAAAGTATAAAGACGGCTAGCTACTACAGATAACTTAAAGGCTATTTTTTTAAATTTTTGTTGACTTGTTTTATCAGTATCTGGAAAATAAGCGCAAATATAAAATAGCACATAGAGGAAAAACGCACTCAATGAAGAAATCGCCTGTGGAAAAAAGTTCACACGGAAAAAAGCGCATAGAGGAAAAACTTAACTAAAGCAATAATTTAAAAAATATATTTTTGGAAAAAATTAAAAAAAAAAAAAACGTTGTTTTAATAGTTGCATAGATAAGTCACATAAGATTAGTAGGTATGTACCCGTACCGCACATTTGGCTACACTTTTTGCAACTAGTATATAAAGTTAATTTATGCCAAAATCTGAGGCAAAATGTTTACGGCTGGACTATTACCGCCATCTATTAAAACCCTTTGCAATCCCTAAATTACAAATTAGAAATGAGGTCGAGCGAGAATTTCTCAACAAACATACAAAACCTGTCCAGATTTAAGAATGTTAAAATACGTTTGCGATCAATTGAGCAAGGTCAGGTTAACACTGACTTCGACCTCTCAAAGGGAGAACAGGCTAGATATAATTTTAAAAACTCGCCTAAAATATTCAAGTCCTATAATTCCATACTTATACGTAGCATTGGCAACAGCGTAGTTAGCTTTCCTCGCGTGCCCGGTCTCCGACCGTATGGTCAAGTTACACAAATAAGTGCATGACTTTATTCGTGTTCTAATAAAGTCTAGCAAAAGCTTTATTCAAGTCGACCTTATTTTACGGCGCAAGTGCGCAAGCGTAGATGTCAATATACTGCTAGCACTATTACGACTAGACCTTATTTCACTTCCAATAAGTCTCTAAATGACTCCGGCAAATAAAACAAAAAAATGGTCTCTACATCTCGATGCTAAATCCAATACAAGGTTTGTTTTGTTTTGTACAACAGTACATTTACTTTGGAGAGCTACCTTGTAAAGCAACGTCATTTAAAAAAAATTCTATATATTTTAAAAAGCAATTTTTGGCGTAAGAGGTTTTAAACAAAAATTTATTTATAGTTACAAAAATTGACAAAATTAGTTTACAAATAATAAAAATTCTCCAAGTTTTCAATATTGGGATAGTTTTTTAAGTTTTCATGAATTTTAATCAAAAAATTACATTTTGAAATTGCAAAAAAAAAAAACATTTTTCAAAACTCACATATTTACAAATTTTATAACTTAGGAGCCATAGTGCAGCAGCTGATACAGGAGGTTATTTCGGATAAAAAAAGTTAATGTAACATGGGGGTCGATCAACACTCCTCTGTTTTTAAGATATAGGATTTTAAAAGTTAGAGGAGTGGGGGAAAAAGTTAAAAAAAAAAAGAAAATTTGTGACAGTCAAATGAATACTTAGCTAATTCTCATCCAAAAGTGTATAATTTTCTTTTTTGATAAAATTACAAGTTCAGAAGATATAGGCTGTCAAACTAATCTCCACAAATCGTCGGTCTTCTCACGTAAGGGCCTATCTCAGTTTTGATGATTTTTCAGGAGAGGGATTTTAAATATTTTGAGTTGTTTTATATAATGATTATTTTAAGCTACGACCATTAAAATTTATGAGGAATATCCGTAGTTCAAAATATTGAGATACGCCTATTCGTGAGATGAAAATATGAGACTTAATTTAATGAGACAGGCCCTTAGTTGAGAAGACCGACAAATGTATAAAAAAGAATAATCTTTGAAAATTTTAAATTTTGACTAGACAAAAAAAAACATAATAATAAAAGTGTGTATCAAAAAAATTGTTTTTCCTAAGAAAGTTACCACATAATTAAAAAATATATATATTTTTATCTCCACTTATTGCTTTTGTTCGAATACACGACTTTCAAAAAAGTTATTACCAAAGAAGTGTAAAAATCGCGAACTTTGATGCTCTGTGTCTCAAGAAAGTTGTTCTGTGGCCCGTAAGTTACACACCTTGTATGTATTGTAGCAAAATTAAGATCAAGTAACCTGTGACAGTATTCAATATAATTTTTCCTTACGTCAAAACTTTTCTTTTTTTGATTTTTTGTGCGCGGTTTTAATATGTGCGTATTTTCCTTTGCGCGCTTTTTTAGTGTGCATTTTACTCCGCGTGCACTTTTTTCTGTGTAGCGTTATTTCATGTGCGAATATTTCCTTTTAGCTTTTTTTATTTACGGTCACCGTTTCACCATGACCCCCTCCCCAGACTTTTGTTCCAGAACCGCCTCTCGCGTGTATTTGTAAGTCAGTTTCTCACAGGAAATTAATGAAAATGTTCTTCTGTCCTTCTTATTTATTTGACTTAGGGTAAACAAAAGTCAAAAAATGCAAATCTTCCTGACTTTCTGTCCAAATTTGTATTTTCTTTTAAAAGAAAATTTATAAAACTACCAAAAAACTTAAATTTTTTTAAATTTAGAGAAGAACAACAAATCAATATTCTGATCTGTAATTGTTGGGCGATGATAATAGGTAATTTAAAATAGGTATTATTGAAATCTGCTTATTCGTAACCATAGCTTTCCTAGCTAGAAAGTAAAACAATAACTCCACGTGACAGTCTTTCAAGTATTTTTTTTGTAGAACTTACCTTTTTTTAAAACTAAGTTAGTTCCATTCATTTTTACATTTTCCATGGGATAAATTTGTGGATGGTTATTGTCGATTTCCATATTTTTTAAACCATTTAAAAACTCCTTTGCAACAACACGCGAATCTTTAGCAAAATTGTTATTTAAATTATTGTTTATTGTGTGGTTTTCCACAGGAACCATTACACTCATGTTCCTCACAATTTTATTTTACACAAAATCTCAAAAACTATTTATTTGTTCCTATTTCAAAAAGTTTTGGGCGTTATAAAAGTTTCACAATAATCGTAAAACATTAATATACTTACTAATGGTTTTAATATTCTAGATATTTTTACGATACTTAATTGACTTTTAGAAAACTGAATGTTTAGAGTTTTTTATATGTTTTGCTTTCCAAATAACATAATTATAGAATTTTACATATTTGAACCGTTTTCTAAAAACACTTTTTTATGATGTTTGTATTAACTTGCACTTATCTTAAGTAGAGCTACCAGAAAAAGCTGCTCAAATTAACCCGCAATAAGAGCAGAGGAAACTTGTTTCTAGACACTCAAAATCCGGACAATTGCCGACTTTTGTGGTTTTGAGGTTTTTGCCTGTTACGCCTACATACACGCGAGATAGGGGAAGTCTGGGTTAAGTAAATTGGGAGTAGTAGCAAAGTTTTACTCAAAACGATAAACAACAATTCCGAACCAGGGGTGAAATTAAAGAACAACAAATTCAAGTCCCGGCTCACTTGGACAAGGAAACCTTTTTTATAATTTTTCGTTCTTTAAATTCACCCCTGGTATGGAATGGAATAAATGGAAAATGTGCGACTTTTATTGAGTTGTATTTAAAATGTTTGTTAAATTTTCTGTCAAATTTTTGAAAACCGCGTTGCATGTAGGTGGGCTGCACATACAAGTTATGATGAACTTAAATTGATGGATGAACGAACCAATATCGATTTGTTCAAACTATAAAAAATTGAAAAAATGAGACAAGCTGATTTTAGTTTTGGTTATTTTGTTGATAATTATATTTAAGAAATGTAAATTGTATAATTTTTGAAACCACATTCACTTTTTTAAATGATAAATTTATAAAACCAAACACTTACATATTATTATAAATATTTTTAATGAGCAATTGCTTACACTTTGTCCCCGATTCCCCTGTCTACGTAAAGCAAAATAAAATCGTTCTGTCGTTTCGCTTTCGCGTTGCTACGTAACCGAAATTCGAGAAAAGCGAAGCTAAGTTAGCTGCTGGCGAATGCTGAATGACGCAAGAGAGTCAGCTTCAGTGGGAGTTTATTTGAGTTTTGCCAGCAGTTTGGGATAATATGCGGTGTATTACAGTAGAATTACAAGGCATTACATGGTCTGTTTTAGATCAAAGCAAAGGAGCATTTTTATTGCCCAAAGTTGGTAAAATAGATTAATAAAAAATTAAATATTCGGTTCGTGACTTTACAAATAAGGAGGTACCGCATTGCTTTTAAATCGACCACCCAAATAAAATTACTATGCCAATAATGTGAATATTCGTATTCGATTTTTTAAAATTTGGACATTACTTACCCCTTGTTTTAACCTTACCCAGTGCGCAAAACATTGTAACATTATATTTGCATTAACAGATTTTTGTTCTTTGTTACTTAACTAACTTAGTAACAAATACAGTAATGTAACATCATCACCACGGTAAATTTTCCCTTCTGTCACGTAACATTGCGACAGCCCAGCCAGGGTTGGATGGGCGCAAACAACCCGGCCCTGGCAATTTTTTTTATTCGGCCCTCGCTTTGGCACAAAAATTTTACGGCAAAGAACCCGAAGCCATATTGTTTTATTTTTGTTTTTGATATTATGGAGGTTTTATTATTAAATAACATGCTAATTTTAAAGGATGTAATTTACATTTTGAGAAAAAAACTTCATATAAACATATGTATGAATGTCCTAAACATCCTAACTTGTGAGATACAAGGTGTTTAAAGACTTTCAGAAAATTTCCTTTTTTATTAATCATCTGTCTAGAACTATTTCACAAAATGAAAACTCAAAAAAATAAATAAATTAGAAAAGTACAAAATTTCCAGATACAACATGCCCCCGTTAGTTAAAATGCTGCAAGTAATTTTTTTTCGAATTTAGGTTTTTGATCTCGACTGATTTTCCATCATGTCCCATGTAATAAAATATAAAAGAAACTTAAAAAAACAAATAGCAGTAACTGTAGTACTGCCTTATGAACAATTAAAACTGAAGTCGTTTTTTTCCGAACCATACTTTCGTCACTTGCGCCCTTTTAACTACCGGGAGCAGAGCAGGTATGCTAATTTTTCAAATGGTAACGACTTTTTTAATAATGAACTTGATGCTGCAATTTTATCTATGATCTCCTTAATTTGAATTGGACCCAAGACCGATTTTTTAATCGGTTAATCGATTTCTTAGATTTTTTATGTATTTTAGCACCAAAAATGGTCTTTCGATATTGGCAAGGCCGTACCGAAGGGGGAGATCAGGAAGATCATTCCCCACCAAAATAGTTAACAAAGTGTGTTAAAAGAGATTTCACAACAGCAACACAAAAAATATTGGACAATATTTTTATTACATTTTTTTAATCTTCTGATTTTTTCTTCTGGATATTGGTCTTGAAGAAAGATTAATAAGTTAGTGCCATTATCACATTATCTCCTTGATACATTTTACTTATTTTAATATAAAAGTAACTGTAACAATCAAACGAGTAACGCATGCCTGGAGTTACTACATACAGGTTTTTTAAATTTAAATGTTTAATGTTTTAATTAGTTCGTTTGGCAAATATACAAAAATAAATATTAATAATTTGAAATAGGTACATCGGGCCTGCGGCTTAACCGACCCTAAATTGTACCGGTCCACCAGGCATTTGCCCGGTTGCCCGCCTGTCCCATCCAACCCTGAGCCCAGCTTTGTAATGATGTATTATGTAACATTATTCTTTGTAACTATGTTATGATTTGACTACCTTTATTTAACAACCTTGTAACAACTTTATAACATATTTTTATATTATTTATATCAAAAAAGAAATTGATTTTTACTCTTTTTCAATTGGTAATAGACCACACAATTGTAAGTAACCGGGTGTTTGCGTCAAGTTTAAGTGGCAGGGCCTGTGCGACATCATAAATCCAATACGCTGGCTTTTTTAAATGTTTTTCTCAAACTTTGGCTTATAACTTTTGCCAAAAACGTTTTTTATTTGCAAGAGAATTAATATGATGAAGAAACTAGCTTTATATCTTAAAAACTAACAAAGATATTAATTTTAATGAAATACAAAAAGAAACTTTTTTTTACCCGAAATAAAAATTGAGAAGTAATTTTTAGATTTCAATCTTAGAGTAATAAAAATATAAAGAGAAGTAATCAACCGCGGCCCCGTGTAAATTTCCCTATTCGTGGCGGTCATTCCTGAAAACTTAGAATTTACAGAATCCCTGGCGATGGCAATATAGCTGCGTCACTGGAATCATCTCCCTAAAACTAAAGTGGCCTGAATTTTCACAATATTTTCATAAACATAGCACTTCTTGATTATTTTTACGACCAACTAAGTTCTTTTTTACAAAAATAAAGACAAGAAGACAACACTGCATTTAATACAAACACATGTTACTATCAGTGTCGACCTTAGAGCTTAGGAATATCTGGGCTAACCATTCATGACTTTAGGACCCACCTAATTAAACTTGTTGCCATTATATAAGTGAAAAAATAATCTTTTGTTTGAAACTCGTAGACAATGATTGAGTAGGAATAAAATTTTGGACTTCCATTGTCTTTACCTGAGGGCACGGCAGTGCCTCGCCAAGTTCGCGCTGCCGCATAGTGCAATATTCAAAAAACTGAGGTTACATTTTAAAAGTTTTAATATTGCAAAAGTATAGATAAATGTCCAGTTTGTCTGTAATCACAACCTATTTTTTAGTCACACTTGCGAAAGTGAACAAAATAAATAGTTATACTCGTTATTTTAAAACAAGTACAAAAGAATCGTATAAAATACCTATCAGAAAATTAATTTTACTGGTTCTGCATGCTTACAAAAAAATATATTTTTTAAATTTTATTAAGGTTATAAAAAATTGCAAAGATTTGCAAAGTCTGGCATATATCCTAAATATTAGTCCAATGAATTAGCAAAAAGGTAGCATAAATATTTTTTCTACTGGCTGCTACTAAGGGTGCTGTATTTTTTTAAATAATATATTTCAATCCTAATAATTTATAACACATTGGTTGCAACCCCGGTTGAGAGGCCTCACATTATCTCTTGTTTAGGTATACCCTTAAAACCAGTCTTGCCGTCATTTGGACAAATATAAAATTGTGACAGCTCTCATCAACGTCAAAAATGGCGGCAGCAAGGTGTCAAAAAGGGCACTAAATCTGGAGAAGATAAATTTTTAAAAAATTCCCAAAATATTTAAGTCACCTTATACTAGTGTGAGCAAAATGGAAAATTAAATATTTTAGAATCGCATATCGTATTAGCCGTTTTTTGTCAATGGGAACGCACAAAAACAATAATTTGAGGTAGTCAATAAAATTATAAAAATACTGCTATCAGTCTTTAAAAAAAATATCGTTTTTCTGCACTTTGGAGATCAAAAGTGCGCTTTTTATAACAAATTTTAGGGATAAAGTATCACATTTTATCCCGTGGAAAAAAAGTGACGTTCAAAGATAAAACGTAAAAATGGGAAAATAATTTTTATAAAAACGGGGCCCAAAAATGACTAAAGTATCTTTTGAGCACTCCGCGAACTGTAGCTACATACAATTCTTTCTTCTCGGGATAAAAGTGCCACTTAAGTCCCTAAGAAGATAATATACTATTTTATCACTTTTTTTACTTTTAGAACGCATAAGCATAAAACATTCAGACTTGTTAAATGAGCCTCTCACGAAAATCTGAAGGTGTTAAATATTTTCAAAAAAATTCAACCCTTGTTGGGTTTAGAAGAATGTTCTGACAAAAATAACCAAATTCTAAATAAGGCATCATTAAATTTTTGCAAAAGACTCAGTCTCAAATGGAACCTATCGAGACGAAAAAAAAAATATTTTCAAAACTGTTATTTCGAATGGTTAAATAAATAAAATATTATATCTGAGAAATTTTGTTATAAAACGGATTCAGAAAAATCAAAAAATACAGATTCGGAAACAGAGGCCGTACCCGGACCGAGTCGTGGACGGCTTAAAACGTCTTTCTTAGAATCATCTTTAACAACAAAGAAACTGAGTGTGCAATGTGTGTGTGTACGGTAAAAATAATTATTTTGGGGTTGCTAATTTAATTTTTCTGGAAGGGACTTAGCCCCCCCAAGCCTTCCCAACTACGCCCATGAATCCGAATAAAAAAAATAATTTTAGTTTAATTTCTAACACAAAAGTAAATTGATTTTTATTTTTAACGTTACTGTAGGTTAAACTGAATGTACTTTATTGTATTTTTTTAATATTTTAAATAAAATGACATATATATATTTAAAAAAGTTTTACTTATTTTAACCCTTAGACTACACTTTATCACATACCCTATAAAAAAATTAACTTTTTTGAAAAACAACAAAGATATTGATTATTGTCCAAAAACCCTATTTTTGTCCGCACTGTGTGCCGTACCATCTTTTCTTGAAACATTTCGGCCCATATTTGACGCATCTAAATCTCTACTTCGGAAAGAGCTACGAATCTCAAACTTTGCACAGTCGTAGACCTTCATAGAGTTAACAACCCCTTCATGGACTTCTATAAAGTAGTAAAGTAGTTACGAAATTTCAAAAAATTCTAATTTACTTCCCTCCCATGTAAAGTTATGTAAAAGTAACACTGCCCACTTCCAGAAACGCTAGAGAGCTGAGCTTTGGAAGGCTGACAGAAACTATGATAAAACCATGGGAAAAAATTTTAAATTTTAAAACACGAAAATTTTAATTTTCTTCCCTCCCCTATACATGTAAAGTTATGTAAAAGTAACATTGTCCACTTTCAGAAACGCTAGAGAGCTGAGCTTTGGAAGGCTGATAGCAACTATGATAAAACCATGAAAAAAATTAAAAAACCTCAAAATTTTAAGTAAGGCATTGCAAAAGTTTTGAACAATATTCCGTATATTTTACTATTTCAAAAATTTAATATTATCCAATTCCTTTAAAAAAGAAGTGAAATCATAACAAAAACATTTCATGTAAAAAAAAGCCAAGTGTGCGGCATTCCGTAAAAAGAATTGAGATAAAAGTTAAGTCAAGTTCTCCAATACAAATTTCAAAATGAAAGTAAGAAACTAGTTTGGAAATGTTTTTTTTTTACGGTTAAGCGCACTCGCAAGGAGATCCCTATCACGCTCGAGAAGCGGCCAGTGCGCGGAAATGTTGGTGTGTGTTGGTTTTGAAACGGTTCAGGTTGTAACCTGCAGGGAAAACTGTCGCAGGGAGTTTATTCCACAGCGATGTTGTTCTCCAGAGATATGAATTCTGATATAATGAGGTTCTTGGTGCCTCTATTTTGACAGTAAATTGATGGTTACCGTCTGTTTGACGTGTTCGCCTAGTAGGTGCTACTCCCGGGGGGATCATACGTGCCAACTCTTCAGAGCATTTTCCGTGATAATACCTGTAGAAGAGAGATAGATCGCCCACAGTTCTTCGATGTTCGAGACTATCCAAGCTACGGGTAAGTGCGGGGTCATTGCTCAGCTTGATAGCTCGTTTTTGCACGGTGTTCAAAAGCATTAAGGTATGTTTGGGTGCCGCACTCCATATATGTGAGCAGTACTCCATAGTTGGTCGAATCTGGGCTTTGTAGAGTGTCAGCAGTTGGCTTGGTGTATACAGATGTCTTGTACGAAATAGCACCCTAAGCTTTTGGGACGCCCTTTTAGCTATATCTGCCACGTGACTGTGCCAAGACATGTTGGTCTCTGCAGTGACTCCTAAGATGTTCAACTGGCTCTGCAATGTGCAGATAGCATGATGTTTGGCTCACCGGTGCTGGTCTTTTTTGAAAACAGGGCTGCTTGGGTTTTCTGCGCGTTGAACTGTACAAGGTTTTAGTTGCCCCAGTCCTCTATTATCTCCAGGTCGTTATTTATCTGCGATATTTGAGTTAGTCTAAGATGATGGAATTCACGTGCGGATAGACAATGAGTGGGTGGTATGACTGAGGAGACTACATTGCCATCATCTGCAAAGCAATAAAGTGGATTTACTGTTTTATCTACGAGGTCATTTATGTAAATCAGAAAAAGTGTTGGCCAAAGGATTGCTCCCTGTGGCACACCAGCATTTATTTGGTAAGAGTTGGAGTTCCGGCCATCCAGTGCAACATAAATGGATCTATCCTTATCCAAACCAAGTGCAAAGTTTCGGCGACAATCCCATTGCTTTGAGCTTGTTGAGCAGATTTTCATGCCAGACTTTATCGAATGCTTTTGATATATCTAAGGCAATTGTTCTTGTTTCGCCCCGTAACTCAATCGCTTTTTGCCATAAATGAGTGACGTATGTAAGTAAATCGCCAGTTGACCTATATTTTCGAAATCCGTATTGCTTGTCGTTGATAAGTTTGTACTTTTTCAAGTACTTGGTTAGGTGATTGTTCACAACTCTTTCCATTACTTTTGATATCACCAGAAGTAGAGCAATTGGTTCATTCATCATAGGTACTCTATAGTTTAACGGATCTGTCTTTTTTCCTTTCTTTGGAATAGGTTGTACTGCGGCAGACTTCCATGATGATGGATATACTCCTTGCCTGTAAGATAAATTGAATAATTTAGCGAAAGTTGGGGTGAGTTCGTTAGCACAATTTTTGAGTACTATCGCGGGAATGCCATCTGGACCCATTGCTTTGTTTGTATCCAACTTTTTAAGGGATTTTTCGTATTTCTCTGTGACAAAAGGGTACCTCTGGCATACTGTGGGAAACCCTTCCAATGAACGGTGGAGTTTTTCCATTTGGCACTGTTAGGTTTGAGTTGTAGGAAAAGATTTTGGCCAGCATATTGGCTTTTTCCTCTGATGTTGTGGCTAAGTGAGTATTTTTATCTGTAAGTGGTGGTATGACTTGGTGAAGTTTGATCCAACAGCTTTTGCAAGAGACCAAAAGGACCTAGAACTACTTGGACAATTCAGCAACCTGTTTTTTATTCTTTGACTGTATGTTTCTTTGGCGGCGTCAATAGTAATTATGCAACTATTTCTGGCTTCTATAAATTCTGTGTGGTTTTGAGCGGTTTGTTGTCGTTTCCAAAGGTTATATACTCTGTGTTTTTTCTGTACAGCCGTTTGACACTGGCCGTTGAACGAAGGTTTTGCATTTGCTCTGCGTTTTATTGTATGTGGGATATATGCATCCATTCCAGATAAGATTACTTTTGTTATTTCATTACAGCAAATAGTGGGATCAGCTGTTTTAAAGCAAACCTCTTGCCATGGAAAATCCAGGTAAAACTGTTTAAGGTCATTCCATTTTGCCGATTTATAGTGCCACATTTTACGAAGAAGTGATTGTTGACTTGGTGGTATGAGCATTTCGCACTTTGTTATTATAAGTTTATGATCGGATGAACCAAGTGGGGGATCTACTTGAATTGTGTACGAGTCAGGATTTGTAGTTAGGAACAAGTCTAAAAGCGCTGCAAATTCACCCCTTTCTGAGATACGGGTAGGTTCATCGCTGCGTTAGACCACAACTTATGGCAAAAGCTTCTGCTTCCCTGCCTTCATTATCTGTTTTGTTGTGGTGTTTTAGCCAGGGTATATTGTGGACGTAAAAATCGCCTAAAAAAACAATTTCCGCATGTGGATAGTTAGACTGTATACTATCACGGTTTTCGGATAATGTCGCGAAAAAGTTTTGGTACTCGGTGTTACTTGGCGGTCGGAAGAGGCAGCAGATGAACTTGGTCGATGACTTTGAGGTGAATTTTAGCCATATGATATCGGGGTTCGCTGGTTCTAACTTCTCCTCTCGATGACATGAAAGGTCATTTTTAATGTACACACAGATCCCAAAATTATGTCGAAATCGGTGGTGTAAAAACATTTCCAACTAGTAAAAATCGTTCATTATGAAATTTGTATTGGAGAACTTGGCCTTGCTTTTATCTCAATTCTTTTTACGGAATTCCATTTTCGCGTACTTGGCTCTTTTTTACATGAAATGTTTTTGTGTTGATTTATTTTAAACAGGACGTTTCAGTAAGTAAGTATCTCTAACCGTTTTCAAGTGTAAACTAAACAATCCAGTCTAAATGCTACTACTTATACTACTTATATAAAATGTGTTATTTGGGTGTATTTTGGCCTACCCTAGCAATATCGTCATGATGTCTGTCTGTGTTGTGTGTGTATGTATGTATGTATATCTGTCCGTAACGCGATAGCTCCTAAACCGCTTAAAATAGCACTCGATACTGCAACGAGCTGATTAGATTTTAGTCAAAATTCATCAATGCTAATGACTTTTTAACGGAACGTCGCATCAATATGCGGTTTTCAGAATATAGTAGCGCGCGTTTTTTGAACAAAATTATGTTATTACCGAAAAGTTCGCAGGACCTTTCATTTCGGAGATATTTACAAAAAACTGTTTTCAAGGTGTATATAATGTGGAGTGTGCTAATGGGCTGGGAAGGTATCAGATCCGTCATGGATACTACTACTACTATGTCCGTTTAGAACGCTTTTCTACGTTGTCCGACGCCTATTCTCCACCTCCTTTGATCCTGACAATGATCCTCTGTCAGATTCTTTTGACTCATTGATCTTTGGTTTGACTGTTACCATTCTAGTTTAGGACGCCCTCTTTTTCTTCGCCCTATTGGTTGCCATTCTAGGATCTGCTTTGGTAATCTTTCGTCGTTCATACGTTGTACATGGCCGTACCATATCAGTTGCCTTTTAGTGATGTCATCCGTTATGCTTCCCTCGATTCCCATTCTTTCTTTTATGATCTCATTTCTTATGTGATCTATTCTAGATATTCTCATTGATCTTCTTATTGCATCCATTTCGACACTTTCCATTTTTGTTTTGTATTTTTCTGTTACGCGACAAGTCTCTATTCCATATAACAGCGTGCTTTTGACCATTGTTTCATATATGCTAAATTTTACAATATTTTTTATCTCTCTGCTCCATAAAATACTGTTAAGACATCCAATAACTTTTTTTGCTTTTACTATACTTTTTTCCAATTCTTTACAGTCTGTTCCTGTCTTATCAAATGTGACACCCACGTATACATACTCATTGCATGGAGATATTGTTTGTCCATTTTCTAGTACTAACTCACTGGATTCGTTTCCAATACATAAGTACTGTGTCTTGTCCACGTTCACTGTTAGTCCCCACTTTTGGTATTCTTCTGTTAACTTTCTCATCATATACTCCATGTCTTCTTTATCATTAGCCACAATTACTTGGTCGTCAGCAAACTGTAGTGTGTATATGGTAAATCGGTCGTTAAGTTGTATTCCCATGCCGTGCACTTTACGTTTCCAGTTTTTTAGAGCTACTGCGATATATATTTTAAAAAGAGTTGGAGAGATACAACATCCCTGTCTTAAGCCTTTTGTTACCAGGAATTCTTTTGAAAGTCGATTTCCAATTTTAATTTTAGATTTTGTAGTTCTTTTATCGCTTTTATGTATGTATGATTGGTATTAGTTTGCTCTAAAACTGTCCATAATTTTTCTACTGGAACGGTATCAGATGCTTTTCTTTTTGTAGGTCCACAAATGTAACATGAGCCTCTATATTCCTGGCGCTCCTTTTCTCAATTACTTGTTTAAGACAAAAAACATTATCACTACAAGATCTGCCTGCGCGAAACCCACTTTGCTCTTCTTCTTCTTGTTCATGAAAATCATTCTCTATTAGATCTCTAAGAATCCTACCGTACAATCTACTTAGAGTACTGGTTACTGAAATTCCTCTGTAATTGTTGCAATCCAGCTTGTTTCCTTTTTTATGTATTGAGGTTATGAATGCAATTTTCCAATCATTGAGTACTGGATGTCCGTTTATGCATTGATTAATAATATATGTGAGATTTTCGAGTAGTTTCTCTGATCATTATTTGAGCATTTCAGCATATATTCCCCCAGGCCCGCTAGCTTTTCCGGATTTAAGTTTTTTAATATTATTCTTTATCATTTCTTTTTCGATGATTACTTCCTCTCCATGTACTTCTATGTCTCTTCTCGGAGAAGCTGCCAGATATTCGGGTCTCGTCTCCTGCAGCAGTGCCTTGTAGTGTTCTGTCCATTGTTCTGGTTTGATTATCTGGATGTTTACTTTTGTTGGGTTTTTTACTGTAGAAATGAATTTCCATATTTCAGAACTCTGCCTACCTCCTACGTGTGTGTTTATGTCGTGGCACTTGCGCTCGAACATTTCATTTTTTTCTGTGCGTATCAAATTTCTGAGCTGTCTTCTGGTTTCCCTGTAGATTTCTAGGTCTCTTTGCTCCTTAGTACTGCGCCATTTCAAGTATGTGCGTTTTTTGTCTTTGACCATTTCCTGTATTTTGTCCGTCCACAACATCTTCCTGTTATTTCTATTATCTTGGTACCCAACAGCTTCGTTGCTTGCTTCCTTTAAGCGTTTTATTATGTTTGTATATATCTCTTCAAATTAGTGATTTCTGTTTATTAATTTTTCATCTAATCGGTTCTGATACAATCTTTGAGTACTTTCGATTTCTAGACTTCTAAAGTTGTACTTTTGATTGTCTTCGATGCATTCTAGGTTTTCATTTTCTCTAATACTATCGTCCTTATTTGTTATTCTTAAAGGGAATAATATTTTTGCTTTTACCAGATGGTGGTCAGATCCACAGGTAACACCACGAAGTGCTCGCACATCATACCACTTTAATTGCGAATGTTGTCCACCTATAGCATAATCAATAATTGATTTAAGATTTCTTGTTGGCTAAATCCAGGTATATCGATGAATATCCTTATGTTTAAAAAAACCAATATTTATTTTTAGGTTGTGGGTTTCACACAATTGCATCAGTCTTAAGCCATTATCATTTGTTACTTCCTCCTACCAGTTCGGCTATTAAAATCGCCAAGCATAATTATAGCATTCTCTGGTATTACCGATTTTTGTGATAGTCTCATCAAGTTGATCAAAGAACATTTGTTTTGTAGCTACTCTTTCGTCATCTGATGGTGCGTAGACTGCTACTATGCTTATATTATGTCCAAGCATCTTCATGTTCACTCGAAGTATGTTTTCACTAATGCAATCGTAGTCTGTAATTTTATTCTTTAGATTTTTCTTTATCAACAAGGATACCCCTTTGGCTGCTCTTCTTTCTTTTGGGACTCCAGTGAATATATGGACAAAATTACCGACACTATTAGTACCTGTTCCTTTTTTTTTGTCTCATGGATCCATTTATTTAATTCCAAGACGCTTGTTTTCCTTAAGGTATGGTTTCACACAGAAAAACTACAAAACTACTAAATACTTAGAGAAAATTAAAACAATCCAATGAAATTTTCCTTTGGATGGCGCTTCAACTCTCCAAACCGAAAAGCCGCATTTTAAAATAATGAAATAGAATATCCTTAATACCGGTTAAAACTGTTGGAACAATGACTAATAGTTAATCGTCCTCTACAATAAGAAAAAGGATTCCCTTTTTACCTGGGGATATAGTCCAAGTAGCTCAAAACGAAACCTGGCCCTGCTAAAACGAGATCCGTAATATGATGTCATACACCTGTTGCCACGTCCTGAATAAATTGTGGGAAAAGGGGCCGTTCATAAATTATGTTGTCTAAATCAGTTTTTATCGCAGGATGTAATAAGAAATACACAGCACAAAACGACGCGACGCGGGCTAATAAGCGCATGACAAATTATCGCACGGTTTGAATAGCCTAACCAACTCAAAGCACTATATATTTTGGCAAGGTAAGAAGTTGAACCTTACTTATTATTTATAAAATTTTACAGAGGCAGAGGAGGCGGCAACAGCGGAAAAGCTACATAGTTTACCTACAAATGCATGAATGACCGCCGAAAACGGGGCTACTACTTCTCTTTATTACTTATCTCTTTCCCTTTATATTATTTATTACTTCTCTTTATATTACTCTGAGATTTCAATCAATTTGGTTATGGATTACTCAATTTTGGTGTTTGCCTCAAATTTGAGCAAGAGCGCCTGTTTGACGTCATAAATCCAAGATTCCGATTTTTGCCATGTTTTTCACAAACTGTTGCTTTTAACTTTTGCCATACAACTTTAACTAGCTTTATATCTTAAGAACTAAAAAAGATATTGTTATTTTTTTAAATATAAAATAAATGGATCCATGACGGATCTGATACCTTCCTAGCTAGCCTATTAGCAGCCTCTAAGTGAACTCCATGATATCAGTATTGAAAACAGTTTTTTGTAAATATCTCAGAAACAAAAGCTCCTACGAAGTTTTTGGTTATAACGCAAATTATTGAGAAAAATGCTCTCTACTATAAACCGAAAACCATGAGCATGAAGTTAGCGAAGCACCCATCGCGGATCGAATCGTCACTAGGTGGATAATTTGCCGTTAATTAGTCGTGAATTAGTTGTGGAAAAATTAATTTTGTCGCTCTTATTTTTGACCGTTTTTGAGGGTGCTTCGCTAACTTCATATGAAGTTAGCGAAGCACCCTCGTAAAAATATCTTTTATCAAAATCGAATATGGTGGATAATTTGCCGCTAATTAGTCGTGAATTACTTGTGGAAAAATTAAAATTTGGTCGCTCTTATTTTTGACCCTTTTTTTGGGTGCTTCGCTAACTTCATATTTTGGCACCCATCGCAAATCGAATCGCTACTAGGTGGTTAATTTGCCGTTAATTAGTCGTGAATTAGTTGTGGAAAAATTAATTTTGTCGTTCTTATTTTTGACCGTTTTTGAGGGTGCTTCGCTAACTTCATATGAAGTTAGCGAAGCACCCTCGTAAAAATAGCTTTTATCAAAATCGAATATGATGGATAATTTGCAGCTAATTAGTCGTGAATTAGTTGTGGAAAAATTAATTTTGTCGCTCTTATTTTTGACCACTTTTTTGGGTGCTTCGCTAAATTAATTTGAAGTTAAAGTGGCACCCTCGTCAAAAATGGCTGTAGACATAACCTATCGAAATCGAATATGGTGAATAATTTGCCGCTAATTAGTCGCGAATTAGTTGTGGAAAAATTAATTTTGTCGCTCTTATTTTTGACCGTTTTTTTGGGTGCTTCGCTAACTTCATATGAAAGTAGTGTAGTTGTGGAGGTTCTATATCAAATGGTAACATGCCATCCACTTCTCCGAAGTGGATGACCTGTTGCTGAAGAAGTGAACTTGATCTGACCTTGGGCCTAAAAGAAGTGTGCAAGAAGTTGTCAGCAATGACATCACAACCAGAGGCTGTTGAAAGGCCCTAATGAGTTAGGTGGCAATGAGGGAGTAAGATAGCTACTTCACTAGCTTCGCCTGGTCTAGGTAAGGCTTAGCTGTTGAAAGGCTCTATTGGGCAATGAGTTAGGTGCCAGCCAGTAAGCTAACCACTTCACTCGCTTAGCCTGAGCTAGGTAAGTCCTAATGTGAAAAAGGCCTTAGTTAGGTAATTGTTGGTTAAAAAATATAATATTAATTTCTAAAAATATTTGTTAAAATTAATCGGGATAGCCTGTTATTTTCTCTGTGTGTTAAAAAATAAAATAATTTTTAAAAATGACTGCACGAGTATCTTATCGGATAACCTTAGTGACCCCACACATGTTCTTATTTTATCTAATTAGCAAAAATATGATGCAACTTTTGTAATAATTTTGTACAATGGGAGATGTTTATAGTTTATAGTAAGCATTTTTGATTGATATGACATATTTTTTTCAAAATAAATTTTATATAAAATGAGCCAAAAAGAGGATAGGGTATCAAAGAAAAACAATAAGTGATTTATTAAATAATATTTGGTAAGTCTTTTTATTAAAATAAAATAGTGAAAGAAAAATATAAAACTTAGTCAAACTTGATGTTATAATTATATTTCTGTTGAAAAATTCTGCATGCCAATTTTCTTGTTTCTGGGTATTTGATTGCAGATTCCAATAAACAAAATTTGCATATCCGAAAGTTATTTGGCACTTGTGCACGACACAGGATACATGTCTTTTGGATCTGAAAAAATAAGAAAATATACTTCAAATATTTTATTTTTAATTTATTTAATTTATTTAATTTATTTAATTTATTTAATTTTAAACATATATTAACGAGGAGAAGGAGATATTTGCTCATAGCAAAATAGGTCTTGTTCACCTCTTACTGTGTAATATTTTTCTATTTTCTTATGATATTCAATTGATTTCTTGCAAAAACAAAACATTTGCTTACAACTAGAACAAAGCCTAGTGCCAATATTGCAATGTGAATAGTTTTGACAGAAACAAACGTTTCTTTTACAGTAAACACATACATTTTTACTACTACTACTACTATTCATCTGGTCCAGAAACCCAAGTTGCTTGGTTGTCACACATTCTGCAGTCTTTTTCATGTTATTTTTCTTCTGCCATCCTTGTGGTGATGTTTTATTTGTAGCTTGATAAATTTCTAGGTTGTCTTTTTCTGTTTTATGATGTGATGATTTCTTGTTTATTGTTGTGGTGGTATCTTGGTTAGACTGAAATAACAATTAAAAGGTAAGTATAATTTTTTACAGATTTTTTTTATTTATTTATTTTTTTTCTTCTAGGTTGTTTACTTACCTAGTTTAATGAGTTCCTAGACACACACAGTGTCCGATGTCTGAACAAGTTGAGAAGATTCTGTAGACTAGTTTAAATTTAGGATTTATTTAAGTTATTGGATAGCCCCATGGTGCTGTGTTGGTGGAGTGGGGTAATAGTTGACGTTTATCGTCAAAAGGACTTAAAGCAATCTTTTTTTGTTTGATTGTGTACACTTCGTGTTTGTGAGATCGAATCATGGTTTGAGAGATCTCTGTGATTTTATTTTTAAAAAGGCACTCAAGATAGTCATTAAATGTAATTTTTCTAAGTGAAGCCTTTTTTACACCCTTTGCTCTTTTACTAATATTTAAATTTAAACATTGTTCCTGAACATCTGTTAATGAAAGGCCTTTCTGCTCAAGTTTAGTTTGAAGATTTTGCAAATCGCTCTTATTTTCCAAAATCTTCACACTATACATTTTAGACCGTAATCCTACAAACTCTGTCATTATAGCACCATTATTTTCATCTTTCATGAGTCCCAAAACTTTTTTATTTTTTAATGACATGTTAAAAATATTGTCTGGTGGGTAGTCAGATGTGTTAAATTTGTCAATGTCAGTTTTCATATGTTTGTATATATCACCAACATGTAGGTTATAAATTAAACTGTCTGTGTCCGTATATAGCAAAAAGGCTTTATCTCCAAAGTTCGTTTTAATATAGTTATAGTGAAATTCATAAAGAAAACTTTTTGACAAGTCCAAAATTGTAAATCCTACATATATAAGCTTATTGAAAATAATGTTGTTTCTAGACATTTCAATAATAACCATATCTTTATCAAATATGGTTAAACTATGAAAAGTAGGTTTTGAAATATAGAATTGCGCACCAAAACGACCCGACCATCGAGTTACCAACTTAACATCCTTATATTTTCGAACATTCTCCATAGTCTTGCCAAATACTGAATTAATCATCAATTTGTAAAAGTTTTTCTCCAATTCATTTTTACTTTGCTGACGCATATGGATGTTTAATTCAATATAGGGTTTCAACCATTGAGACTGTTTAAAGTTAAGGACTCTATGAATTTTTCTAATTTTTAAACCCAAACCAAGGACCTGTTTCAAGTTACGATAATGAATGATATATCGCTCTTTATTGTAAAGTGTAGTCATCAGTTTGGGTAGCTTACTTTTTGAGTTGGGTGGCACTCGATGTTCAGGGCAGACAGGAAGGTCTTTATGTATTTCAAATAGGTTAGCAGGGTATGAAATGTCTGCTTCAAAAATGTACCCTATGGGACTATCATCTGAAATATTACATATATCCTCCTCAGTGAATGAATTGTTATGAACCCATTCAAAACCACCATAGGGCAATGGTAAAGTCATAGCTGTGCCATAAAGTGAATTAACATCATAGTACATTAAATATGATGTTTCCTTATTGGGGTTGTATGACTCTCCCATGTACCTATTGTTGGCTTTGGCATATCTGTTTGAACACTGTGAAACTCCACCTCTTATCCCTCTTTCTATAAACATGATTATATCAACATCAGTCAAAAGTTGTAGCTCTATTTTACACTGTTTAAGCATGGCTGAAAAGGCCAATCCTGGACTGGTATAATAATGAAGCGGATCAAGTTTATAGGTGGAGAGACAGATGTCACGGAACGAGCTCATTATTTCAGATAACAAAATTACATTTTCATGTAAAAAAGCGCATATTCCAAAAGCGAATTAATATTAAAGGTATTCCAAATTGTTTGTGCCCTTTTGTATTCATCATTTGAAACACCTTTTCCTTACAAAGTACTATAAAATGCGTCTTTAGGAGGAAGAACAGTTTCATGTAGCTTTTCCGAAGAATCGAGATACTCATAGGGCAGGACACCCTTACGAGTAACTAAATTAAATTTTTCCTCTTCCTTGTAAAATATGAAGCTAGTTTGTCTAACGCGGAAGGCATAAATCGAAAAGAATCAATAAAACGAAAATTTACTTTGGTACCTTCAATGTATTTAGTTAACGAAATATATTTTTCCTTGTTTACAGGGAGAAGTTGAATTCTACCCTCTACATCCTTTGCTAAAGATTTTATAAGGAAATGACTATCATAACCAGAAAGATTCTGGAATACTACAGGAACACTGTGTGAATCATTAAAATTTAAATTACAACCCGGATGAGCTGCTCCCCTATATTTTCCCGTCAAGTGACAATGATCTAAATGTTTTCTGTCTCCCTCTTGAAAAGCCTTCTCACAGATATGACAATGGGTTGCATTATTAAAATCAAACTTTTCCATAGTGTTTAACGGTTTTAAAGGAACAATATTTGAAAAAATGTTAATCAACTTTTCTGCTATTCTTTTCAGCTCATGAGTAAAACATGAAATGCAATCATTTCCTACAATTTGATGATAATAGGAGAGCGAGTTATCATATGAACATTTCACATAATACCCAATCGCAAAAGGAATATGGTGTTGAATTTTTTGTGTATTCGACTGTGATGATGCACTTTTGTCATCGTTGTCAATTTTTTCCAACAAACTTTCTAAATCAGCAAAAATTGTAAAAGGCACTTGCTCTTTATTTTTAAATTCTGTAAATTTCAAAATGTCATCATTTTTCTCTGGTAGAGTTAGTTTGGTAAAATTTAAATTTTTACAATCTAAATAATGCTTTTGCAACACTGCCTCAGAAACAAACCAATTTAAACATCTATCACATACCCATTTTTTATGATTTTGTCTACCCACCTGACTTGATATAAGACGTGAAAGATTTTTTATTAGGGCAAAGTGATAGATCCTTTTATTGGGCTGGAGAATTTCAAAATCTTCAGAATCTACATCTATCTCATTTTCACTATCAACTACATCATCATCACCACACGATAAAATAAGTAAATTAATTCGTTTGGAAAAATCTGATTTGCTTAAACAGATAGGTAGGATTTCATTCTTTTCAACTCCAAAAACATTTATTGATAAATTATTAAATTTCTCAAATTTTGAAATGTCTGTTAGTCGCATAGGAAATTCCAAACCTTCATAATTCAACCCCACCTGACTAAAATGAGGATATGAAAGAGTACGATCTTGGTTTGTTTTAGCAGGGTGTAAAGCAGCCACAATAGACCAAAGAAAACAATAATTATCTTTATTTTGAATATTGATCACCCCCTTGGTGTTTTTAATCCACTGCGGTGACTCAACATAAGTTAAATCACCGCAGTTGATGGGGGCGTGTTTATTAATATTAACCTTGAGATGAAGAATTTCATACAGAGCCCAACCAGAATCTGGCTCTTGAAAATCCTCCATCTTGGTTAATATTTTTTGAGAAACGTTTTCCTCATACCATTTTTTTAAATTTGTTGTTTGGTCTATTATACTGTTTCTCGTAGAAAAAGCCTTCACATCAGTTTGCGTAGTACCTTCATGTAATTTAATAAAATTCCCCGAAAAAATTACATTAACTTTTAAAATTGAATGTTTAAGTGAATTTTTAATTTGAATTGAAAAACTCTTGAATGCCTTTTTAAAGAAAATCTTAGGGTCTTTAATGGTAAAATTAGTGATAATACCTGTTCTAATTCTACCACCAAAGCACGTTCCAACATCTTCCCAAACCAAATTTTTTTTGACCGACCTCACCCTATTAGTTTTGCCAAAATGAATTATTTTTTTATTTTTTAGTAATATTAAATAATGTTTTAAAAGTGCCAAATTCGATTCTAATTTAGAAAAGTTTTGTACACAATCAAGCTTATTTTTTATACAATTTTTTACAGTTGAAATTAAATTTAAAAGAAAAACTATCCAATAATTAAATTCCTCTTTTGTTTTCACCAGTCTACTCACCTGTTCAACCTTTTTTACAGACTCAGACACCAACACATCAAAACTTTGGGAACTCATTTTTTATTTAATATTTAACTGTGCAAGATATGTTATGAAAAACGTTCTTTGTCAGAATGAATTTATACGTTGTCAAAATATAATTAAATATTGGTTTGATAAGAAAGTTCTTCTTGAATACGAGGGAAATTTTTAAAGTAACAAATGTAAGAAAGCATAGCACATGTTGCCAGATTCACGATAACCTAACTTTTTTAACAGTTGGATGGTATTGATTGTGCATAGAATTGCTGTCAAAAGTGTCAAAAAGACATTTGAGTTTAATTTAAAACGCTCGGAATTTATTTAGCAAAACTTTTCATTTTCACTTGTATAATCAATGAACGGAAAATTCCATAACAAACACATGACTGACGTATGATTTGATACAATGTAACCAACGCCACTAGTCTGTAAAAATTGACATTTTTTTTATTCAAATCAAAACATAATGTTTAGTAAATTTTATAAAAATGTATTATTTAGCAAAAATGTGTTTTTTATATTTAAACTAAAACATATTGGTCAGCACTTTTTAGGTGTAGTCATAGGCGACGCTACTTTAATATTATATATATATATATATATATATATATATACTCGACCGTTGTATCTTGTGACATCCAGCAAAAAGTTGGTTTTTGTGACATCCACTTTAAAACCTGGTGTTATCAAAAAATAAAAAATATGAAATGTAATAAAAAATATTTTATTTTTAATTCCATAAAAATATTTGTATAAACTCACAAATTTAGAAATACCATTTTTCATATCTTTGTGGCGTCCATTGTATATACAAAAAATTTTGACGTTGTAACATCCTTAAATATTTTTGTTAACTTGTGACTTCCAGCAAAGTTGCCAATGTTTCATAAAAATAACGGATGTAACAAGTACCTCTATAAAAATAAGAAATATACACTGGATGTCACGAGGAAACAAATAACAAATAAAATATAGAAAGACGTTAGGGACGTCACAAAAGTGTGCAAATATGTTACAGGTATATGTATGCAAATAAGAAAAATATACACTGGATGTCACGGGGAAGAAAATAACAAATAAAATATACAAGCACGTTATTGATGTCATAATAGGCTTACAAGATGAATATACGGCAAGGACTAAAAAAATACTCTGCTAATATATGGGCACCTACGCTCACACTAGGTACTTTAATTATAGTGTACGTGTAAGCTAATATTGTCACGACTATATTTGTGACAAGTGGTATCTCTACCATATATGTCACAAGGTTTGTTATTTAGTGCCCTTGTGACTGAGGGATTTAGGGGAATATGACAATTAAGTATAAAGAATCCACATTTATACATGTATTTTATATAAGAAAACAGATTAACAGGAATAGAGGTTATTGCTATAAATAATTAAATAATGTAAAAAGAGGTATGCTGGCTGGAGAGAGTTGACCTAGGGTCCATAAGAACTAGACCTTATAGGCCGTAGAGAGTTGGCCTTATGGGCCATAAAGCGTAACCACCATAGTGAGGATTTACTTAGGTATGTTAAGTAGGGACCACATTATTTCAGTGGTGTACTGGGTTCGTAGGGACCACGTATTTCAGTGGTGTACTGGGTGTGTATAGTAGGGACCACGTATTTCAGTGGTATACTGGGTTTTTCACTTGCTAGAGTGATGCCGGTCTATTATCCAGCATCGGCTTTTATAGACGAAATTAGTGCAAGCGCAGCAATATTGGTTATTGCTATAGTAAAATGATCCGAATTTAAACTTATTTATGACAGTATAACTAAAAATACTCTGCCAATATATGGGCCCCTAAGCTCACACTAGGTACTATAGTTATAGTGTACGTGTGAGCTAATATAACTAAAAACTGAAATATATTTTATTTAACTCCAGACTAAATTACCTTTTGTTTGATACCACACAAGCCATGTTTTGACTTAAACTCAAATTTTTGAAATCTACCCCCACCCTTAAAAAAAACAAAAAACTAAAATGTATTTTGTAAAACTCCGGACTCAATTACCTTTCGTTTGATATCACACACGCCATATTTTCACTTAAACTCTAATTTTTAAAATATACCCCCACTCTTTTTTTTTAAATAAATTAAAATGTATTTTGTTTAACTGCAGACTCAATTACCTTTTGTTTGATATCACACACGCCATATTTTCACATAAACTCTAATTTTTGAAATCTACCCCCACCCTTTTATTTGGTTTCTGTTTGGTGGATTTTGTTCATTTTTAAATGGGACCATCTCGACCCAAGACCCAGCCCAGGTACCAAATTTCATTAAAATCGGCCAAGCGGTTTTTGAGTTATGCGCGTTGGTCGTTACAGACAGACAGACAGACAGACAGACAGACAGATAGACAGACAGACAGACAGACAGACATACAGACAGACCGACAGACAGACAGACGGCGCAACAAAAAAGTTTCAAAATCATCTGAAACGCAAAGATATATAAAAATTTTTGAAATCGGAGCAACTTTTTTTTTCTCGAAAAAATTAGGATCACCATAGCTCACACTACTATAGTATAGTATATGTGTGCCATTTTCGCGTACTTGGCTTTTTTTAGATGAAATGTTTTTGTTATGATTTCACTTCTTTTTTAAAGGAATTGGATAATACTTAATTTTTAAAGTAGTACAATATGCGGAATTTTAGCAATGCCTTACTTAAATTTTTGAGGTTTTTTTAATTTTTTTCCATGGTTTTATCGTAGTTCCCATCAGCCTTCCAATGCTAAGCTCTCTAGCGTTTCTGAAAGTGCACAATGTTACTTTTACATGTATAGGGGAGGGAAATAAATTAAAATTGTCGTGTTTTTAAATTTTGTCCTATAGTTTTATCATAGTTCCTATCAGTCTTCCAATGCTCAGCTCTCTAGCGTTTCTGGAAGTGGGTAATCTTACTTTTACATAACTTTACATTTATAAGGGAGGAGAGTAAATGAAAATATTGGACTTTTTAAATTTTTTCATATGGTTTTATCATAATTTCTATCAGCATTCCAATGCTCAGCTCTCTAGCGTTTCTGGAAGTGGGCAATGTTAGTTTAATATAAATTAACATTTATAGGAGAGGGAAGTAAATTAAAATGTTGGAGTTTTTAAATTTTTTCATATAGTTTTATCATATTGTCTTTCAGTCTTAAAAAGTTCAGCTCTCTAGCGTTTCTGGAAGTGGGCGGTGTTACTTTTACATAATTTTACATTTATAGGGGAAGGAAGTAAATTAGAATTTTGGGGTGTTTTAATTTTTTTCTAAAACTTTGTCATAGTTACTATCGGTCTTCCAAAGCTCAGCTCTCTAGCATGTCTGGAAGTAGGCAATGTTACTTTTACTTAACTTTACATTTATAGGGGAGGGAAGTAAATTAAAATTTTGGGGTTTTTTGATTTTCTCCTATAGTTTTATCATAGGTCCTATCAGTCTGCCAAAGCTCAACTCTCTAGCATTTCTGGAAGTGGGCGATACTACTTTTACATAACTTTAAATGTATAGATAGGGGAGGGGAGTAAATTAAAATTAAAAAAAAAATCTAGATAATCTGGACTAGGTACTTACCTATGTTCAGCGAATTTTTGATAAATTATGTAGCTCTATACCTAGCTGGATATGTTTTATTTACTGACGCTGGCGCCACTTTGGCAGAATTAAGGCCCTTAATTATTATGCAAATAATATAAAATAAAAATATAAGATTTTTATTATTCAGTCTAGCAATTTATTCCCATTTTCAAATCGGCTAACCATATGTTACTTTTTTTTAGGTACCTAAATTATTCTTCTGAATTTTTCTTATATGTGCTACTCCTTGGAAATAAATAAATAAATATATTTGAGGCGCAATCGGTTAAGCAGTTTCTGTACTCGTTTCCTTTACAGAGTGGGCCAAAAAAACCTGGACATTTTTTTTATTATCACTTTTGAACTATACAATCGATATTAATGGGACAAACTGCACTTGCCAAAGAATTAATCAGAGCTTTGACTAATTTATCATTTTTTGTCTGCCATCTCAAAATCCAAGATGGCGGACAAAGATGCTCGTTTATTCTTGTGTTGCGAATATGTTCTAATTACTTTAACTTAGTAAGAAAGCTGCGTTCTTGCCAGGCCCGACAAGGTACGATTCAGCAAAATTGGTTCAGTGGTTCTATAAAAAAAATATTTTTGTTCAACCATTGTTTTGCATATTATACGATTGCTTGCCAATCATGTCTGCATTTATTTACTTATAAATTCATTACTACTGAACCGATGTTAGTGGAAATAAACAACATCCTGGTGAGAATTGATTGCTTTTTTAAGATCATGATCAAAGTTATCGCCATCTTAAATTTTAAGATGGCGGATAGAATTATTTTTGATTCTTTAAAATGGCGTGTTTATTCTTATTTTCCGAATGTTTTAGATTTATTTTAATCTATGAAAAATGCACTACTGTTTCCCCACACAACGAGGTAAAAATTATTAAAATCAGTGTGGTGGTTTTCAAAATATCTATTTTTGTTTCAACCATTGTTTTAGAGATTATACGATTGTATTGCCAATCCTGTCTGCATTAATTTTCTTATAAACTCTACCAATTTTAGTGAAACACAAAAAATCGTGGTAAGAATTGATTGCTCTTTAAAGATTATAATCGAAATTTGTCGCCATCTTAGAATTTAAGATGTCGGACAGAAATTGCCAATGCAATCGCATAACTTGTAAAACAATTGCACAAAATCAGATTTTGTGGGAACCACTTCGCCGATTTTATTAAATTGTACTTTATTAAGCGGGAGAAAAGTAGTACTTTCCAATAAATTAATTTAAAAAAAAAAACATTTTCGAAAAATAAGAATAAAGTGCCTCTTTGAAGGATCAAGTATAGTTCTGTCCAACATCTTAACTTTTAGGATGGCGGCATATTTCGATTATAACCTTGAAAGAACAATCAATTCTCACCATCATTTTTCTTATTTCACTAAAATCGGTATGGTAATAATGATTTATAAGGAAATGAATGCAGACAGGGTTGGCAATGCAATCGTATAATCTGTAACACAATGACGAAAACAGAAATAGGTTTTTTGAGAACCAATACACCGATTTTGCTAATTTGTACCTTGTTGTGCGCGGGAAAAGTAGTGCTTTTCCAGAAATTAAAAAAAAAATCTAAAATATTTCCAGAAAATAAGAATAAACCCACCATCAAGTATAATTCTGTCCGCCATCTTAAATTTTAAGATGGCGATAAATTTTGATCATGATCTTTAAAAAACAATCAATTCTCACCAAAGATGTTTTTTATTTCATCAAAGTCAAAGGTTCAGTAGTAATAAATTTGTAAGGAAATAAATGCAGACATGATTGGCAAGGCAATCGTATATTTTTCAAAACAATGGTTGAAACAAAAATATTTTTTTAGAACCATCAAACCGATTTGCTGATTCATACCTTGTGCGTGGCAAGAACGCAGCTTTTCTACTAATTTAAAAAAATAATTCAAACGTGTTTGCAGCATAAGAATAAACCAGCATCTTTAAAGGGTACATTTTAATATTGTCCGCCATCTTGGATTTGAGATCGCTGACAAATAATTATAATTTGTCAAAACTTTGATTAATTCTCTGCCAAGCGCAGTTTGTCCCATTAAAATCGATGGTATAGTTCAAAAGTTATAATAAAAAAAAATTGTGCGGTTTTTTTTTTGGCCCACCCGGTATATATGTATTGATTGATTTATAAGAATTCTAAATTAATTCAGCAGATTTGTTTTTGTAAAAAAATCACTGAATAGAGTTAAAAATATAATATTATATATCAGTACGTTTTGACGTAGCTAGATTAAAATTTAGCGCTCTTTTTACTCATCTGACTTTAACTACGTGGTAAAAAGGAAGACGGAGATAGCAATTCACAAATAGTATTAAGTCCCTATCCAAGTCCGTTAGTTAATTCACTTTTGCTCTGAGGTACATGAAGAAATATTTATTTATATTTTATATTTATGTTCCCAATAAGCTAGCTAACATTATTTATTATGCTAACATTTTTAAATATTTTTACAAAGATGCAAGTCAAGTGAATCGCTGGACCACATAGCAACAGCCGCCCCAAAATAAAAAATAAACCAAATTTAATTAAAAAAATAGGCATAATGCAAGGTTGTCGCTTTGACGGATGTTACAAGTGCGTGCAATTAAGATGAAAATATACATTGGATGTCACAGAGTGATAAATATCAATTGGATCGATTCTTGAATATACTCGCGCCAATATACACGGAAATTTTGGCGTCAAAATTTTTTTTAAAATTTGCTGTATTCTTCATCAGACTCATGGTATGCTATGACATCCATTTAATTTAGGTACACCCGGGCCCTCCCCATCAGGACTGTACCAAAAACATGGAAAAACGTTGTGACATCCGAATTTGGATGTCACGGCGGCGAAGGATGTCACAAGATATCTAAAATTTTTACGCCTGGATGTCACAACGATCAGCGGATATCTATATATATATATATATATATATATATATTATATATATATATATATATATATATATATATATATATATATTTAATTAATTTAAACCAACAAAAATAATTCGACTGCTTTAAAAGTCACGTGATATGTCAAAATAGTAAAATATGACAGATTGTAACCTAAAATTCAATATATTAGGGACTAATTACAATAAAGCTTGGATTTATTAGTACCTGTCTTTATTAAAAGAAAACAAATGACTTTATTTTTCAATTCGACTTTAGTATGACAATTTTGAGAGATCAGTTGTTAGTTTTCTATGTACCTTCTTGATTAACTCCCTATTAAGGAAATATAAGATGCTAAAATGTAAAGGATGGAGCCAACCTACAGAAAGATCGCTGTCATCTTAGTTATAAGAAGAACTATTCCCCCACTTTAATTTATAAACTTTTAAATAATGCAACGCCTATGGACAAGTGCAAGCATTGTTAAAAAATAACCAACGCAGTGCTTACGTTAGCTAAAAATTAGATATAAATTCCATCAAATATCAAAGTAAAATCAATTCAAACAGTTTAACAGTTTGTGCTTATTAGTTTTGAAAAAAATAAAATAAAAATGGCAACACAACCATGCACACTTGTAGTGTCAACTCTAGATCGCATTAACTGCCCTCCGAAAATGGTATTTGTTTGCATGAAGAATCTTTTTCAGTAAGTTCTTTTGATTTTTTACAGATTATTTATTATTAAACGAATCCAGGATAATTTTTACAAAAGAAACTAAAAAGTATTAAATTTTAATTTTATATACTTTTAACTTTTTATAGAAAATTTATTATTACTAAAACCTTACATGAATCCAAGGTAATATTTATATAAAAAAGAAAAATATTCTTAATTTTTTAAAAGCAAAGAAATTATATTGAATTTTAATTTATTTGTCTTAATTTCGATGTTATTATTTTTTCAGTTTTGGAGTAAAGAAGATAAGTTTGAAAGGTGATAAAACCTTTGCCAGACTATCTTATTCACCTCGAACAGAAACCATAGACAAAAAATTCGGTAGGCTGCCAGTGAAGTATTATCGAATAAAGGCGGATGATGATGAAGAAATTGCTATCCTACAGCGAGCGATAGAAAGATACCAAATTAATGTTGATCAACCTATGGAGATTGAGACAACAAAAAATTTGGCTGTGTTACCACCACCACCACCACCACCCTCCGATCCAATGGAAATAACAGCTGTTGGAGAGTCGTCTGGGGGACCAACAGCAGCAGCAACATCTACAAAAGCAGTAGATACCACCCAAGCACAAAGAAGAAGAAGCAGAAAGGGTGTGGTATCCACTGTATCCGAAAAACAAACAACAAACAAAAATACAAATATGGAAGAGATAATAAGTCTCTTCGATGAAGAGGATCCTTTAACACAAACCCAAGCTTTTTTTTAATTTTTAATATTTTTGTTAAAATAAAATAAAAGGTTAAAACTGAATATGCTTTTTATTTAAATACCATCTATTTAAAAAAATTACATTTTCTCTAGCACAATTTAAATAATTATTATTATGCATTTCACAGTGAAACTTATCATTACAAAAATGTTTTAATTTTTTAATATTGGGACATCCCAAGTCATATAAATCTACAACATTATTATTAACTAAATTACATAACCAAACTTTTTTTTCATTTCCTTTTACAAACACAGTTTCATTTTGAATTAAATCCTTAATAAATAAAGCGAGGTTTTCAAATGGTAAATAACTAAAATCAAAAGTGTCCCAATTTATACCATGAAGTTTGTTTGTATTCCAATCAGCTTGATGTTTAAAGTCTTGATGTAACCAGATGGACTTCATGGGTAAATTAACGATATGGTGCCGAACTTCATTAGTATGGGGGTTTAATATAGCTATTTCCTTACATATAAATTCAGTGTCTTTGTACTGGAAACCTTGCACATCCAAAATAAACATTTTGTTTCTTTAAACTACCCTTACGGTACTGGTTAGAGGGTTGTATTTCACAAGTCGATCGTGCAATATTAAACAGTAGGCTATAGTTTTATCAGGAACAGCTTTTTTCGTTTCAAACTCAATTCTAATGTCAACTGCACCACCTTTGAGCACGTCTTCACTCTGTCGAGAGCAGTCGATAACTACCAGTGGAGCATCATTTTTAAAGTTTATCGGGTGGAAGCAAGGTTCGCTTTGATCGTGGTAATAATAGGATTTTTGAAACTGGGCATACATTTCAAATCCAAATTTAAGTTATCATATGGAAAAACTTCAGAGTTTAAATAAACCTTTAGGTTCGTTAATGACAGGTGGTCAAAGCGACTCATATTTTTACTAAACAAGTTTTTTCTATCTGTCTGAAATCCAATAATAATGAAACGCGGTGTCTCCAGTTGATTTGAAGTTTTCACTGCCCATGTGTGATTAGTTGTAGTTTGAAGTTGTGGATACTCATGCAATTCCCAACTTCGAAAACTAATATTGAGATCTCTGTTACCCTCTAAATACTTGTAAAGGCACAATTTTTGATCATCTGAATCTTTAATATGTGGAATTTTCCAATGAACTTTATTTAACACCACCTTATATTTTTCTTTTTTATCCTCAGTTTCAATTAAAGCGTTTAAATCGGAATTGCTGCGAATCAACACGAGTTCTTGTCGTACATTTAAAATAATCTTGTGATGGTCTTCAAATACCCCCATAAGGGTTTTTAGGGGTAAACATATATTGAAATTACCAAAACCATCTAATATAGGTGGATTTTCTTTAAGTGTCCAACCAGCATTTTGAAGGGTGTTACCATCACTTTCCTTAAATGAGCAGTAACCTTTTATTGTTGATGTAATCCCAGGATTTCTAACACGGTCCACAATCACCCCTCCTAACTCATAACGAATTTCATCAAATAAATGTGCTAAACCATTGTTTACAAAGTGCACATTGGTGCTGGCAGTCTTGTCATCTTTCAGTACTTTTCCTTCAAGGTAAAGAACACTTTGACTAGGCAGGGTATAGATGTCTTGAGTTTCTATCGGAATTCGAATTTCATCATTGTTGTTTAAGGTGGTTGAAGCTAGGTAACTCACAATCGAATTATCATAGAGCACGTTTTCACCCACTCGTAGAATGTTACGACTCATTTTTTTCAAAACACTTTAAACTACACCGCACTGAAAAAAATATTATTCTTATACCACAACTGACACGTACTTTTAAATTAAACCAAAATTTCTTAAGTCTTTTGCCTATGATGGTAGTTATTGTCATTTTAGTTTAAATCCTAAAGATACTAAAAAAGCTCTATTTTCAGGTGTTAGCTCTTTGACTAGCTGTTTATTACTAAATAGTGGTACACTATCAATCTTCTTCTTATAAATTTTTTTACTTTCCTCTAAGGCGGTAATTTCTTCATAAGGAATACCAAAAGTATTATGATTATACAAAAACACCATTTTTAAACGGATTTTTTTAGATGCAGTCTAATCGTGACCACTTCTCCACGAAAATTGATGGGTTTTCCATCCTGGTCAGTTATTTTAAGTAAAATATCATCAATATAATGAGTGCTGATTGGTAGATATATCACATTTGAGGGTCTTTCTATAATTTTATAACCTGGAGGAGAAGAGGGGTAAAACATGTGTAACATGTGCACTGCTTTTCCGTTATTATAAGAGTTTATAACCAAGTTGCACTCAACACAGATAGCATTCACTTTTAATATATCAACCGGATTTTCAGATATATGTTTTTTATCTGCCTCTAGAGTTTTTCCTGCAAATCCTAGTAAACTTCCAATGGAATTTTCCTTTTCAAAATTAATCTTTTTATTGCATATAACCTCACACTGTAAGGTATTATGGTTAGCTGTTATACTTATTTCAAATTGTTCCTCCTTTAAAGTTTGCTTTGAGTATTTATATAGGAAATCGTTCAAGTCCTTAATTTCGTATGACCCCTCAGGTATTTTTATAATTTTATCATCATTAAAGCAAAATAAATTATTTGAAGTATCCACATTCGGTATTGAGTTGTAACTTTCGAAATTAATGAGCCCCAAATCATATTGCTCAAGCTCGTTTAGCACTATAGGTGGATAGATGTTTGCTGAAAGGAGTGATGATTTTCCGGATAAGGTAAAGGTGTAGGACATGTTTACTATATAGCGGTTCACTGATAAATGAAAAACCATGTAGTTTAGTAGACGTTTTTATTAACCCTTAAAGTAATATAAAAAACTTAAACACAAGTGTCCACAATTTACAGAATCATAAGTCTGGTAGGGGTTATAATTATACAGTACTTTTGAGTCACCATTAGATCTAAAGTATCTTACAGATTCTATAGGAGGTCATAAATTGCCAAAACTATCAAAATAGTGTACATTATTTTTAATTTTCTTATAACAAGTCCAATGACTTCCTGATCCTCTGCTACTATCTAAATTAATTATCCCCGACTCAAATTTATGTATCTTTGAGGGTAGTTCATCTCTCATAAACACACCTCTAAAATGTTTAATTTTTAACAGCTTTGTATACTTTTTCAGGTCAATATTTGTAAGAGCTCGCTGTGGTAGTGCAATCGGTAAAGTTTTCTTGAAAAACTTTAGGTTTTTGTTTTTTGACATCCACCTTTGTGTAAAAAAAAGACCCATTCCTAGTTTATATGGTTTGAGAAATAATCCTTTACCCATAGCAATGGACTCCATACTTTGGTTATGTCGTTGAGCCTCTTGCAATTGTTGATTTGCAGATTTAGCAGCATTAATGGCTTTCACTATTTAATGGCTTTCACTATTCCTGCTGTGCCGCTTCCTAAAGCACCAAGGGCAGAGAGAGTCGCCATGATTGGTATTAGAGGCAAAAAACCACCCTTTTTTGGTAGTTTTATTATTCGTGCAGGTCGTACTTTTCCTTTGTTTTCTTCCGCTGTCTTGAGAGCAACTTTGACTGCAGTTTCAAAGTCTTGTGGTTTTCGTTGTTTTAATCTATCCTTTATCTTTTTTGTTGCTTGACTGAAACTCAATGTTTTGATTTTTTTCTTTACAATTCGTGCCCTCTTTCTTTTAAAAGTTGATGTTTTTCTACTTTTTATGGGTTTTCTTGATTTTCTCGTTTTACTTATTTTTTAAGAATGATGTTACTACCTTGAAAGTTTACACAAGAATGAAAGCAACTGATATGTGTGTTTGAAGGTGTTTAAGATTTATATAACTTTTGGTTTTTTAATGTTGCTATACATATTGTCATTTTCTTCACCATCAATGCTTAGTCTCCGCTTTAGTGACTTCTGCTCCAATGGTCCTTCACTCAAAACAGCAGTTGTGTCGGTTTTTGTTAATTTAAAGGGAACATCAACCGAATCGCTTAACTTTCTCTTTCTTTTGACTTTTAAAAATTTTGGTAATTTAAAAGGAATATCCACCGAGTCGCTTAACTTTCTCTTTCTTTTGACTCTTAACAATGTTGGTTCTTTATGTAAAGGGGTGAATTAGTTTCCATAGCTTCTGTTTCAGGTTCATCTTTTTTTACTTTTTTTAACCGTGGTTTTCTTGGTTTAGATGATGAAGATTTTCTCGTTGTTTGTGATGGATTTTTAATTTGACCCTCTAGAGTTTCAAGAGAGCCTAAATAATTTTTTGTAATCTTTATCCCACGTTGAATCATATTTAGGCACTGACGCACTGCCTTTAAACGTGGCACTTGATCACTTTTTGATAAATTATTTACCATACCCATCCCTAGTTTTAGCTTGGTACCCATAGCAGCAGCCACACCAGAAGCAGACAGTTTTTCATACAAGCCTGAATCCGTTGCTCGCATCCGTTCTAAAGCTTTTCTCATTAAAACTTTATCTGCCTCATGACGGTCGGTCAACTCCATATTAGTTGAATAGGAAATGTCATGATCTTTGCATGCTCTATCGAGCTGGTTAATACCTTTATCCCCTCTGGCTACAATATGAAAACCCTGGGATATGCATTTCAAAGGGCAGATTATTTATAGCACTGTTTAACAACCCTTGCCCTTTAACGTTTGAACTAACATAGTACTTCATAGCGTTTCCCTTAAGACTAAATAAAAAGCAGAGTCTTTACTTTTTTTATACATTACCAGTTCAACATTGTTGAGTTGACATAATATTTCTATAGAAAATGAAAAAGATTGTTAAACAAAAAGTGCGTTTAGAAGTTAAAAACCATGATATTAATGCAAGTACTACATCAAGACATGGTTTCCTGTTTCCATCATCTATTTGATGTCTTATCGTGGGCCCATCAAACTGTGGAAAAACCAACCTTATATTGAGCCTTTTGGAATATTCAAATAGTTTAAAGTTTCAAAATGTGTATGTGTATTCAAAAAGTTTATACCAACCAAAGTATTTATATTTGAAGAATCTATTAAAACCCATTAAAGAAATAGGGTACTACGCTTACAACAGTAGCGAAAACATAATTCCTCCATCAGAAGCAAATCCGTTTTCCATTTTTATATTTGATGACGTAGCCTGTGATAAACAAGATGTGATGCGTGACTACTTTAGTATGGGTCGACATAATAATATTGACAGTTTCTATCTCTCTCAAACATATGCAAAAATACCTAAACATTTAATAAGAGACAATGCCAACGTTTTAATTTTATTCAAACAAGATTTACTAAATGTAAAACATATATACACCAACCATATTGGCACTGATATGACATTTGATGAATTTCAAAAGATGTGTGCATACTGCTGGAAAAAACCGTATGATTTTTTGACAATTTTTAAAGATTGTGATATTGATAAGGGAAGATATCGGTATCGTTTTGATAACTTTATATATCTTTAGATTCAAATACTGCTTAGTGTTAATAGTTTTAACACACTTGTAGAGATAACATAGATAAAAATGTCAGAAGAAAACATAAAAATTGTTAGTGGTGGTGAAAAAAACTTAAAGAAACAATTAATTTCTAAAAGAAAAATAATACGTGAGAAATTAAATTTGTTAAAACAGGGTCAGATTTCACAGGCTAACCTATTTCAACCCATTACAAAACACTTGGAAAATATTGAATCTAGTTTAACCGATAAAAAGCCTCCGAAACTGGTCAATATACCTTCATTATCACCCAGATTGACAACTCCTCAAAAAATCAAGCAAGAAAATGAAAAACAACAACAAGAAAAACAGGAAGAACTTGAAGATCTGCAAACTTAATCGGTTTTTCATAAGAATTTTGATAATAACAGAGCAGAAGAAGATGAAAAACAGATGTCTGAACCAAGTGTTTACATGCAAGACTTATTCCAGTCAACTCCTCGAAACCCAAATCCTACAACACCGACAACCGAAAAGAGAGCTAAACGAAAATTAAATTTTTCTTTAAGTGCTAAAAAACTAAATAAGCCTGCCACAAGTGGTTACTTTTTGAGAAAAGCAGTGTTAAAAGATGCAGCAGAGAACTTTACACAGAATGAGACCAAAAAGCAAGAAGAGTTTGAAAACGAACGACTTAGAGACTTGATGAATAAATCTGAGAATGACTACTACAGTCAGTTTCATCCTTCCCTTGCAAGCTATATTAAAGAATTTTTAGATGATCCATCCACCTTGCCTTCTGACCTACAAAATTATTTTTCCAAGTTTCGTGTAAGGCGAGATGATATTGACAATTTTTATATTGGTGATTCGAAAATTGATTTTGATGGAGCTGATTTAATTATAAAAGGTAAACGCTATAAAGGTACACCGGTTTGTACAAATTACTCTTTCGAAAAAATATGCCTACAAAGTATACCCAAGATGATGCAGACGCCTTTAGAGACATCATTGAACACACCTATGCAAACAGAAAACATCATAAGGCCTCTGGAGATGTGATCACTGATAGCTACTCAACCAAATTTAAGAAACTGTTTAGTGACATATATAAAGGTGGAAATCTAGAGGAGGAGATGGAGTACTCCGATAGTCCTATAGAGTACGTGTACTGGGATAATCCCAATGAACTTTTAGAACGGTTACGTTTATTATTAGCATCTCAGACAGCTGGCAACACAGGTCACACAAACGAAATCTATGCTATAGTTGAGGAGCTTCAAGAAGCTAATATTATTGAGAAGAGAGATAGTTAATAATTTTATTACAGATGTTAAACGAGAAGTAGTTAGTGAAATACACAAACCGGCTAGAATTAATTTTTTACGGCGTAGAGTGATTGTGAAATCACTAAATGATCTATTTCAAGCAGATCTTGTGGAGATGATACCGTACGCAAACGAAAACAAAGGTTTTAAATACATTTTAGTGGTTATTAATTGTTTCTCAAAATATGTTTGGGCCTTTCCATTAAAAACAAAAACTGGAGAAGAAGTGTCGAAAGCTATAGAAAAAGTGTTTAAGGAACAGGTGCCACTTCATCTTCAAACCGATCATCGGAAAGAGTTTTACAATTTGACTATGACAAAACTGTTGAAAATAAAATCTATATGTTTGTGGCGGATTCATTCATTTATACCCAGAAAAAGTTGTGTTTGTAAAACTATTGAAAAGATACAATGTCAAACACTATAGTTCATTTAGTGAAAAAAAGGCTCAAATTGTTGAGAGGGTAAACCGAACCTTTAAAAACCTAATGTGGAAGGAATTTAACTATCAAGGATCTTACAAATGGTATGATATACTTCCGAAAATTGTTCAAATTTATAACAATCGGAAACATCGAACTATAGAGATGAAACCCTCAGAAGTGCGAAAAAGACATAAAAAACTACTGCTCAAAACGGTTTATAACCATATAAAGATGACATTTAAACCAAAATACAAGGTTGGTGACCAAGTTCGCATTTCAAAAATACGAGGTGTGTTTGATAAAAAATATATGCCGAATTGGTCCACTGAAATTTTTACAGTTAAGAAAATTCAGCTCACCAACCCAGTAACATACCTATTGAAGGATGCTAGCAAAAATGAAATTAAGGGAGGATTCTATGAGCTTCAGCTACAAAAAGTAAAATATCCTGATATATATTTAGTAGAAAAAATTTTAAAACGTGCCAAAAATGTAAAGTGGTTAGGATTTGATAATAAACATAATAGCTGGATAGATAAATGTAATGTTGCTTAGTACTAAATAAAGAAAAACATATAAAACTTATTGGTGTATTTTATTTACTAATTTTCTTAAAATATAATTACATTTAGAATACATATTTAATGTTTAAATAATACTAAATACTAATAACTAAAATGAGCCACCCATTGATGATATTCTAAAATTTGATGGGTTATTATACAGCTTTGAAGTACCATTTAACTGTTTCTTCCCATTTCGAATATAAGTTGACTCTTCCATTTGCTCCTCTTCATAAATTCTCCCCTCTTCGGGTTTAATATGTTTTTGACGCATCTCTTCAAAAAACTCTGGAGAGAGATGTGTTTGATACTTTAATAAGTATTCCCAGTCGATGCGCCATTCATTTTCTCTTATAAAATTTTCAGACATCCGTTGATAACGACAAAGAAAAGGCCAATATAGTTCGTTTTTAAACATATGCATAAAAGCTTCGCTTAAATTTTGATATCTAGACACATTGGGCCAATGCATCTTATTAATATAGGTCGCCATAAACATATCAGATAATCTTTGTTTGCGACAAATTACTTCCCAGTTCACATGGTCACAAAACCATCCAATAAAGTCCTCTGTAATAACTGGTGACGCAGAGATCTCATCCCACACTTTATTAATACTATTATTTTCAACCATCTTTAAAAGCGTTCTTTCTGAAAGTAAGAGTTTCAACTTATAAATCCCTCTATTTATAGGTTGAAATAAAAGTAACCTTTGACCTTTGATACTTCTTTTTAACCACGATAGCCTTGTTGAATATATTTTTTAACTTCGTCGTTTTTCTTCTGTTCACAAGACCTGTGTTTTGTTACAATCCAATCAGCAGGTCGATGTGGATTTCCTTTGGTACAATAGATGCAACGGGGTTTTTTTATTCTTGGTTTAATCCAGTCATAGGTTGGTAACATTGTATTTGGTTGAAAACAAAAACACTAAGTTTTGATGATCTACACTGTTCAACGGTTGACTATAAAATAACCAACGCAGTAGGTTCAATAGTTTTAGCATAGATGAAATAATCCTTTAACTACATATACAATTTTAGATAAATCAGTGTTACTGTGTCTGTCGATAGGTTGTGCGTGTGAAATGAGAAAATGTTCCCAACCACCATCAATTTATCATAATTTTCGCTGTGATAAATGTGGAAGAGTAGACATAGTTAAAATAAGCACAGGCAACAAAATTGCTTCATATTTGTAAGATATTTGTAGAAATACAAGTCCAGGAAAAAACCAAGGGAATATTTTCCGAAATACAACAACGAGACGTGGTAAATTAAAATTTAGAACACAGTAAGATGGACTTTCAAAATAATTATTGGTCAACTAAAATTGACTTTGAAATAGAAGGACTTTTAGAAGAGAAAAGTTATGAAAATATTGTTACAAATTTAAGTTATTTAAATTTTATAATTGGAATTTATTTAGGTTTAGTGTAGTATTAGGTCGATTTATCTTAGGGTTGTATTCTTAGTCTAGGTTTTAGTTGCGTTGCCTGTGGCTTGCGGTCGCGGTAGTGCGGGAACTTTCCGGACGTCGAAGGCTGCCGGAAAGTTCGAGAGAGATAGACGATCCTATATATAGGGCCGGGGTCGCGCACCAGGCAATCAGTCACAGATAACCTGCTGTAGTGGTCGTGAGATTAACACGAAGTTAATAAACCGATTATAGTAGTGAATTATTAGCAAGTTATTACTAAGTTTAAGTGCGTGTTTTTGTACATAATTTGTCGAAATAAATTGACGTATCGTTTTCAACAATTGCGAATTTTAATTTGTCGTTGTGAACCCGTAACAATTGGTGTCAGAAGTGAGATTTAAAAAAATAAATAGTGCAAAGACTATCCTTACACAGTACCACCGGCTAGGACAATTAAAAAGAAGAACAGTAAGTGATTTTGCCAGAATATTCGGAACTGAATAGTGCAAAGACTACCCTTACATATTACCACCGGATAGGACAATTGGACAGAAAAACAGTAAGTGATTTTTCTAGAATATTCGAAGAAGTTCGATATTGTTTTATTCAAAAACTAAAAGAGATATTTAAGAACCGACTTCGACATTAAATTTACAGTCCAAAAATTGATAATTAGAGAGATTTTCTAGAATATTCTGTAACATTCTACGACGTTCTATTCAAAAACTAGAAGAGATATACAAATACCGACTTCGACATTAGATTAGTAATTTTAAAAGTAAGAATCAGAAAGAATTTCTAGAACATTCCATCACTTTCTACGACGATCTATTCGAAAACCAGAAGAAATATCCAAAAAGAGACTTTGACATTAGCTTAGTAATTTCAAAAGTAAGAACTAAAAAGAATTTCTAGAAGATTCCATAACATTCTACGACGTTCTATTCAAAACTAGAAGAGATATACAAATACCGGTTTCGACATTAGTTTAGTTATTTTAAAAGTAAGAATTAGAAATTATTTCTAGAATATTCCATTCATTCACATTCTACTACGGTCTATTCGAGAACCAAAAGAGATAATCAAAAAGTGACTTCTACATTTGCCTAGTAGCAGAAAGAGTAGCATTTACCAGTATATTCCAGAACATTCCATTAGGTTCTATTTAAGAATTGGAAGAGATATTGAAAAATCGACTTCGACATTCGCTTTATAGCCCTAAAATAGACGTTTTAAGTGATTTATCAGGAAGTTGATGCTTACTAGACAAAGATCGGCAAAGATGCAAGATCTAACTAAAATGATACAGGCTCTAGCAGCTCAAATGGCTCAAAATCAGAACGATATAAAACAGACCATGGGACAAAACCAGAATGACATGAGACAGACATTGGATAACATGCAAGAAAACTTCGATCAGATAAAGAGCAACTCCGAACAGCTGAGAGAAGAGTTCAAGACTGCAACCGAAGATCTTAAGGAAGAAATAACCCAAAGAATGCATAGTGTAGAACAAAAGGTACAAAATAATTTGCAGAATGTAGAAGAAACGGTACAAAATGTTAAAGAGAAGGTACAAAATGTTGAAGAAAAGGTACAACATGTTGAAGAAAAAGTGGAGAACGAACTACAGAATATAAGGGAAGAAGTTTTTCAAACCATGGAAGAAAAATTCCAGGACGTGTCGAAACAGCTTATACAGCTTCAGAAAGAACACAACAAAATAAAAGCTCAGGGATGTGTCGTGAATTCCAACCAGAACATTAAGCCTCCAAATTTTGACGGTACGTCCTCCTGGTCCACCTACAAACAACAATTTAAAGCTGCCGCCGCTGAAAATGGTTGGGACGAGGACGAAAAAGCTAGAGCGTTGTTAGTAGCTCTACGGGAACCTGCACTCGGACTTTTATAACGCTTTAGTGGCAGCGCTAGAAAGAAGGTATGGAGACGAACACTTGCGAAATTTACATTGGTGAGAATTAAATGTTCGTCAACAAAGAGCAGGGGAGTCATTACAAGAGTATGAAGCGGATATCAGGAGGCTGATGTACTTGGCTTACCCAGAAATGCCAGAAAATTACAGAGATCCCTTCACGGTAGATCACTTTATTAACGGCTTGCAAAACACGGACTACTGCTTTGCATCCGCAGTCAGATGGCATGGTTGAAAGATTTAATAAAACAATAGAGGAACATCTTTGCAAAGTTGTTGATGAGCATCAAACAGATTGGGACCAATATATTCCATTGTTTTTGATGGCCTATAGAACTGCCATTCACAATACGACAGGAGCTACTCCATCTAGTATCCCGTTTGGTAGAGAACTGCGTTTACCATGTGATATCATGTTTGGTTCACCTGAAGAAGCACACTTAGAGGTTAATGACTATGTCGAACGTTTAAGGCAAAAGCTGCACGATATCCATGAAGTGGTTAGAGGGCGAATAGAAATAGCCAGTGACCGCATGAAAGCGAGATATGACCTGAAAGCAAACTCTTCAGGGTTCAAAGAGAATGATCAAGTCTGGCTATACAATCCTCAACGCAAGAAAGGAAGATCACCTAAGTTGACACCACCATGGGAAGGGCCTTATAAAGTTGTTAAGAGAATTAATGATGTAGTCTACCGAATCCAGAAAAGCCCGAAGTCCAAGATGAAAGTTGTTCATCTAGACAGACTAAAACCTTACCTCGGAAATGTTGATCGAGACGATCAAACCTGAAGAGGAGGATAGTGTTACAAATTTAAGTTATTTAAATTTTATAATTGGAATTTATTTAGGTTTAGTGTAGTATTAGGTCGATTTATCTTAGGGTTGTATTCTTAGTCTAGGTTTTAGTTGCGTTGTCTGTGGCTTGCGTTCGCGGTAGTGCGGGAACTTTCCGGACGTCAAAGGCTGCCGGAAAGTTCGAGAGAGATGGACGATCCTATATATAGGGCCGGGGTCGCGCACCAGGCAGTCAGTCACAGATAACCTGCTGTAGTGGTCGTGAGATTAACACGAAGTTAATAGACTGATTATAGTAGTGAATTATTAGCAAGTTATTACTAAGTTTAAGTGCGTGTTTTGTACATAATTTGTCGAAATAAATTGACGTATCGTTTTCAACAATTGCGAATTTTAATTTGTCGTTGTGAACCCGTAACAATATTTTATAAATGGTTGGCAGAATGGATATATTTTGGGTTTGATTCATGCAGGTACATCATTGAGGAAAAACTACCAATATTATACCCATTAAGGTACCTTTGGCAACGTTTCGGATTTAATTAATCCTTTTTCAAGCCCTAAAAACAATGAACAGGTTCTATAGTTTTACATGGAAAAGAAATGTAACAAAATCTAATAACATTTTTTTGTCTTGAATTTTTTTTTTTTATGTTTATATGTTCAACCTAGGATTATTCTCTATTATCTATCTATAGTCCAAAGTAAACTTACTCAGATAGAAATGTTTCTTGGGTCCATAAGTACAGCGAACAGGGGTGAGTGTTGATCTAAGAACATTTTACTTTAAAATTTTATAAACAAATGAATTGTTATTATTATAAAAATATGAGGTTAAAATTTACTTCCATCTAAACGACAATGATCTTTAACCTGTCGAAACTAACAAAACATAAAAATAAAAATAAACAAAATACTACACTTATGGTACCAATAAACACGTAAGGTTAAAACTATCATTCATAAAATCATTTTGCTAAAAAAAACAAAAATTACAAAAAACAAATACAACATACGCAATAGTAAGTAGAAACAATTTAGGAACTAGGTGTTTGAAGCTTGATTCCTGTACTTGTTCAATATATTCCTATAAATTCCACTTAGTCCATCAGCATCCGTCTTGATGTTAACTGTGTCATGGATATTGATTTGAATCATCTCACTTAATTTTCTTTTATAGGATTGAGTTTCCATGTCTAGAATTTTGACTTCTTCAAACTGAAATCGATGGCCTGTCTCAAAGTGATGTTTTGAGAGTGCAGTTTTTTCGTCATAATATTGTCTGTCATTTCTACAGTCATATTTATGCTGTTGTATTCTTTTAGACAAGTATTGCATTGTCTCACCAATGTAAAATTTCTCACATTCACAAGGGATACTGTAAACTAAAGAGCTTCTCTTGTCAAAAGGAATCTGGTCTTTTAGTGCCGTAAATAACGACTTGGTGGTTTTGGTGTTATAAAATGCCATTGTTATATCAAGATCCTTAAAGCAAGAGTTTATTTTTTGTGACAGGCCATCAATATAGGGAAATTTAAAAAATTTATTTTGCTTTCTTGGTTGATTTTTGTTTTTGTTTTTAACTCTAGAAATATTCCTGTTAATAAAATTTTCGGGATAGTTGTTGTCTTTCAGAATTTTTTTAATTCGAAGAATATTTTCTGTATGAAAATCAGGATGGCTCAGATGTATCGCTCTATGTAACAAACCATAAATAATACCTACTTTATTGGACATAGGGTGATTAGAAGTGAAATTTAAAAGTCTGCCTGAACTTCTGGGTTTATTGTACCAATTTGTGACAATTGTACCATCGGGTCTACGATGTACCTCCATGTCCAGAAAACAGATTTTTTTGTCACATTCAAGTTCAATAGTAAATTGAAGGGATGGGTGGTGGCTATTAAAGGTCTGTAACAAAACATCTAAACCATTCTTGGGGCATGCTAAAATTGTATCATCCACATACACGTATCCAAAAGGAACAGGAAAGGGTAATTTTTTAAGAACTTCATTAATGTAAAATAAGAACGACAAAATTAATTTTTCCACAACTAATTCACGACTAATTAACGGCAAATTATCCACCTAGTAGCGATTCGATTTGCGATGGGTGCCAAAATGTGAAGTTAGCGAAGCACCCAAAAAAAGGGTCAAAAATAAGAGCGACCAAATTAATTTTTCCACAACTAATTCACGACTAATTAGCGGCAAATTATCCACTATATTCGATTTTGATAAAATCCATTTTTACGAGGGTGCTTCGCTAACTTCATATGAAGTTAGCGAAGCGCCCTTAAAAGCGGTCAAAAATAAGAGCGACCAAATTAATTTTTCCACAAATAATTCACGACTAATTAGCGGCAAATTATCCACCATATTCGATTTTGATAAAAGCCATTTTTCGAGGGCAAATTATCCACCTAGTAGCGATTCGATTTGCGATGGGTGCCAAAATGTGAAGTTAGCGAAGCATCCAAAAAAAGGGTCAAAAATAAGAGCGACCAAATTAATTTTTCCACAACTAATTCACGACTAATTAGCGGCAAATTATCCACCATATTCGATTTTGATAAAATCCATTTTTACGAGGGTGCTTCATATGAAGTTAGCGAAGCACCCTCAAAAACGGTCAAAAATAAGAGCGACAAAATTAATTTTTCCACAACTAATTCACGACTAATTAACGGCAAATTATCCACCTAGTCACGATTCGATCTGCGATGGGTGCTTCGCTAACTTCATGCTCATCCGAAAACCGCATATTATATTATGACATATTTTGACCTATCCTAGCAATATCGTCGTGATATCTGTCTGTATGTCTGTCTGTGTATATTATTTCTGTCCTTAACACGATAGCTCCTAAACCGCTAAACCGATTTTCATAAAATTGTCAGGTAAAATAGTGTGCGGCACTCTTATGAGCTGATTAGATTTCGGTCAAAATCCATTAATGCTAATAACAGTTTTTGACAATTAAAAAATTTTAAAAATGCTAACTTTTTAACGGAGCATCGTATCAATACATTATTTTCGGAATATAGTAGACTATATTTTGCTCAATAGTTTGTCTTTTAACCAAAAACTTCGTAGGAGCTTTAGTTTCTGAGATATTTACAAAAACTGTTTTCAAGGCTAATATATCATCATGGCTTTACTTGAAGTGTGATATTAGGCTAGCTAGGAAGGTTTCAGATCCGTCATGGATCCATTTATTTTTAAAGATACTCAATTTACCAAAAGTAAATATTTTTTAACTTTTTCTAAGGTGGCAAACAATAAGTGTGTTTTATTTTTAATAAAAGAAATTTTATTTAAAAAATTTAAAAAGTTATACGTCGTTAATCCTTAAGGTGTCCCACTTGCCCCACCCTCTCCTATCTACCAAAGATTTCCCTTTTATCTCGATAAACAAAACGTGATCCGAGTTGTCCTTCTGGATATTATTTATTCATGTGCTCTCGGTTATCGGATTTCCCGTTTATAAAATATGACTCCAATAAAGAATGTTTTGCCACAGCAATATATGTTACAGAAACTGTTGTCATGGTATCATAAAAGTTAAGTGCTTTTTGGCAGTTTTTCTTTTTTGATATTTCTATGTTTCCATTATTTATGTGATTTATTCCTGGTCGTGATACAATAAAAAAAGGCCATGTTTTATGCAGGCATCTTTGGTGCCAGTCGCCGAAGATATGACAAGCACTTGCTTTCCACAAAATATATTTTTTGGAGAATTAAAGGTTATTTTAGAAAACAGATATATTTAGGTTTACTTGTAAACCTAAGGGTACAACGTTATCTAATTAAAAAATTAAAATTTAGGGTATATTTGGAAGCGAGACAACTCGTTAAGAGGTGGAAACACCCAAAAAAAGCAAAAATCAAAAGAGATTACAAAAATTACAAATACGTTATTTTCGAATAATTTTTTGACAAATTTGTAGCTGAAGGAGACACTTCCAAACACTTCTAAATGTGTCGAAATAACCTTTGTAATGGATATAAGTTTGTCACATTTAACCCAACCTAATAAAAATGTTTGGATAATCTGTTGTCCCAACAATATGACCAAGCTTTTTTTTACCAATAAATCCTTTTTGACGGCTAGAGGAATATCATAAGTTTTGACACCAGTTAATTTAGAATAACAAAACATGAAAACTTAGCGACTTGTTTTTAGGCAGGTTTTCTGAATCGCTGAATTTAAAAATATATATATATATATATATTCTGCCATATAGTATATACCACACAGTCTCTCTTTTTCTGCTTAAAGCACCGCACGCTATTATCTCTTACTGCACAAGACCTAACCCAAACCCAAATAATGTAAGTCGTGGAGTGTTTTTTTGAGCCCAACCAAACAATCATTGTTACAGGTATGGCATAAATAAATCCGATAAAGCAATTATTATGGTAAAAATCGCTTCAAGCACCGCCAAATTTCTTTCGCGCTTAGAATAAAATCAATAATTTCCTTTTTTACACAGGGTGTTTCATAATATATGCGCAGAACTTGCCATATAAAATGCCCCATTTTCGAGATACAGGGTCTTGAAAAAAAAATTATTTTTTGCGAATATCTCCGGAATCGTTTATTGTGGAGAGTTACAGCTTTTGTAAGCATTTTCTACTCGTAATAAGCTATGTATTGTGAATATTTGTTTTTTGAGTCATAATTGGTGGAGGATTTGAAGAGGTAGTGCTTTTCTCCCCAACTTCTACTAGAACCATGTTTTTCAACATAAAGTCGATTTTTTTCGAAAACGGTCGTGTTTAGAGCTTACGACCAACCTTTTTGTGTAGAAAACATTGTCGGTTCAAATGAGCGTCTTAAAACCGTACTTTTTTTTGGTAGCGTAAAAGTTGGGGAGAAAAATAACCACTACCTCTTTAAAACCTCCACCAATTATGAATAAAAAACCCTGCACAAAACATAGCTAATTATAAGTAGTTTTCTGTACGATAAAGGGTTCCGGAGTTATTCGCAAATAACTATTATTTATAATGACTTTATTTTCCAAAAGTTTTCCCTTGTTTTCATGGTGGCAAATTTCTTAAAAACTGCAAAAAAAAATTTTTTTTGCTCTTTCCTTGGCCCCTCTCCCCCATACATCCCAGATCCGCCACTGATCAACAGTCGACTAGTTGGCCTCGGACAAGAATGTTATTCTTCAATCCCCTGCTAAAAAATAAGTATTTTCTTACCTAAAGTAGAACTCGCCAACCTGGCAGTACATCCTTTGTCCTTTCCATGGACCACTGATGAAGGCCTAGAGTTGTAATCTGCCGACTTTAACGGAATATCCTGAGAATTCATCGAGTTCGAGGCTTTGTTTCGCCAATACGAAGGAACTCGAAAAATATTTTTTTGAATCATATTGGTGCACTGTTGATTCCTTTACACGTTTTAATAAATAACACTGTGTAACATAAAAAAATATCCGGGGAACTAGCACCGGGAATATAATTCTTGACCCCCAATACTTACTACCAAGTTAGGTCTTTTTTCCGAGATATTCTGTACTGAAAACTGAAGAGCGGCCTACCCTTTTTACCCGTATAACTAGTAAAGTAAGCTTTTATTGAAATAAATAGATCCGTGACGGATCTAATAACTTCCGAGCTAGCCTATTAGACCACTTCAGCCTTGAATACAGTTTTTTTTTAATCTCTCAGAAACTAATGCTCTCACGAAGTTATTAAGCAAAATGCAGTCTACAATATTCCGAAAACTGCATATTGATACGACGCTCCGTTAAAAAGTTAGCATTTTTAAAATTTTTGAACTGTCAAAAAACTGTCATTAGCATTAACGGATTTTAACCAAAATCTAATCAACTCGTTAGTGTGTCGAACACTATTTTACGTAAAAATTTTATGAAAATCCGTTCAGCGGTTTAGGAGCTATCGTGTACACAGACGTCTGTCATGATGATATTGCTAAGATACGTCAAAACACACCCAAATAACACATTTTCGGCGTTATCTCAAAAAAAAAAAAATTCTCGAAAATAATACCCTCCCTTGCCGTTTCTCCGCGGGCTAGGAAGGTAAAAATATGTAAAGAGCTTATTAGAAGCCAATAAAATTGTCGTCAAAACAAATAATCGTGCGATAAATTTGGTCAAGGAACAAAATATATGTGGAACAATAAAAATTATTTTGCGTATATCTTCAAATCACTTCCGTAGAAATATTATTCTTAACATTTTAAAAGAAGATCTTTTATCTTTCAAACGAGGTATGATTCGCTTCTATCGGACAAGTCGTAAGAACGTTGTAACTCATAATCGCCGTAGTGCTAAGAGTTCTAATTTTCATTTTTGTAGGAAAGTACCCAACCCAACCCAGAAGTAAATTTTTTCAATAAAATTCGATTTGTTTTTTAGCAGCAGCGGGAAAAATGTTTTTATCATTATTAAACAACACTGAGTTGACTTGCGTTAGTAATTTTTCATCAGTCTACATTTGATCATTTTTCTTGGCCAGAATCGCACGCCAGAATTTCAGAGGAGATAAAATTATTAGCAGGACTATCAAGTTTTTATCCAAGAAATAAACGAAAGCATAAAACTCTTAAGATCTTTAAAACTACGGTGATTTCATTCGATGTTTTATCGTTCTTAAATATGGAGTGATATTCCACCAAACTCTGATGCCAACAGAAAACCGCTTCAAAGGAAACAAACAAGGAAAAAAACTCGATGCGTTAATGGCCAATGTTTGCTGGCTAGCATGATGCACGTGATCATTTAGAAGATACAGAGTCTGGATCTGCTACAGTTTCTAATTCTGAGTAACAAAATAAAATTTCTTCTTCTATTTTTATATTAAATAGTAGGTATACTTTTTGTTTTAAAAGTTGCCAAGTTTCGATTATATTGGACAAGTATAGTCAATCTTAGATCTAAATCGAAAACTAATACATTTAGTTCTCAGTTCACCGGTCTATTTTTTAAGTAATGAGTAACAACGGTAACAGGCTGAATTTTTGTAAATTGCTTTATTTTGCCGAGACGCCCAACTTTTTCCTCTGTGAAAATTCTTGAAACTTAGAAATCACTTAGAGTACGCTGGCGCAGTAAAGTAAATATTTCAAGCTTCGCGCTGACTAAACCAAGCACGCCATTTTATGGACAATATTGCGACATTTACACTCAAACACAGAAAAAGAATTAGTAACCGGTATTTTCTTTAGTGCAGAGCTCGAAAGATTTCTGCGTCCGCGCACTCTTAGGAATCACTTTCAAAAACTTTTGCAGAGGAAACAGTTGGTCGTCTCGGCAAAATAAAGCTATGTACAAAAATTCAGCCTGTGACTTTATCACTTAAAAGGTAAACTGATGTACTGTAGACTAATTGTTTTTAAAAACTGTATGTTTATTTTAAACTTTGAAGTCACCTTTTTGCTTTTTGCCCAGTAACATATATGTTTTTGTTTTTTACCTCATATGAAAGATAATTTCATTCTCTTCTAAACATATCTCTACACGTTTTGTCGTAAAAAAGTTGGTTTCTGCGATTAAAGAAAATAAATGGATCTATGACGGCTCTGATTCCTTTATTTGCCCATTAGCACACTCCATGCGATATAAACCTTGAAAATAGTTTTTTGTAAATATGTCAGAAAGGTTTTTGGTTATAACACAAATTTCTTAGAAAAATGTGCTCTACTATATGCCGAAAACTGCATAGTTTTAGAGGTTTATGAGCTATCGTGTTACGGACAAACATACACACATACACACACACACACACACACACATACACACACACACACACACACACACACACACACACACACACACCTACACACACACACACACACACACACACACACACACACACACACACAGAGGCGTCACGACGATATTGCTAAGCAGAATACACGCAAATAACACATTTTCGGCGTTATCTCAAAACAAAAATTCGTCGAAAACAAAATCAAAATTTTCGGGATAATTTTTTCATTCATTTTTGTCGCACTGTGTAATAATTGAAGTATAAGGTGTACGGGGAGCGTTAAAAAGTAATTTTAAAAAATCACAAAATGCTAGCTGATACGTACTGCCGGCGCCGCGCCGTTTCAAGCATACGTTACAGCAAAAATTATAGAATATAAAATCGTTGTTTGAAATCCTCTATCAAACAACGATAATATTATATTATTCGTCACAGCAAATTTAAATAATAACATTTTTCGGGAAAATGACCGTTTATGAGTTAAAATGGCGTAGATAAGGCAATGAGCTATAATCCCCCTCAGATCTATTTAGATTTCATAAACAACTACAGTGTATAAATTATTACTTACTAGCATTCAGATTTTTTTGTATATTAGAAATGGCCGTAAAGATCTTATTTAACAGCTCTGAAAAACAATATTGTAAACTTGGAACCTGGTCTTTTAGCCTGGCACGCCGGTAAGTGAATTGACATTCCTAACTAACTAGTTTCGCAGATGTCTTGTCACGCCCGTATATGGTGAATGAGTGAGTGAGAGCTATATTTGAAAACTTCAATCTATTTCTCATTTCACAAGCCCTGGCGATTTTTCGTATAAAATATTCTAGTGCCTTTTTAGCAGATTTAAAAAAAAGCTACAAAAAAAGTTTTTTGTGTAGTTTTCTGTTTTAGTACTAGAGCGGTAAAAGTTATATAACTTCTAAAAATTTCATCCCTGAACAAAGAATAGTCAATGTTATAAGTTTTTAAACTTGGGAAAAATTACTCAAAATAACTAGTTTTTCAGCCAATTTTTGATCATTTTAGCCAATTTAAAATATTTATGTCTCAACCATCCTTCGTGCGATCGTTTATATAACGTATAAACTTTTACCCTTCTTTCGAATAGTATTACTAGCTTTTGGCAAAAACGACACCTAAAATGGTTTTTGTAGCTTTTCTTTAAACCTGCCAAAAAGGCACTAAAATATTTTATTGCGAAAAATCGCTATAGTTGGTTAAATGAGAAATAGATAGAAGTTTTATGATACCTCTATTTTTTACATTCGTAGCCCGCGCAGCAGTGGCTACAGAAGGTATTGTTTTCGACAATTTTTTATTTTTTTTGAGATAACGCCGAAAATGTATTTTTGACCTATCTTAACAATATCGTCGTGATGTCTGTCTCTGTGTGCGTGCAGTGTGTGTGTGCGTATTGTGTATTTCTGTCCGTAACACGATAGCTCCTAAACCGCTGAACTGATTTTCATAAAATCTTTAGGTAAAATAGTGTACGACAGTTTAACGAAATTATTAGCGAACGTCCTTAAATTACGTAACGCAAAAATTCAGGATTCTTGACCCCCCCTCCCCTCCTCGTAACGCATTTTCAAGAAAAAAAGACATAAATTTTTTTTTGTGTAACGCAAGGCCAAACCCCCCACCCCCTTAGAGCGTTACGTAATTTAAGGAGAGTCCCTTAGATTTTGGTCAAAATCCATTAACGCTAATGACAGTTTTTTGACAATTAAAAAATTTGTTTTTTATCATCCCTGTTTTATTTCTAAAGTTTGGTAGGTACTCTGCTAAAGGCAGTAGACCAATATATGTTTTTTTTTTCAAAATGGGATACCTTGAGTGGTTTTAACACTGTGCATGTTAAGCAATTAAATATTTTATCACTTTATTTATGATTAAGGTGTATCGCTCTCGTCTATTTTGTGTCCATTGCTCGACTAAAGCAAGCAGAGCAGCATAAATGTTTTTAAATAAAGGTTATTACTGACACGGTAAATATAGAGCATTTCAATCTTAAAACCTTGTAGATTGTTTTTTTATGATCCCAGTTTTATTTCTAAAATTTGGTACTCTGCAAAAGCCAGCAGAGCAATATATGTTATTTTTTTAAAGGGGTAACAAGAGCGGATCCAACACTGTGAATGGTAAGCAATTAAATATTCTGACTTTATTTATGATTAATGTGTATCTTTCTCGCTTTTGCTGTGTCTATTGCTCGACTAAAGCTAGGAAAGCAGCATAAAATGTTTACCTTCCTAGCTCGCGCACCAATGGCTTGAGAAGGTATTATTTTCGACAAAAAACTTTTTTTAAGGTAACGCTGAAAATGTGTTATTTCGATGTATTTTGACCTATCTTAGCAATATCGTCGTGATATCTGCCCCTGTGTGTGTGTGTATATATTTATTTCTGTCCGTAACACGATAGCTCCTATACAGCTAAACCAATTTTTATAAAATTTTCAGGTAAAATAATAATCGATATTTGAACGAGTTTTGGTCATAAGCCATTAATGCTTATGACAGTTTTTCGGCAATTAAAAAATTTTAAAAACTTGTTACCAGATCATGGCATCAACATGCGGTTTTCGGATTATAGTAGATTAACATTTGCTCAATAATATGTGTTATAGCCAAAAACTTTGTAGGAGCTTCAGTTTCTGAGATATTTACAAAAAACCGCTTTCAATTTTTATGGATATGCAGTTACGTTATTTTCGAGTATATTTCTTTATTATATTAACGAACATTAGTTACCTATATTTCTGTCATTAAGATTTTTACGTCACTGCATATCCACAGAAAATCCTATATTATAGTCACATACACTTCACCTGCTTGGCATACAAGCAGCAGCGTGACATTTAAAATGAGCCTTGTTGGGTGGTCTTAAGCCCGCTCAAGCCCCATGAGGCACATTATTCGCAATTTTGAATTTAAGGAATATATAGACAATTTGTCCCAATTTTGGCGGGATTGTCCCGATTTTCAGAAAGCTATCCCGAATCGTAAAGTGTCCCGGGAAAGGTCCTATTTTTACTTATGTACAGTACCGGCCAAAAATGGAGAAACCACCAAAAATTGTATATAAATCTTATCCTGTACCAACCAACTGCCAAAGAACAAGTGATGCATTTGAAAACTTCAATTAAGTTCTTAGTTTACGTGTTTCGGTGATTTACAACCATTGAGTTGTATAAAGCCCTGAAAGGGCTTTAGAGACAGAAAGACAAGGCATTTTTTTATTGATCTCATCCAATTTAGTTTCTAGGGGCGGGTATTTCTTTTACAATAAAAACAGAGATAGACATTATTGAACATGTGAAACGGACAAAGATAGGCTGATTTTGCATGTTAATAATATTCTAGATAATATATGGGTACTTTTATCTCTTTCACACTGACGGCATAAGTGCGAAAGAAAAGCAGCTGGCTACTTTTAATCCACCTGCCGTATTTTGAGTGATTCAACCTGCTAGTCGGTTTATACAGGGAAAACTGATAGACAATGTTGTCTAAGTACGGAAATGAATTTTTTTGAATTTCGTGCGGGAATGTTACAAAAAGAAATCTTAAAAACGTTTAAAAATAAGTTTAGAAGTAACTATTTGAGTTCAAACATGGTGCAAAAGAAGAAAAAAACCGATGAAAAAACAACATTTTATGGGTAAGTCGTCTTGACGGATAGTTTTTGCTAAAACACGAGAAAGTTCAGTAGCGTCACGATAGATAGTTTTTTCTGCGACCGTGCGATTTTACCCTCACACATTTTGATTCAGAAAGTGTCACTTCCCCGCACTTATAAGATTATTTTTTAATAATAAGTTGTCCTGAAATGTGTTGCAGTCTGGGACAACTGGGCGCCGCCTACTCGGCGCCACCAACTGAGCGGCGGGCCAACTGGGTGGCAGGCCAACTGGGCGCCGAGCCAATTGGACGCCGGGCCAACTGGACGCCGGGCCAACTGGGCGCCGGACTAAAATATTTTTTCTTGATAAAATGTGCAGATGAAAAACAAAAGAGATAGATTATTATTTATGCAAAAACATCTTTCAAAAATCCTTTATGTAATATTCTTGAAATTTGGTTTTGTTAGAGTTAAATCCATCAAGTCGAGTGTTGAAATTTTGGTAGGTCTAGAGTTCTGGTAACCTGATAACATAAAATTTATGTTTTTGATTACTTGGCGAATCCAAAATGGCGGATTTCTTTATTTTTAAACCGATTTGTCTCAAACTTGAAAGTTTGAAGTGTCTGGGATCACTTAATACAGTTTTGCCCTCAAACTTAAAAAAATTAAAATGGCGGATTCAAAATGGCGGACTTTCTTATTTATGCATCGATATGTATCGAATATGGAACTTGGCGGTGTTTCAAGTCGCTGATTATAATTTTTGACTCAAACTCATAAAAATTCAAAATGGCGGATCCAGAATGGTGGATTTCTTTATTTTTAAACGGATTTGTCTCAAACTTGAAAGTTTACAGTGCTTGAGATCTCTTAATACAGTTTTATACTCAAACTTAAAAAAATTAAAATGGCGGATCCAAAATGGCGGACTTTCTTATTTATGTATCGATATGTATCAAATATGGAACTTGGAGGTGTTTCAAGTCGCTGATTACGATTTTTGAGTCAAACTCATGAAAAAGTCAAAATGACGGATCCAAAATGGCAGATGTCTTAATTTTTAAACCGATTTGTCTCAAACATGAAAATTTGCAGTGTTTGAGATCACTTAATACAGTTTTATCAGTTTTAAAATTTAGTATAGTTAAAATAAAATGGCGGATCCAAATTGGCGGATTTTCTTATTTATGCACCGATATTTGCTGATTACGATTTTTGAATCCAACTCATGAAAAACTTCAAATGGCGGATCCAAAATGGCGGATTTCTTCATTTTTAAACCGATTTGTCTCAAACTTGAAGTTTTGCAGTGCTTGAGATCACTTAATACAGTTTTATCCTAAAACTTAAAAAAATTAAAATGGCGTATTTTCTTATTTATGCACCGATATGTATCAAATAAAGAACTTTTGACTCAAACTAATAAAAAATTCAAAATGGCGGATCCAAAATGGTGGGTTTCTTTATTTTTCAACGAATTTGTCTCAAATGTCTCAAACTTGAAAGTTTGCAGTGCTTAAGGTCACTTAATACAATTTGAGACTCACACTTGCAAATGGCAGACTTTTATAGCTTAATACAAAATATGACTCAAGTTTAAAGAAAGAAATGTAATATTTTAAGCTTAAGACAAATCGGTTAGTAAATAAAAAAGTCTGTCATGTTGGATTCGCCATTTTGATTTTTTTATGAGTTTAAGTCAAAAATGATAATCAGTCAGCAAAGTCCACCATTTTGGATCCGCCATTTTAAATTATTTATGAGTTTGATATTTGATACATATCGGTGCATAAATAAAAAAAATCCGCCATTTTCCATCCGTCATTTGAAATTAAGTGCTTTCAAGCACTGCAAACTTTCACGTTTGAGACAAATCGGTTTAAAAATAAAGAAATCCGCCATTTTGAGTTTGAGTCAAAAATCATATTCAGCGAGTTGAAACACTGCCAAGTTCTATATTTGATGAATATTGGTGCATAAATAAGAAAATCTGCCATTTTGGATCCGCAATTTAATTTTATTAAGTTTGAGGATAAAACTGTATTAAGTGATGTCAAGCATTGCAAACTTTTAAGTTTGAGACAAATCGGTTTAAAAATAAAGAAATCCACCAATTTGGATCCGCCATTCTTGAAATAAAAAACGTAAATGGTATTTTTACCAGGTTACCGGAACACTACACCTACCAAATTTCAACACTCGACTTAATAGATGATGAAATTTTTGTATAAATAACATATTTATTTTGTTTTTTATCTGCACATTTTATCGAAAGAGAAAATAGTTCGGCGCTGAGTTGGCCCGGCGCTCATTAGGCCCGGCGTGGCGCCCAGTTGGCGGCGCCGAGTTGGCCCGGCGCCCAGTTGTCCCATTCCGAATTGAAATTTTTAGTTCCGAAATTTCATCTGACTCGAGCATAACTTGTAGTCCACCCAAGAAGAGAAGATTTGAAGAAGACCCTTGTTCAAAGAAAGAAAATATTTTACCTGGAAGGTACAACATTTGTAAAGTTCTAAGATGAAAACAATAATTTTAATACATCCACTGCACTTAGCATGCTAACAAATTCTTTTTACCCTTTTTTTTACTGAAGAGAATTTTGTAAACAGTATACACAAGTAAGTATTCATGAATTATTTATTATTCAAACAGAAAATTGTTGATAAACAAATGCTAGTGGAATTCAAAATTTTTATTTTGCGCCGCCACTGCCCTTTTTTATCCAAGACAAGAATATTTTTGCGCTGTTGCATGTGTTCGGACTTACCAAACCGAAATTCTATTTTCATCCCTGTCTTGCTCATTAAATTCTTACTTGTATTTGGTCAATTGCGATAAAAGCTTGATATAATGGCAATTTAGGCCCATGCCGGGTCTACCCGTAGAGTATAGAAGTCAATGTTTACAACACAAAATTATTTAATATTATGTTTGTCACGTTTAAAATTTTTTTTAAAGAAGTTTTTTCCTCGTAATTTTAAGCATAAATTCCAAAGAGATGTAAAAGTTATGTTCTGAAAATGTTACAGCAATTAAACAAAGGATAGTCTACATATATATTTTTAAATTAGCAAAACCGATTAATATTGGCAAAAACTCGAAATATTGGTCAACCTGAGAACTAGATCGTTTTGAATTGCACCACCTGTTCCTTGATAGTTGTTACAGGATCAGATTTATATAAAATTTTAGGTGGTTCCTCCACTTCTGGCCGGTACTGTACAGGGTGTCTCATTATATTTTTTTCCAACCTTTCAGACCCTATCCAATTTGGTTTCTACGGGCGGGTATTTCTTTTACAATAAAAACAGAGATAGACATTATTGAACATGTGAAACGGACAAAGATAGGCTGATTTTGCATGCTAATAATACCCTAGATAATATATGGGTACTTTTATCTCTTTCACACTGACGGCATAAGTGCGACAGAAAAGCAGCTGGCTACATTTAATCCACCCGCCGTATTTTGAGTGATTCTACCTGCTAGTCGGATTATACAGGGAAAACTGATAGACAATGTTGTCTAAGTACGGAAATGAATTTTTCTGAATTTTGTGCGGGAATATTACAAAAAGAAATCTTAAAACGTTTAAAAACAAGTTTAGAAGTAACTATTTGAGTTCAAACATGGTCTGAAATTGTTTTTTGTGCAAAAGAAGAAAAAAAATCCATAAAAAACAACATTTCATGGGTAAGTCGTCTTGACGGATAGTTTTTGCTAAAACACGAGAAAGTTCAGTAGCGTCACGATAGATAGTTTTTTCTGCGACCGTGCGATTTTACCCTCACACATTTTGATTCAGAAAGTGTCACTTCCCCGCACTTATAAGATTATTTTTTAATAATAATTTGTCCTGAAATGGGTTCTGGTACGTTTTACCACCCTACTCCAAACTTATTACAACAAAGTTTTTTTGCATTGCATGAAAATAAACAAAAAGTATTTGATTTTCTTAAAAATGATTTTTTTTTACTGCTTACATACCGATTTTTATCCAGTTGTTTTTGTTTTTTCGAACCAAACTTTTGACATGTCACGGCCGAGTTCATACATCTTGATGAATTGTTACACACACTGATCTATGTTTTTATAAATTTCGATAAATTTTATGTTTTTTGCGGTCTTTCATCGCGAAAGTATATATTTATTATTATATGACGCCACCGCGACCGGTCTACTGGCCGGTATCATATGTGTATGTCCTTCTAATGTCATTTGACCATCATGCTGTCTTACTTAATAAGGTCACTTAGTTTAATTAATAATTTTGTCCTACATAATATAAAAGAAGAATAGAAACCAACAAAAAATTTGTGACACTTCGATTACCGATTTTCTTTGATTGCGATGGATTAGGGTAACCAGATTACGGTTTATTAGGGTGCCCAGAGTGCGGAAAAGAAGATTTTGAAAATTTTCCCTAAAAAAATTTGAAGACCAAACACTCAAGCGCCACTCAATGTTTATGGTCGCATACACTAATCCTAACTCGATTTCCGACGATTATGGACAATGGTTACCCCCTGGACATAAACCTAACAACTTTTACTATATTTATTAACAACTAGGTAGGTTAGGTTTGGTTAGGTTGGGTTAGGTTGGGTTAGGTTGGGTTGGGTTGGGTTAGGTTGGGTTAGGTTGGGTTAGGTTGGGTTAGGTTGGGTTAGGTTGGGTTAGGTTGGGTTAGGTTGGGTTAGGTTGGGTTAGGTTGGGTTAGGTTGGGTTAGGTTGGGTTAGGTTGGGTTAGGTTGGGTTAGGTTGTGTTAGGTTGTGTTAGGTTGGGTTAGGTTGGGTTAGGTTGGGTTAGGTTGGGTTAGGTTGGGTTAGGTTGGGTTAGGTTGGGTTAGGTTGGGTTAGGTTGGGTTAGGTTGGGTTATGTTGGGTTAGGTTGGGTTATGTTGGGTTAGGTTGGGTTAGGTTGGGTTAGGTTGGGTTAGGTTGGGTTAGGTTGGGTTAGGTTGGGTTAGGTTGGGTTAGGTTGGGTTAGGTTGGGTTAAGTTGGGTTAGGATGGGTTAGGTTGTGTTAGGTTGGGTTAACCAGATTACGGTTTATTAGGGTGCCCAGAGTGCGGAAAAAAAGATTTTGAAAATTTTCCCTAAAAAAATTTGAAGACCAAACACTCAAGCGCCACTCAATGTTTATGGTCGCATACACTAATCCTAACTCGATTTCCGACGATTATGGACAATGGTTACCCCCTGGACATAAACCTAACAACTTTTACTATATTTATTAACAGCTAGGTAGGTTAGGTTTTGGTTAGGTTGGGTTAGGTTGGGTTAGGTTGGGTTAGGTTGGGTTAGGTTGGGTTAGGTTGGGTTAGGTTGGGTTATGTTGGGTTAGGTTGGGTTAGGTTGTGTTAGGTTGGGTTAGGTTGGGTTAGGTTGGGTTAGGTTGGGTTAGGTTGGGTTAGGTTGGGTTAGGTTGGGTTAGGTTGGGTTAGGTTGGGTTAGGTTGGGTTAGGTTGGGTTAGGTTGGGTTAGGTTGGGTTAGGTTGGGTTAGGTTGGGTTAGGTTGGGTTAGGTTGGGTTAGGTTGGGTTAGGTTGGGTTAGGTTGGGTTAGGTTGGGTTAGGTTGGGTTAGGTTGGGTTAGGTTGGGTTAGGTTGGGTTAGGTTGGGTTAGGTTGGGTTAGGTTGGGTTAGGTTGGGTTAGGTTGGGTTAGGTTGGGTTAGGTTGGGTTAGGTTGGGTTAGGTTGGGTTAGGTTGGGTTAGGTTGGGTTAGGTTGGCTTAGGTTGGCTTAGGTTGGGTTAGGTTGGGTTAGGTTGGGTTAGGTTGGGTTAGGTTGGGTTAGGTTGGGTTAGGTTGGGTTAGGTTGGGTTAGGTTGGGTTAGGTTGGATTAGGTTGGGTTAGGTTGGGTTAGGTTGGGTTAGGTTGGGTTAGGTTGGGTTAGGTTGGGTTAGGTTGGGTTAGGTTGGGTTAGGTTGGGTTAGGTTGGGTTAGGTTGGGTTAGGTTGGGTTAGGTTGGGTTAGGTTGGGTTAGGTTGGGTTAGGTTGGGTTAGGTTGGGTTAGGTTGGGTTAGGTTGGGTTAGGTTGGGTTAGGTTGGGTTAGGATGGGTTAGGTTGGGTTAGGTTGGGTTAGGTTGGGTTAGGTTGGGTTAGGTTGGGTTAGGTTGGGTTAGGTTGGGTTAGGTTGGGTTAGGTTGGGTTAGGTTGGGTTAGGTTGGGTTAGGTTGGGTTAGGTTGGGTTAGGTTGGGTTAGGTTGGGTTAGGTTGGGTTAGGTTGGGTTAGGTTGGGTTAGGTTGGGTTAGGTTGGGTTAGGTTGGGTTAGGTTGGGTTGGGTTGGGTTGGGTTGGGTGGGGTTGGGTTAGGTTGGGTTAGGTTGGGTTAGGTTGGGTTAGGTTGGGTTAGGTTGCGTTAGGTTGGGTTAGGTTGGGTTAGGTTGGGTTAGGTTGGGTTAGGTTGGGTTAGGTTGGGTTAGGTTAGGTTAGGTTGGGTTAGGTTGGGTTAGGTTGGGTTAGGTTGGGTTAGGTTGGGTTAGGTTGGGTTAGGTTGGGTTAGGTTGGGTTAGGTTGGGTTAGGTTGGGTTAGGTTGGGTTAGGTTGGGTTAGGTTGGGTTAGGTTGGGTTAGGTTGGGTTAGGTTGGGTTAGGTTGGGTTAGGTTGGGTTAGGTTGGGTTAGGTTGGGTTAGGTTGGGTTAGGTTGGGTTAGGTTGGGTTAGGTTGGGTTAGGTTGGGTTAGGTTGGGTTAGGTTGGGTTAGGTTGGGTTAGGTTGGGTTAGGTTGGGTTAGGTTGGGTTAGGTTGGGTTAGGTTGGGTTAGGTTGGGTTAGGTTGGGTTAGGTTGGGTTAGGTTGGGTTAGGTTGGGTTAGGTTGGGTTAGGTTGGGTTAGGTTGGGTTAGGTTGGGTTAGGTTGGGTTAGGTTGGGTTAGGTTGGGTTAGGTTGGGTTAGGTTGGGTTAGGTTGGGTTAGGTTGGGTTAGGTTGGGTTAGGTTGGGTTAGGTTGGGTTAGGTTGGGTAGGTTGGGTTAGGTTGGGTTAGGTTGGGTTAGGTTGGGTTAGGTTGGGTTAGGTTGGGTTAGGTTGGGTTAGGTTGGGTTAGGTTGGGTTAGGTTGGGTTAGGTTGGGTTAGGTTGGGTTAGGTTGGGTTAGGTTGGGTTAGGTTGGGTTAGGTTGGGTTAGGTTGGGTTAGGTTGGGTTAGGTTGGGTTAGGTTGGGTTAGGTTGGGTTAGGTTGGGTTAGGTTGGGTTAGGTTGGGTTAGGTTGGGTTAGGTTGGGTTAGGTTGGGTTAGGTTGGGTTAGGTTGGCTTAGGTTGGCTTAGGTTGGGTTAGGTTTAGTTAGGTTGGGTTAGGTTGAGTTAGGTTGGGTTAGGTTGGGTTAGGTTGGGTTAGGTTGGGTTAGGTTGGGTTAGGTTGGGTTAGGTTGGGTTAGGTTGGGTTAGGTTGGGTTAGGTTGGGTTAGGTTGGGTTAGGTTGGGTTAGGTTGGGTTAGGTTGGGTCAGGTTGGGTTAGGTTGGGTCAGGTTGGGTTAGGTTGGGTTAGGTTGGGTTAGGTTGGGTTAGGTTGGGTTAGGTTGGGTTAGGTTGGGTTAGGTTGGGTTAGGTTGGGTTAGGTTGGGTTAGGTTGGGTTAGGTTGGGTTAGGTTGGGTTAGGTTGGGTTAGGTTGGGTTAGGTTGGGTTAGGTTGGGTTAGGTTGGGTTAGGTTGGGTTAGGTTGGGTTAGGTTGGTAGGTTAGGTTGAGTTAGGTTGGGTTAGGTTGGGTTAGGTTGGGTTAGGTTGGGTTAGGTTGGGTTAGGTTGGGTTAGGTTGGGTTAGGTTGGGTTAGGTTGGGTTAGGTTGGGTTAGGTTGGGTTAGGTTGGGTTAGGTTGGGTTAGGTTGGGTTAGGTTGGGTTAGGTTGGGTTAGGTTGGGTTAGGTTGGGTTAGGTTGGGTTAGGTTGGGTTAGGTTGGGTTAGGTTGGGTTAGGTTGGGTTAGGTTGGGTTAGGTTGGGTTAGGTTGGGTTAGGTTGGGTTAGGTTGGGTTAGGTTGGGTTAGGTTGGGTTAGGTTGGGTTAGGTTGGGTTAGGTTGGGTTAGGTTGGTTAGGTTGGGTTAGGTTGGGTTAGGTTGGGTTAGGTTGGGTTAGGTTGGGTTAGGTTGGGTTAGGTTGGGTTAGGTTGGGTTAGGTTGGGTTAGGTGGGTTAGGTTGGGTTAGGTTGGGTTAGGTTGGGTTAGGTTGGGTTAGGTTGGTTAGGTTGGGTTAGGTTGGGTTAGGTTGGGTTAGGTTGGGTTAGGTTGGGTTAGGTTGGGTTAGGTTGGGTTAGGTTGGGTTAGGTTGGGTTAGGTTGGGTTAGGTTGGGTTTAGGTTGGGTTAGTTGGGTTAGGTTGGGTTAGGTTGGGTTAGGTTGGGTTAGGTTGGGTTAGGTTGGGTTAGGTTGGGTTAGGTTGGGTTAGGTTGGGTTAGGTTGGGTTAGGTTGGGTTAGGTTGGCTTAGGTTGGGTTAGGTTGGGTTAGGTTGGGTTAGGTTGGGTTAGGTTGGGTTAGGTTGGGTTAGGTTGGGTTAGGTTGGGTTAGGTTGGGTTAGGTTGGGTTAGGTTGGGTTAGGTTGGGTTAGGTTGGGTTAGGTTGGGTTAGGTTGGGTTAGGTTGGGTTAGGTTGGGTTAGGTTGGGTTAGGTTGGGTTAGGTTGGGTTAGGTTGGGTTAGGTTGGGTTAGGTTGTGTTAAGTTGGGTTAGGTTGGGTTAGGTTGGGTTAGGTTGGGTTAGGTTGGGTTAGGTTGGGTTAGGTTGGGTTAGGTTGGGTTAGGTTGGGTTAGGTTGGGTTAGGTTGGGTTAGGTTGGGTTAGGTTGGGTTAGGTTGGTTAGGTTGGGTTAGGTTGGGTTAGGTTGGGTTAGGTTGGGTTAGGTTGGGTTAGGTTGGGTTAGGTTGGGTTAGGTTGGGTTAGGTTGGGTTAGGTTGGGTTAGGTTGGGTTAGGTTGGGTTAGGTTGGGTTAGGTTGGGTTAGGTTGGGTTAGGTTGGGTTAGGTTGGGTTAGGTTGGGTTAGGTTGGGTTAGGTTGGGTTAGGTTGGGTTAGGTTGGGTTAGGTTGGGTTAGGTTGGGTTAGGTTGGGTTAGGTTGGGTTAGGTTGGGTTAGGTTGGGTTAGGTTGGGTTAGGTTGGGTTAGGTTGGGTTAGGTTGGGTTAGGTTGGGTTAGGTTGGGTTAGGTTGGGTTAGGTTGGGTTAGGTTGGGTTAGGTTGGGTTAGGTTGGGTTAGGTTGGGTTAGGTTGGGTTAGGTTGGGTAGGTTGGTTAGGTTGGGTTAGGTTGGGTTAGTTGGGTTAGGTTGGGTTAGGTTGGGTTAGGTTGGGTTAGGTTGGGTTAGGTTGGGTTAGGTTGGGTTAGGTTGGGTTAGGTTGGGTTAGGTTGGGTTAGGTTGGGTTAGGTTGGGTTTAGGTTGGGTTAGGTTGGGTTAGGTTGGGTTAGGTTGGGTTAGGTTGGGTTAGGTTGGGTTAGGTTGGGTTAGGTTGGGTTAGGTTGTGTTAAGTTGGGTTTAGGTTGGGTTAGGTTGGGTTAGGTTGGGTTAGGTTGGGTTAGGTTGGGTTAGGTTGGGTTAGGTTGGGTTAGGTTGGGTTAGGTTGGGTTAGGTTGGGTTAGGTTGGGTTAGGTTGGGTTAGGTTGGGTTAGGTTGGGTTTGGTTGGGTTAGGTTGGGTTAGGTTGGGTTAGGTTGGGTTAGGTTGGGTTAGGTTGGGTTAGGTTGGGTTAGGTTGGGTTAGGGTAGGTTGGGTTAGGTTGGGTTAGGTTGGGTTAGGTTGGGTTAGGTTGGGTTAGGTTGGGTTAGGTTGGGTTAGGTTGGGTTAGGTTGGGTTAGGTTGGGTTAGGTTGGGTTAGGTTGGGTTAGGTTGGGTTAGGTTGGGTTAGGTTGGGTTAGGTTGGGTTAGGTTGGGTTAGGTTGGGTTAGGTTGGGTTAGGTTGGGTTAGGTTGGGTTAGGTTGGGTTAGGTTGGGTTAGGTTGGGTTAGGTTGGGTTAGGTTGGGTTAGGTTGGGTTAGGTTGGGTTAGGTTGGGTTAGGTTGGGTTAGGTTGGGTTAGGTTGGGTTAGGTTGGGTTAGGTTGGGTTAGGTTGGGTTAGGTTGGGTTAGGTTGGGTTAGGTTGGGTTAGGTTGGGTTAGGTTGGGTTAGGTTGGGTTAGGTTGGGTTAGGTTGGGTTAGGTTGGGTTAGGTTGGGTTAGGTTGGGTTAGGTTGGGTTAGGTTGGGTTAGGTTGGGTTAGGTTGGGTTAGGTTGGGTTAGGTTGGGTTTGGTTGGGTTAGGTTGATCCAGTTTGATTATGTTCGGTTAGGTTCCGCTAGGATTGTTTAGGTTAGGTTTAGCTACATTCGGTTAGGTTCGGTTTAGTTTAACCAAATCGAACCGAACCAAACCGAATCTAACGGTTCGGTTTGGTTTGGTTGGTTCGACTCGGTTCGGTTCGGTTCGGTTTGGTTCGGTTTGGTTCAGTTTGATTATGTTTGGTTAGGTTCGGCTAGGTTTAATTTGTTTTAGTTAGGTTCAGCCAGATTCGGTCTGGTTCGGTTCGGTTCGTTTCGAATCGGTTCGGTTAGGTTTAGTTTTCTTCGGCTAGGTTTTGTTCAGTTTGATTATGTTTGGTTAGGTTTCGCTAGGTTCAGTTTGTTTCGGTTAGGTTTAGCTACATTCCGTTAGGTACGGTTTAGTTTAACCAAATCGAACCGAACCAAACCGAACCGTTAGATTCGGTTTGATTTGGTTCATTTCGATACGGATCGGTTCAGTTTGGTTTTGTTCGGTTAGACCTTCGATAAATTAAAAAAAAGTAGATAATTATTAATTTTTGTGTTTTAAGGAATAAAAATTGATATAATGTTCAATTAAACGAATTTTTAATTGTAAAAATATAGGAATCATAATTTTCTTGATTTTGTTTTGAATTTCATGCTTCTTTAAAAATTGTGCATTTTCATAAAAGGACCAAAAAAACTGACCCGATTTCGATCAGTGACCTTAGTTATTTCAAGTTTTTGTTAACAGCTGATAGACGTCAGGGGCCGTTTTGTTTCAGTTTGAAATGAGAAAATGCTTCTTTTGTAGCAATTTGTATGGGTTTTAATGGGGTTTTAAAAATTTTTCAATTTCAATTTTTTTAACAAAATATACGATTTTCCGTAATTTTTTTTTTAGAAATCCCTATAAAATGGTCTAAAATTATCATTTTTCAAAAAACTTCGTAGTTTTAAGAAAGGTGGTAAAACGTACCAGACCCCTGAAATGTGTTGCAGTCTAGGACAACTGGGCGCCGCCAACTCGGCTCCACCAACTGGGCGGCGGGCCAACTGGGCGGCAGGCCAACTGGGCGCCGGGCCAACTGGACGCCGAGCAAACTGGGCGCCGGACTAAAATATTTTTTCTTGATAAAATGTGCAGATGAAAAACAAACTTAAAAAAATTAAAATGGCGGATCCAAAATGGCGGACTTTCTTATTTATGCATCGATATGTATCGAATATGGAGCTTGCCGGTGTTTCAAGTCGCAGAAAACGACACTTACCAAATTTCAACACTCGACTTAATAGATGTTGAAATTTTTGTATAAATAACATATTTATTTTGTTTTTTATCTGCACATTTTATCGAAAAAAAAATAGTCCGGCGCTGAGTTGGGCCGGCGCCCATTAGGCCCGGCATGGCGCCCTGTTGGCGGCGCCGAGTTGGCCGGCGCCCAGTTGTCCCATTCCGAATTGAAATTTTTAGTTCCGAAATTTTATCTGACTCGAGCATAACTTGTAGTCCACCCAAGAAGAGAAGAGTTGAAGAAGACCCTTGTTCAAAGAAAGAAAATATTTTACCTAGAAGGTACAACATTTGTAAAGTTCTAAGATGAAAACAATAATTTTAATACATCCACTGCACTTAGAAATTCTTTTTACTCTTTTTTTTTACTGAAGAGAATTTTGTAAACACAGTATACACAAGTAAGTATTCATGAATTATTTATTATTCAAACAGAAAATTGTTGATAAAAAATTCGAGTGGAATTCAAAATTTTTATTTTGCGCCGCCACTGCCCTTTTTTATCCAAGACAAGCAAATAGAATATTTTTGCGATGTTGCATGTATTCGGACTTACCAAACCGAAATTCGATTTTCATCCCTGTCTTGCTCATTAAATTCTTACTTGTATTTGGTCAATTGCGATAAAAGCTTGATATAATGGCAATTAAGGCCCATGCCGGGTCTACCCGTAGGGTATAGAAGTCAATGTTTCAGACCATTAATAATTGATATAGAAATATAAAAGAAATTGTGTTTGAATTCACGAAGTGTTTACTTTTATATTGCATCTTGACTTTATTCCTGATGCTTTACGATATTTGACAGGCGCTCAAATTTATAGTTTTTGTAAATTGGATGCTCCTTATATTATTTTAATTAATAGATTAGGCTTGGAACATGTTTTACAAAAATACCCCACATGCCGTACTGAGAGCCATAGTTTCTGAGATATTACCAATTATTTTTTTAAATGATAAAAAGATAACAGTACTGCTCTTGTGTTAATTTTAGTATCCTTATTCCAAATTATGTTAGTCCCCATGTATTAACAGTGACAATGACATGATGTGACACGACATATAAACTTTGTTGTCGTTACCGGTTGTCATTTTGAGCGTCATTTAAAAAATATATATATTTGTCATTTTCACTGTTTATACATGGGGACTAACATAGATCGAAATAAGGACACTGAAATCAACACAAAAGTGATAATCTTATTTTTTTATAATTAAGAAAATTATCGCAAATATTTCAGAAACTATTTATCAAAACTGCCATATATGGGGTATTTTTGGAAAGTATATTCTATGCCTAATCTATTAACTAAATAATATAAGGAGCATCCAATTTACAAAAACTATAAATTTAAGCGCCTTTCAAATACGGTAAGCATCAGGAATAAAAGATGCAATTTAAAAGTAAAAATTTCGCGAATTCGAACACAATTTCTTTTATATTCCTATATCAATTATTAATGGTCTAAAAGGGTGGGAAAAAATATAATGAGACACCCTGTACATGATTTTATCCTGGTTTTTGCTGGTTTTTCAAGATTCGCTTTCAAAAATCAGTTGTAAACAAAATACAAAATTTGAAGATACAAAAATTGTACAAAAAATATACTTAGTTTTCTAATTGGGTTTGCATGTATAAAAATTATGGTGGCCCATATAAAAATTTTGCTAGAGCCATGTGTTTTGATTATGATATTAGATCCTTTGTTTGAAACGCGTAGACAATGATTGTGTAGAAATAAAATTTCGGACTTCCATTGTCTTTATTTATTTTAAAAAACACGACGTTTCGGTTAGTAAGTATCTCTAGCCGTTATCAAGTGTAAACTAAACAATCAAGTCTCTAGGCTACTTGGTGTGCAGTCAGGTGTGACGGCCCGCCCCCTTTTTAATCCTAAGACGCCTGTTTTCCTTAAGGAGTGGTTTCCATATGTTTGGTATGTCCGTGCTTGGTTGACTGAAAACTTCTTTATTCTGCATTATAAACGCAGCTTCAATAAACTTTCGTTTTCGCCAATGCGACTCCTTATGTAAAACTTTAGCTTCTGACCACTGAATCCTGTGATCATTTGACCATGCATGATCTGCTAAACCGGATTTTTCAATATCCCCTAATTGGGTACTTTTTAGATGTTCATTTACTCTAACCTGAAGAGGGCGTTTCGTTTCACCTACATATGATTTACCACACTCACACGGGATTTGGTAAATACATTCCTTATTATTTGAGGGATTGTCTGGTTTTGTTTTAGCTACAAAACTTCTTATCGTATTTCCCGAAGAAAATACTGTTTTTATATTATAGTGTTTAGCTATTCGTCTTATGTTTTCTGAAATCCCTTGAACATATGGAATGTTAATAACACCTAACGGATTATTATTTTGGGAATTTGGTACATTTAGTTTGTTTTTAATTTTAAATATCGTTGAGTTTATTAATTTCTCGGAATAACCATTCTGTTGTAAGTCCTTTTTAATGTTGTTAATTTCTGTGGTTAATTTTTCATTATTACTACAAATATTTACGGCTCTTAAATACAAACTTCTTATAACTCCTTGTTTTGTAGCAACAGAATGATTAGACTTAAAATTTAGGTACTGTCCCGTGTGTGTAGGTTTCCTATATACAGTGGTTTAAATGTTTCTGTCTAATCGTTTAACAAGAACATCCAAAAAAGGTAAGGCCGAATCTTTTTTAATTTTAATGGTGCACTTGATTGTTGGTCGAATACCGTTTAAATGGTGTAGAAAATTCAGTAGTTCGTCATCATTTTCCGGCCATATAATAAATGTGTCATCCATGTATCGTAGCCATAGTTTTGGTTTGACTCTTGCTGTGTTGATCGCATGGTCCTCGAACCACTCCATGTAGATGTTTGCTACCACTGGCGAAAGAGATGAACCCATTGGGAGTCCATCATTTTGCGCGTAAAACTTATCTTTCACTTGAAAGTACGAGTTACGGAGACAGAGCTCCAAAAGATCCATCACCCCCTCCACCACGAGAGAACAACGCTATCGGTTCGGTCTCGTCTCTGGTTATTCCGAGAAATTAATAAACTCAACGATATTTAAAATTAAAAACAAACTAAATGTACCAAATTCCCAGAATAATAATCCGTTAGGTGTTATTAACATTCCATATGTTCAAGGGATTTCAGAAAACATAAGACGAATAGCTAAAAACTATAATATAAAAACAGTATTTTCTACGGGAAATACGATAAGAAGTTTTGTAACTAAAACAAAACCAGACAATCCCTCAAATAATAAGGAATGTATTTACCAAATCCCGTGTGAGTGTGGTAAATCATATGTAGGTGAAACGAAACGCCCTCTTCAGGTTAGAGTAAATGAACATCTAAAAAGTATCCAATTAGAGGATATTGAAAAATCCGGTATAGCAGATCATGCATGGTCAAATGATCACAGGATTCAGTGGTCAGAAGCTAAAGTTTTACATAAGGAGTCGCATTGGCGAAAACGAAAGTTTATTAAAGCTGCGTTTATAATGCAGAATAAAGAAGTTTTCAGTCAACCAAGCACGGACATACCAAACATATGGAAACCACTCCTTAAGGAAAACAGGCGTCTTAGGATTAAAAAGGGGGCGGGCCGTCACACCTGACTGCACACCAAGTAGTATAAGTAGTAGCCTAGAGACTAGATTGTTTAGTTTACACTTGATAACGGTTAGAGATACTTACTAACCGAAACGTCGTGTTTTTTAAAATCGGAAGTCCGAAATTTTATTTCTGTGATATTAGATATTGTGAAAAATGGTAAGGTCCATTGCGTTGTTTAAGGCCCTAAAAGGGCCTTATACAATAGAATTCGATGTTAAGGATGAAATTTGCACAATTTTACAAAATCTTCGCCCAAAAAATTTCGACTGTGGCGCTGGAAATTTTAAAATTGATAGAGTGGAGTAGTTTCCAAAGTAGGAATTATTTTAAAAAATGTTGTTTTATTTAACATGAATATTCCGGGCGGTACTGGCAATTTTTTTTTCTTTTTTTAATTTAAGTTTTTTATCTGCGTATATATCCCCCCCCCCTTTTAGGCTGAGCCCGAGCGAGAACTCCTCGAAATTCGAGCGAAAGTGGACGTTTCTTCCTTCTCCCCCAATGGTATTCTTGAAACTCTCACTCAAAAAACCTGTGACAATTTGGCGACTTCACACCGGGAAGATCTCGATAGATGCCGCCCAGATGGGACACCTCGTCCCAGGGACGTATATTTTATGTCCATTTGACGTCGGTACGTCCCGGGACCAATATAGTACGTACTATGAGTTTGAGTCAAAAGTTCTATATTTGATACAGATCGGTGCATAAATAAGAAAATACGCCATTTGAATTTTTTTAAGTTTTAGGATAAAACTGTATTAAGTGATCTCAAGCACTGCAAAACTTCAAGTTTGAGACAAATCGGTTTAAAAATGAAAAAATCCGCCATTTTAAGTTTTTCATAAGTTTGATTCAAAAATCGTAATCAGCAACTTGAAACACAGCCAAGTTTTATATTTGATAAATATCGGTGCATAAATAAGAAAATCCGCCAATTTGGATCCGCCATTTTAATTTTTTTAAGTTTGAGGATAAAACTGTACTATGTACGTCCATTAGCTACATACATTTTACGTCGGTCCTTCTCGATACCAATAAGTTACGTACAATTTACGTACAAGTATGTACGTACATAGTACGTACACCAGCTACGTACATAGTATACGTACATTTTACGTTCATTGGGCGGCAGAGTAGTGCCGTGGTATGGTCGTCGGCTTCACATGCAGAAGGTACCAGGCTTGCGTCTCGAACGATGCAAAATAAAAATCCGTCACCTTGTCGCCCACTTCCTTTTCAGCTTGTCATCGAATACGCATGCTATGCGATGCTCGCAAAAATATAAGTTGACCTTGAACATCAAGAATATACGCAGGTGTAGTCCAGGAGGCGACACGCAGCCAGCCGAGGAATCAAAGATAATAACCCAGGAGCCTGCTATAAGTACTATATAGTCGGAACCAGGATGGCGCGGCGCCAGCATAAATCTCCTACAGTCAACTCACGACTGTTGCGCTAAAAAGGAAGGAAGTCTTTCGTCTGTAACCAAGTTCTACTGGGACGATAGCGGTGTTAGATAGATGCAAGTCTAACATGTAGCAGGACCCTTTCGGAAGGGGTGTAAAAGCGTGGCTCCACTGTGTATACTTGCTACGCAGTATTAAGATCCCTGCCCTCGACAAAGAAGTGTCAGGCAAAATTAAGTCCTCTTAGAGAAAAAAAACTTGTATCCTAAGGGGCACGTGCATCAGTTTGATATATGATGTACGAACAAATCGGGGTTTGCGAAAAGGGCGCGGTGTGCCTAGTCGCTAGACCAAAAATGGTCTCCCCACCACTACTACTACTAACGGCATTGTAAGACATATTTTATTTAAATATTAAACCAAGCAAGACAAACCTAATCAAACCTGTGGAGACTTCGAGCCTCGAGATAAAACTGGAACATCCACTCTAAATTAGGAATTTTCAGATAGTTGGAATATTTTAAATGATACCTAGTCCTAATTCTACACTTTCTTGGTTTTAATTTCATGCCCTATGTACGTACCATGTACGTCTAGGGTACGTACATTTTAAGTACCTAATACGTCTGAAGTACGTACATTTTACGTTAAATTGAACGTACCATGTATGTACCTAGTACGAGTTTTTTAGTACGTACATTCGTCCAAAATACGTCGAATGTACGTTCATAGTACGTACAAATCGAAGGAAATTAATGGCTAAAGTTACGTCCCTACGACGTACTATGTGGACGTAAGCCAAAAATGTAGGTACGTACTATGTACGTACACTACGTCGCAAAGTCATGTGCTATGTACGTACATAGTCCCTACTTGTGCTGTCTGGGCGGCGTAGTGACTTATCAAAAAATGTCAAAAACTGTGAGATAACCTAAAAACTTTTGTTTTGGTGACGTGGGCGTTTTGTTATTTTTTTTTAAGTTGTTCTTTGTTTTCTCCCAAATATACTTTTTTACGGTTTGTGTGTCTTCAAACAAAAAATTAAGAAAAGAAAAATTGGGGTTACTTCCTTGTAACCACATAACTATTTGGTAGTTCTCAGTCAAAATTTTTTGCTTTTTTATTGGTCAACATTGTCCCGTGTGGTCACCTGAAAATTGGCAACAGTGCGCCCGTTTCATATCACTTTTCACGTATTCCTCAAATCAAGAATACTGCATTTATGCAATACGGTGAGAAACGAGGAAGTGATCACTCGTCTTCACTCCCCGGGGAGTACTCGCTCGGGGAGATTTTAAAAATAACTGATACTGCAAATATGGTCACGTTAGTTTGTTTAAAAAATTACTGTATGGAGCACTTAACCTAACCTAGAAGGGCAAACTAAAATTGTCAAAAATGACAAAACATAAGCCCCTACGTTATAGGTATATCCGACGCGTTAACTTAAATTTATTATTGCACGGGTACAAGGCACGGTAGTTAGCGACTGAACTTTAAAACTTCAAAGCTTTTGGCACGAACAACTTTTTGCAACTTCTCAGCAGGCCAAGGTGCATTATATGTTTCATGTTCATTGCCGGGGGGCCCGGGCCCCACCCTAAGCTAAGATTTTTTTAGATATTTTCCACATATTTCATGAATACAAACATAAAATAGCATAAAATACGGCCTTATGAGGTCTCGCCCCCCCCCCCGAAACTGTCTCGGCCCCCCCCCCTGAAACTTTTTTCTATATACGCCACTGTAGAACAGTATTACAAATTCTAGGTCTCATTGTCTTAATCTTGCGATTTAGCATTATTATACAAATTTTAAATTCAAATTAACTCTATCATATTACGTAAGGGCAAGAACATCCAAAGATGGAATCATCAGTCCTTGATAAGGGACTATTTATAAATTACGATTACATGCAATGTTTTTTTGTGCTTTTTCGTAAAAATGCTTTCCAAAGGGTGGGATCATAAATCCTAAATTTTTGCGTTACGCAATTTAAGAATGTTCCCTAAATAAGATTTTATATATGGGTTTTCTTCAATACCTTTTTAATTTGTGCGTACTATATAGTACTATATAGATAGGTATATAGTTTGGAACCTGGCCGACCATGCATGAGAAAAACAAAAATGTGCTAAATTATTATGTCTTATTTTTTTAAATTTAAACATGCAATTCCGTACCTCCTGAAATTTTTGATGTTTCTACCTCTGTCCTGTCATTTATAATGATCGAAAAGATCTATTAATCATAATCTGCCATACTTTTACTATTAAATGTTACACAGCACTTTAAATGTTACCAAATCAAATCCCGAAGCTGTTACGCTGTATGTACTATATTTCCGTCACATCAGCTTTAAGTTGAAAAAGTAACCGTCAAGTGGTTAAGGTCACTGCATCACGAAAACTAACGTCTTCTACGCCAGGCCTCCAGGATGCATTGACTCTACATAAAGGACCCATGTACGTTTACGTGTTACATTGAAGATACGTCCTTTTTTTACATATTATATTGCTTTCATCTACTACATATCTCATAACATCGCGTGTAAAATTTAGTATCGATTAAACAATGGCTAGCAAAGCTTTAAATATTTTAATCCACGAAAATGAGAAAAATCCTTGGATATATCCCTTAACCCCACATCGAAGTAATATAAATAAGGCCCTGTGCACTGAAAAAAAACCGATTTTATTATTAACAAATATTTGGTAAACCTGATTTTTGTTGTGCTCATTAAAAAATATTAAAAGCAAATATCATTAATTATTGGTAACAAACCTTTTTTAAAGTGTTTAGTTATAAATAATATTTCATTTGTTTCTTTAATAATTTGATGTTTTTTTAAATATTAATTGCCTTATATTAACCATAACCAAAACACTCTTTCTTTTAAGGTAACAGAACGTCTTTGTTATTAATACCTAAAATTTCCCAAATATAAATATACTCTTAATATTGGCAAATATTTCTTTGTGTTTATTACAACAAACATTTTTTGTATAATGTTATGGCGTGATTTTGTTATTATAACGCTCTGAATTGGTTTCTATTAATTACCTCGTAAAGTTCACAACAAATTTGGTTACTATTAACAAGCGATATTATCGAGCAATATAACTTTGTACCGTCTCGGCTCGGGCCTTGTCGCGCGTACATCGTGACGTTTCGGTTGACATTTTGTTGTGGGGGAGAGCGGGGCAGGTTGAGCCACTTTTTACATAAATGTAAATAAAAGCATTGCTATATTACTTACAGTTTTACAATTATAATATGTTTAAGGCAAATATTGGTTTTTAAAACTATGCATTCAAACTTAAAAAACACTAACTAACCCCACCCATGGAGTAAGTTGGGCCATACGATGGGGCAAGTTGGGCTTGGTTGAATAATTAGGAACTGTATATATGCAACATAAAATAACAGGAAATTCTTAGATTATTTTTATTGATAATAATAAAATTCTAAACTTTAACTTTCTTAATAAACAAACAATATAAAGTAACCTAATTCTTGCTCTAGTCTGAATCGGAATTACGGTTTTAGCAAACATAAGTAAACCCTGCATCAGCACATGTTTCATGGGCCCAAAACTTGTAAGTTAAACATTGTACCCATTTTTCTTTTAGTTTGCTGTTTGAGAATGGTTCCATGCAGACTAGACAAAATGTTTCCTCTTCATCATCGCTGTCATCTTTCATTGTCCTTTTCTGAGTAGTTTTTCTATGCTTCTTTTTACATTTTTGGTTACAGATTTTTCTTTTTTTTAAACTTTTTTCACGTTCCAACTCTTCTTTAACCGGAGTTTCAGTTAGTATAGCTGTTGACCATTTTCTTCGGTTGATATTCTTGGTCTTTCTGTGCAAGCTGTGCTTGACAATTACACTTGCTTAACTCGGCTTGGTTAAGCAGCGGGATTAAAGTAAAAGTTTAGTGCCAGGGAGCAGCCTCACTCCCTGCAATGACCAAGAAGGCTTATGGTACAGTAAACTTAAGTAGTTATAGTAAGAACAACTGTCAAATGTTGAATCTGCTTTATTGAGATAAATCCTCTCTTTTTATATTCAAAAATTGTTATGGTTCGTGATAAATTATAAAATATAAAATTCCATATAATGTGTTGTTTTATAAACTAAATAATTTATATAATTTAAATAGGTAAACTTAAGAAGGTTAGTTTATGTTATTAAAACCTTGTTTCTCAAGATCACCTGTGTTTAAATAATAAATTTAAAAAATGAAGATTTAAGAAAAATGGTACAAAAAGAAAATCTGTTTAATTTTCTAATTAAACATTTTCCCCTCTCTCCATATTGGGTGACTGTATGGACCTCAGGTTGAATAATGCTGTTGATGTGGTAGAAAGGTAACGAAATAGGTACTGCTGCTTTATAAGGTGGGTCAGTTTCTTAAAACTGCTGACAATGAATCTAGGCATATGTTGTATTTGGATTTTGCGGTCATCGTACGTCGTCGAACTTTTTGCTGTGGCAACAAATTGTTTCTTTTGCAAAATATTATGACCTATTTTTGTTATTGTTGTTATCCCTTTACTATTGTAAGTACCATGAAGAAATTGTAAATTGGGAGGCAAGAATTTAAAAATGTTTTGTTGCATATTTACAATGGCAAAATGTTGATGACTTATTTGCCATTGTCCTTCCGCCTTTTCAGTAAATTTTGAGTTGGAATATTTCTTCTTTTGGGATTTCTTTTTAGTAAGAATTGTTGCTTCTTGTTTAAAAGTTTTCTTATCTTTAATATGTCTGCTTGACTTTTGGTTATGTTTGGACTTGCTTTTTATTCTGAAGGTATTCCTGGTTGATTACAGGATAGGCACCAATTTTCTTTGTGGCTTTAAATTGAGGACTTTTTTACTTCGCTATTTAGTTTGATATGCTAGATTTTAATGTCTTTTACTAAGGTTTCGTCTTGTATAACCAAGATCACTGGAGTTATTTGAGCATATTTTTTGTTCTGATATACATGATCTGGGTAATATTTTAAATTCTCTTCTTTTTGAGTTTGTTCAGTTTGAATAAAGTTGCTTATTTTATGGTTTGTCTTTCTTTCTTTGCTTACTTCTTTCTTCTTAAGTGTATACATTTCTTTTTTTAAAAATTGAAAAAAGTCTTCTAGTGTGGGGATTTTGTTTTCAAACGCTTGAAACCATCTATGGTATGACTTTTCTACTTCAGATGTCAATTTCTTTGACAACAATTTCATCAATGGTAGGTCCCAAGTTTCTGTATTTTGCCCAGAGGTTTGAATGTCTCTAAGGCACTGACGGCTCATCTCATAAAGCTGTTGTAATTTTTTAACTGTTTCTTCATCCATACTTGGGATGTCTCGGATATCATCTAAATGATCCATAATGACGTTTGGAATGTGAAAAATTTCATTGTACTTAAAATCAGTTGATGGCCTCTTATTCAACTCTTCAATTCTTTCAATTAAGTACTGAAGAACTTCTTTCAATGTGGGCAATCTGCCTAGTTCGTAGTTTACCCATTCATGGTGTAAAATGTGCGTCTCGACATCCCATTTCTGGTAAATTATGTTTATGATTATTGGATCCCAATTGACTTTAATCGCTTGTGAAAACTCAAGTAGATCTTCGGCATGTAGCAAAAGTTGTTCTAATTTTTGGACTGACGTATGCTCCATTATGTGCATGTCTAGAAGGCAATCTAGAAGGTGTGAACCCATTTTGTATCTTCTTAGCTGTCTTTCTAGCAATATTCTTTCTAGATTTTTTCCTATCATTGTGGTCGGTTGGCTCTTGTACTGGTTTCTTCTTAATGATTTTTTTGTTTATGTTGGTGTTGGCCTGTTAATTATGAAGGTTGCGTAGCGACTTCGGACAGGACAAGTGTACGGACAGTCGTACGGTCAGGTGGACGGCATTTTAACGCTAGTAGAATGTAAGGACTTTCTTGTGGAAGGTCGCTCTGGTTGAAGCTCTCTTGTGTAGTAGCTTCGGACAGGACAAGTGTACGAATAGTCGTACGGGCTGTGGACGGCTTTTTGACGCTTGTAGAATCGACAGACTTTCTCGTGGAAGGTCGCTCTGGTTGAAGCTCTCTTGAATAGTGGCTTCGGACAAGTGTACGGCTAGTTGTACTGTCAGGTGGACGGCTTTTTGCAGCTTGTAAAATGGACGGACTTTCTTGTGGAAGGACGCTCTGGTTGAAGCTCTCTTGAATAGTGGCTTCCGACAAGTGTACGGGTAGTCGTACTGTGGGGTGGACGGCTTTTTGCATCTTGTAAAATGGACGGACTTTCTCGTGGAAGGTCGCTCTGGTTGAAGCTCTCTTGCGTAGTGGCTTCGGACAGGACAAGTGTACGGGCAGGTGGACAGACTTTCTCGTGGAAGGTCGCTCTGGTTGAAGCTCTCTTGCGTAGTGGCTTCGGACATGACAAGTGTACGGACAGTCGTACAGGCAGGTGGACGGACTTTCTCGTGGAAGTTCGCTCTGGTTGAAGCTCTCTTGCGTAGTGGGTTCGTACAGGACAAGTGTACGGACAGTCGTACGGGCAGGTGGACGGACTTTCTCGTAGGTGGAAGGTCGCTCTAGTGGACGGTTGGGCTGTAGTGGTGTTCTTCTTACGGGCGTCAGCGGTGGTTTCTTTCTTCGAAGGACCAATGTGCAAGCTGTGCTTGACAATTACACTTGCTTAACTCGGCTTGGTTAAGCAGCGGGATTAAAGTAAAGTTTACTGCCAGGGAGGACCAAGAAGGCTTATGGTACAGTAAACTTAAGTAGTTATAGTGAGAACAACTGTCAAATGTTGAATCTGCTTTATTGAGATAAATCCTCTCTTTTTATATTCAAAAATTGTTATGGTTCGTGATAAATTATAAAATATAAAATTCCATATAATGTGTTCTTTTATAAACTAAATAATTTATATAATTTAAATAGGTGAACTTGAGAAGGTTAGTTTATGTTATTAAAACCTTGTTTCTCAAGATCACCTATGTTTAAATAATAAATTTATAAAATGAAGATTTATGAAAAATGGTACAAAAAGAAAATCTGTTTAATTTTGTAATTAAACACTTTCTTTCGCCAGCTTTCGGAAAAGTACGAATTTTTAAAATTTCCCTAGATCGATTGGTAATAATAGATCACACAATTTTAAGTCACCGGGTGTTTGCCTCAAATTTGAGTTGAAGGGTCTGTGTGATGTCATAAATAAATAAATAAATGGCGGCTTTTTTACTGTTTTTTCACAATCTTTGGTTTATAACTTCTGCCAATAACTTAGTTTTACAGAAAAACTAATCGTTTCTTGTTTGCAAGAGAACACCAATCAAGATTGTGAAGAAATTAGCTTTATATCTCCAAGACTAACAAAGATACCGCGTGAACAAGTCCACATCTAGGGGGCCTAATTTCCATAAACGGGTAAAAACAGATAGAATATAGCATATATTAATAAGAGACCGCAATATGCCCGATTCCAGTTGAAAGCGTTTCAGCGTTGCCAAAGGTAACTTTGATAAATAACTACAGGCGCAATTCGTCGCAGTCTTCAAGAGGCGGACAATCTAAAACATTTGTTTAGGGCGAGAATTATTACATGCCGTGATTTTTAGTCCATCATATGTACGCATGCTGATTTTAACCTTAAAATAAAAAAAAATGTTTTTAGAAAATATATGGGGTTAGCTGGGCCGGTGGCCCAACGTGCCCCGAACTTTTTGGCTCAACTAGCGCCACACCTACATACAAAATTGAGAGTGTCGGCAATCATGTTTGCGTAAATATTAGCATCGTTATAATTTCATTAAACTCTGTCTAAATATGTAAAGTTAACTATAAAAAACCGAATGGGGGCATGCAGCTGTAATAAAACAATCTGTAAAATGTTTTCCTAAATAACAAAAAGTTACTTACGAGGTCCAAAAAAAAATGGCTCTGTAATGAAATAGCGCGTATCAAAATAGCGCGTATCAAAATAGCGCGCTCATTTGAGCGCGTGTTCAAAATAGCGCGTATTAAAATAGCGCGTGATCAAAATAGCGCGTATCACAACGGCGCGTGATCAAAATAGCGCGTATCATAATGGCGCGTGTTCAAAATAACGCGTATCAAAATAGCACGTATCAAAACAGCGCGTATCAAAATGGCGCGTGTTCAAAATAGCGCGTATCAAAATAGCGCGTATTCAAAATAACGCGTGTCAAAATAGCGCGTGTTTAAAATAGCGTGTGTTCAAAATAGCGCGTCTTAAAATAGCGCGTCTAAAAATACCGCGTATTACATAATTAAACAGATTTTTATTTTTCATGCAGATACAACATTTGATAGTGGTTCTCACTATACCTACTTAGTTTACTGTACCATAAGCCTTCTTGGTCATTGCAGGGAGTGAGGCTGCTCCCTGGCAGTAAACTTTTACTTCAGTCCCGCTGCTTAACCAAGCCGAGTTAAGCAAGTGTAATTGTCAAGCACAGCTTGCACAGTGGTCCTTCGAGCCGGATCAAGCACATTGGTCCTTCGAAGAAAGAAACCACCGCCGACGCCCGTAAGAAGAACACCACTACAGCCCAACCGTCCACTAGAGCGACCTTCCACCTACGAGAAAGTCCGTCCACCTGCCTGTAGGACTGTCCGTACACTTGTCCTGTCCGAAGCCACTACGCAAGAGAGCTTTAACCAGATCGACCTTCCACAAGAAAGTCCGTCCACCTGCCTGTACGACTGTCCGTACACTTGTCCTGTCCGAAGCCACTACGCAAAAGTGCTTCAACCAGAGCGACCTTCCACGAGAAAGTCCGTCCACCTGCCTGTACGACTGTCCGTACACTTGTCCTGTCCGAAGCCACTACGCAAGAGAGCTTCAACCAGAGCGACCTTCCACGAGAAAGTCCGTCCACCTGCCCGTACACTTGTCCTGTCCGAAGCCACTACGCAAGAGAGCTTCAACCAGAGCGTCCTTCCACGAGAAAGTCCGTCTACCTGCCTGTACGACTGTCCGTACACTTGTCCTGTCCGGAGCCACTACGAAAGAGAGCCTCACCAGAGCGACCTTCCACGAGAAAGTCCATCCATTCTACAAGCGTCAGAAAACTGTCCACCTGCCCATACGACTATCTGTACACTTGTCTAGTCCAAAACCAGTACTCAAGACAGCTTCAACCGTCCACTAAAGCGACATTCCACGAGAAAGTCCGTCCATTCTACAAGCTGCATAAAGCCGTCCACCTAACAGTACGACTACCCGTATACTTGTCCGAAGCCACTATTCAAGAGAGCTTCAACCAGAGCGACCTTCCACGAGAAAGTCCGTCCATTTTACAAGCTGCAAAAAGCCGTCCACCCAACAATACGACTACCCGTACACTTGTCCGAAGCCACTAATCAAGAGAGCTTCAACCAGAGCGATCTTCCACGAGAAAGTCCGTCCATTTTACAAGCTGCAAAAAGCCGTCCACCTGACAGTACAACTAGCCGTACACTTGTCCGAAGCCACTATTCAAGAGAGCTTCAACCAGAGCGACCTTCCACGAGAAAGTCCGTCCATTCTACAAGCTGCAAAAAGCCGTCCACCTGGCAGTACTACTATCCGTACACTTGTCCTGTCCGAAGCTACTATGCAAGAGAGCTTCAACCAGAGCGACCTTCCACGAGAAAGTCCGTCCATTCTACAAGCGTTAAAAAGCCGTCCACTTGCCCGTACGACTGTCCGTACACTTGTCCTGTCCGAAGCCGCTACGCAACCTTCATAATTAACAGGCCAACACCAACATAAACAAAAAAATCATTAAGAAGAAACCAGTACAAGAGCCAGCGGACGACAATGATAGGAAAAAATCTAGAAAGAATATTGCTAGAAAGACAGCTAAGAAGATACAAAATGGGCTCACACCTTCTAGATTGCCTTCTAGACATACATATAATGGAGTATGCGTCAGCACAAGAACTAAAAAAGCTCCTACTGCATGCCGAAGATGTACTTGAATTTTCACAAGCGATTAAAGTCAATTGGGAGCCAATAATCATAAACATAATTTACCAGAAATGGGATGTCGAGACGCACATTTTACACCATGAATGGGTAAACTACGAACTAGGCAGATTGCCCACATTGAAAGAAGTTCTTCAGTACTTAATTGAAAGAATTGAAGAGTTGAACAAGAGCCCATCAACTGATTTTAAGTACAATGAAATTTTTCACATTCCAAACGTCATTATGGATCATTTAGATGATATCCGAGACATCCCAAGTATGGATGAAGAAACAGTTAAAGAATTACAACAGCTTTATGAGATGAGCCGTCAGTGCCTTAGAGACATTCAAACCTCTGGGCAAAATACAGAAACTTGGGACCTACCATTGATGAAATTATTGTCAAAGAAATTGACATCTGAACTAGAAAAGTCGTACGATATTTGGTTCCAAGGGTTTCAAAATAAAATTCCCACAATCGAAGACTTTTTTCAGTATTTAAGAAAAGAAATATATACACTCAAAGAGAAAAAAGTAAGCAAAGAACCAAAGACAAACCATAAAATAAGCAACTTTATTCAAACAGAACAAACTGAAAAAGAACAGAACTTAGAATGTTACCCAGATCATGTATATCAGAACAAAAAATATGCTCAGATAACTCCAGTCATCTTGGTTATAGAAGACGAAAAAATTCAGCATATCAAATTAAATAGCAAAAGAAAAAAAGTCCTCAATTTAAAGTCAAAAAGAAAATTGGTGCCTATCCTGTACTCAACCAGGAATACCTTCACAATAAAAAGCAAGTCCAAAAATAACCAAAAGTCAAGAAGACATATTAAAGAGAAGAAAACTTTTAAACAAGAAGCAACAATCCTTATTAGAAAGAAATCCCAAAAGATGAAACATTCAATCTCAAAATTTACTGAAGAGGCGGAAGGACAATGGCAAATAAGTCATAAACATTTTGCCATTGTAAATATGCAACAAAACATTTTTAAATTCTTGCCTCCCAATTTACAATTTCTTCATGGCACTTACAATAGTAAGGGAATAACAACAATAACAATAGATCATAATATTTTGCAACAGAAACAATTTGTCGCTACAGTGAAAAGTTTGACGCCGTACGATGACCGCAAAATCCAAACACAACCGATGCCTAGATTCATCAGCAGTTTTAAGAAACTGACCCACCTTATAAAGCAGCAGTACCTATTTCGATACCTTCCTACCACATCAACAGCTTTATTCAACCTGAGGTCCATACAGTCACCCGTTCTGGAGAGAGGGGAAAATGTTTAATTACATAATTAAACAGATTTTTCTTTGTTTTACCATTTTTCATAAATCTTCATTTTTAGTTAAATTTATTATTTAAACACAGGTGATCTTGAGAAATTAGGTTTTAATAACATAAACTAACCTTCTCAAGTTTACCTATTTAAATTATATAAATTATTTAGTTTATAAAATACATTATATTGAATTTTATATTTTATAACTTATCACGAACTATAACAATTTTTGAATATAAAAAGAGAGGATTTATCTCAATAAAGCAGATTCAACATTTGATAGTTGTTCTCACTATACCTACTTAGTTTACTGTACCATAAGCCTTCTTGGTCATTGCAGGGAGTGAGGCTGCTCCCTGGCAGTAAACTTTTACTTTAGTCCCGCTGCTTAACCAAGCCGAGTTAAGCAAGTGTAATTGTCAAGCACAGCTTGCACACCGCGTTTTGATAGATCACCATTACAAACGTCGCTGTTACAAAATAGTTCGAGTAAGGGGTCTCTTTCTAACATATTTTTTCAAAAAAAAAACTTTCCTGACTTTTTTCCCGGGATCCTATAGGGTGTAACCAAACCGAACCGAACCGATTCAAACCGCACCGAACTGAAATGAACCGAACCAAACCGAAACATTTTTTCAAAAAATTATTTCTCTAAATTAGCTTCCCGATCCTTATTTTGGTAGGTTTCTTTTCTGACCTGTGACTTGGTGACATTTTTTTTTGGTGGTAAAAGGTCAGGGAGTTACTGGAAAAAATGTTTGGGTTCGGTTCGGTTCCGTCCGGTTCGGTTCCGTCCGGTTCGGTTCAGTTTGGTTACACACCCTCTAGGATCCCGGAAAAGAAGTCAGGGAAGTTTTTTTTTTTTTAAATATGTTAGAAAGAGACCCCTTAGTCGAACTATATGAGTTGTGTTAAGTATAGCAAGCCATCGGTTTATTTAACGGTTAAGTAAGTATAACTTATCTGACCTTGCTCAAACTGCTTAGGTGAATATACCTAAGCAGACCTGATACGCGCTATTTTTTACACGCGCTATTTTAATACGCGCTCTTTTGATACCCGCTATTCTGATACGCGCTATTTTGATACGCGCTATTTTGATACGCTCTATTTTGAACACGCGCTGTTTTGATGCGCGCTATTTTGATACGCGCTATTTCGTTACAGAGCCAAAAAAATAGGTCAAAATCTGTTCCTTGGAGATACACACATCACAGATTCTCACTGCGGACTAATGCATGAGCAAAGGCGACTTTGCCACGTGGGTGGCGCTGGCATCTGACGTCTAATTGTCGAGTTAATAGGGGTTTCTCAACGTGCCCCTACGCCCAACCAGCCAGGCTCTCCCCTACGTGTGAGCCGCGGTCTAGACCGAACCGACCCGACGCCCTACGTAGTATTGTATTACAGACCGTCGCAGACAGTGTGCCCAAAAATCAAGGGGACGCCATGTTTTGGGAAGAACATTGACCAAACAAGGTTGAGTTTTTGTGATTTTGTACTAATACGGACATAAATACGCGGGTATTTTTATGACATCATAATGGTGTTTTGGTTGAAAGAGTCGAAGTGAACAAAAAGTCATCAGGAATAATGCTTTAAAGGTATATATTTAAAGGTAGAAATATAACTTCAAGAAAAAAAACGTATGCATTGTATAAACTTTTTGTTCTGTGGAAACTGATTGCTTTATAAACAAACAGTAAATTGGATTTAACTGATTTATGTGCTAATTGACGACAAGTACTCTTTTTCTTTTGTTTCAGATTTCCGCTTAAAGATGGAAACAAATCTGGCTTTATTGGTTAAAAACATGCATCTTGCTGATTGGTCTTCCAGCATAACAGATCCTATTAGAAATCACAAAAACTATCCTTAAATAGTAGGTGTTATTTAATATTTTTTTAGAATGCTTTATATTTGTATTTTGTGATTTTAATCATTTTAAATTTGATGTCATTTGAATCATGGCTTCAATTCTTTGAATTAATTATTAAAGATTTTTAAGCAAAGAGCCTTTAGTACGAAAATGTGAAGTTTAAACCTTTTAACTTAAAGCAAACGTTTAATGTTCTGTACAGTGGCGTACATAGAAAAAAATTCGGGGGGTCCCGAGACGGTTTCGGAGGGGGGGGCGAGACCTCATGAGGCCGTATTTTAGACTATTTTATGTTTATATTCATAAAATATGTGGAAAATATCTAAAAAAACTTCACTTTGAGTGGGGGGCCCAGGCCCCCTTTATATATGCCACTGGTTCTGTATTAAATTTACAAATATATAAAATTTATTTTCTTTTTCAGGTCAGCACTGACTTCGAGGTGGAGGAAATAATTGAACAAAGGAGAAACATTTTAAAAAAACATGGGCTACCCATGCTGCCTTTCGTAATGGGAGTCCCCAACTTATAGTGAGGTAAAATCCGTTTATGTCAGTTTTGACAAAATTAAGACAGCATGGGTAGTCCATGTTTTTTTTTAAATGTTTCTCTTTTGTTCAATTACTTCCTTCAAGTCAGTGCTGACCTGAAAAAGAAAATACATTTTATATATTTGTAAATTTAATACAGAACCAGTGGCATATAATGGAGGGCCCGGGCCCCCCCCCTCAAAGTTAAGTTTTTTTTAGATATTTTCAACATATTTTATGAATATAAACATAAAATAGCCTAAAATACGGCCTTATGAGGTCTCGCTCCCCCCCCCCCCCCGAAACCGTCTCTGGACCCCCCTGGAAATTTTTTTCTATATATGCCACTGTACAGAACATTAAACGTTTGCTTTAAGTTAAAAGGTTTAAACCACAGTAAACTAATTATTTATAGTAAGGAAAGCACCCCGGTCTTTTCATAATACTGTTATACATACCCCCTGTATACATTAGTTCGGAATACAAAGTTCGAGAGGCGCTGATTACAGACCGTCACCCCTTGTATAAAAATATTATGGACAGAGTTCTGTGCTCTTGCAATATATATTAACCGCTACTCTTGGTATATTTTGACAATTTGTTTTTGATTATGACTGACATTGACTTTAGCAAAATAGATAAAAATATGTAATTTCACTTTACATTTTTCGTTTGTGGATGCAGTTTTTCGTTATTTTTCGACTTTTTACCTTAATTTCTATGGTGTGTTTTGCTAAAATATGACCAATCGGAATTTTGCGCGTTTTGCTGGGGGCGATCCATCGCTTAAGAAATTAAAAAGAAAACAATGTTTGGTGGGTGCGAAGACTATGTTAGCAAGCGCCATTGCCTTCCCAAACGAAGCCATTGGATGAGTGGCTGAAAATATTTCCTAAAAACTGGCTAACTTTGACGAAAGACGAAATTTACGTTAAATATATAGTGTGTGATTTGAACCAGGACAGAGTTTAAAATGTTTAGTTTTAAATTTTAATATTTAGAAAACAAGCGCGGATCTAGGTAAAAATCAAGGGTTATAATCGACAAAAATTTTTTATTATACTTTTTTTCAAGGGGGGAGGCGGTAATTTTCCTGTTTTCCCTTTAATTATTAACAAAAACTGCATATTTTTTATTCTAGGGGAGTAATTACCACGTTACCCCACCTCGAATCCGTGCTTGGAAAAACACAGTTTATTCACTATATTTATATACAGGGTCCGACATAATGATCTCCCACATTAAAAACGCCATTGTAAATGCTATTTAGATTTTTTTTTTACTGAAACTTTATTCTATACCATTGGTTTTTATTAAGTTTTGAAATTTATAAATCGTAAATACATGAAATAGTAACATTGCGCATATGTTTGGAAAAGCCGTCTAAAGAGCCATTATGCTTCTTGGACATTATCACTTTCAACACCCTGTATTTCAAAAACTGCTCATTAATTTGAGTTGGGCCCCTGAGAACTTTTGATAAGAAAGGTTCAGTCTACAACAAACCAAAATTTCGTGAAGTTTGACGGAGTACGGAAATCATAAGTGCATTGCATAAGTTTATATTTTTCATTAAAAAACAATTCAAAAAGTTTCCGTTGATAGAAAAGTAACCTATATTTGCGTTATATTATGTGTAAAGCATTGTAATAATTAAGTTAATGTATTCTATGCACTAATAAAAAGGAATTTACTGCAGAATATTCGTCAAAGAGCCTTTTTTTACTAGAAAATTATCCTCTCAAGGAAATTTATGTACCTATATCAATGGAAAACAAACTTCTACACCTTAGATTTAATTTTAAAAAATTCAACCTTCCTTTTTATTGTTGCTAGTAGCCATTAATACAAAAATTCTTTGATTGAGCATCCTTAATAATTGGTGTTTATAGAGTGTTTTTAGGCACATTGAGCGTTGACACAAAATAACTCATTCTTATCAGCGCGCAAAGTTTAAATTTAACACTATTTAATTGAGTAGAATGGATTTTTTGGTGTTAAAATTTGATAAAAACTTTTCAAAACACCATATTATAAGATGTAGCTTGATTGGAGAACGATTGCATTGATGGCTATGAGCATCCGGTATACAATAAATTGAAAAGCCACCCTATAGCTTAGAGACAATCTGCGCAAGCGTTATATTGTTGCAAATCCCATTGTAATTGTTTAGTACGGAATACAAAGTTAGAGAGGCGCTGGTTTTTCCACGGCACCCCGGTATACTGCGCCAATTGAGTAATAAAACTCCCACCGTGTAAGTGTCTGGTCTAGCCATCTGTCATTCGTCTATGGTTTAAACTTCACATTTTCATACTAAAGGCTCTTAAAAATCTTTAATAATTAATTTAAAGAATTGAAGCCATGATTCAAATGACATCAAATTTAAAATTATTAAAATCACAAAATACAAATATAAAGAATTCTAAAAAAAATAATAAATAACACGTACTATACTTACTGCCCTTTAAATAGGATAGTTTTTGTGATTTCTAATAGGATCTGTTATTGTGGAAGACAACCAACAAACCCAGATTTGTTTCCATCTTTATGCGGAAATCTGAAACAAAAAAAAGAGTATGAATTTTATATTAAAAACAAACAAAACCTACGCCTATGGATACTTGTCGTCAATTAGCACATAAATCAGTTAATTAAAAATTAATCCTATTTACTGTTTGTTTATAAAGCAATCAGTTTCCACAGAAAAAAAAGTTTATACAATGAATACGTTTTTTTTCTTGAAGCTATATTTCTACCTCTAAATATTTACCTACCTGATGACTTTTTATTCACTTCGACTCTTGCAACCAAAACACCATTTTGATGCCATAAAAATACCCCCGTATTTAGGTCCGTATTAGTACAAAATCACAAAAACTAAACCTTGTTTGGTAAATGTTTTTCCCAAAACATGGCGTCCCCTTGATTTTTGGGCACAGTTTCTCTGCGACGGTCTGTAATACAATGCTACGTAGGGCGTAGGGTCGGTTCGGTTTAGACCGCGGCAAACACGTAGGGGAGAGCGGGGCTGGTTGGGCATAGGGGCACGTTGAGACACCCCTATTAACTCGATAATTAGACGTCAGATGCCAGCGCCACCCACGTGGCAAAGTCGCCTTTGCTCATGCATTAGTTCGCAGTGAGAATCTGTGATGTGTGTATCTCCAAGGAACAGATTTTGACCTATTTTTTTTGGCTCTGTAACAAAATAGCGCGTAACAAAATAGCGCGTATCAAAACAGCGCGTGTTCAGAAGAGCGCGTGTTCAAAATAGCGCGTGTGTACAGAAGAGCGCGTATCAAAATAGCGCGTATCAAAATAGCGCGTGATCAAAATAGCGCGTATTAAAATAGCGCGTGTAAAAAATAGCGCGTATCAGGTCTGCTTAGGTATATTCACCTAAACAGTTTGAGCAAGGTCAGATAAGTTATACTTACTTAACCGTTAAATAAACCGATGGCTTGCTATACTTAACACAACTCATAAAGGGGTCTCTTTCTAACATATTTTTTTCAAAAAAAAATACTTCCCTGGCTTCTTTTCCGGGATCCTAGAGGGTGTGTAACCAAACCGAACCGAGCCGGACGGAAAAGAACCGAACCGAACCCAAACATTTTTTCCAGTAACTCCCTGACCTTTTTCCACCAAAAAAAATGTCACCAAGTCACAAGTCAGAATAGAAACCTACCAAAATAAGGATCGGGAAGCTAATTTAGGGAAATAATTTTTTGAAAAAATGTTTCGGTTTGGTTCGGTTCATTTCAGTTCGGTGCGGATTGAATCGGTTCGGTTCGGTTCGGTTTGGTTACACCCTATAGGATCCCGGGAAAAAAGTCAGGAAAGTTTTTTTTTTGAAAAAATATGTTAGAAAGAGATTCCTTACTCGAACTATTTTGTAACAGCGACGTTTGTAATGGCGATCTTTCAAAACTCGGCATTTTTAGACGCGCTATTTTAAGACGCGCTATTTTGAACACACGCTATTTTAAACACGCGCTATTTTGTACACCCGCCATTTTGATATGCGCTGTTTTGATACGCGCTATTTTGATACGCGTTATTTTGAACATGCGCCATTATGATACGCGCTATTTTGTTCACGCGCTATTTTGATATGCGCTATTTTGAACACGCGCTCAAATGAGCGCGCTATTTTGATACGCGCTATTTCATTACAGAGCCATTTTTTTTTGGACCTCGTAAGTAACTTTTTGTTATTTCGGAAAACATTTTACAGATTGTTTTTTTACACCTGCATGCCCCCATTCGGTTTTTTATAGTTAACTTTACATATTTAGACAGAGTTTAATGAAATTATAACGATGCTAATATTTACGCAAACATGGTTGCCGACTCTCTCAATTTTGTATGTAGGTGTGGGGCTAGTTGAGCCAAAAAAGTCGGGGCACGGTTCGGTTCATTGGCCCAGCTAACCCCATACATTTTCCAAAAACATTTTTTTTTATTTTAATGTTAAAATCAGCATGCGTACGTATCATGGACTAAAAATCACGTCATGAAATAATTCTCGCCCTAAACAAATGTTTTAGATTGTCCGCCTCTTGAAGACTTGCGCCTGTAGTTATTTATCAAAGTTACCCTTGGTAACGATGAAACGCTTTCGACTGGAATCGGGCATATTAATATATACTATATTCTATCTGTTTTTTATCCTCTTATGGAAACTAGGCCCCCTAGATGTGGACTTGTTCACGCGGTATCTTTGTTAGTCTTGGAGATATAAAGCTAATTTCTTCACAATCTTGATTGGTGTTGCAAACAAAAAACGATTAGTTTTTCTGTAAAACTAAGTTATTGGCAGAAGTTATAAGCCAAAGATTGTGAAAAAACAGTAAAAAAGCCGCCATTTATTTATTTATGACATCACACAGACCCTTCAACTCAAATTTGAGGCAAACACCCGGTGACTTAAAATTGTGTGATCTATTATTACCAATCGATCTAGGGAAATTTTAAAAATTCGTGCTTTTCCGAAAGCTGGCGAAAGAAAGACCAAGAATATCAACCGAAGAAAATGGTCAACAGCTGTACTAACTGAAACTCCGGTTAAAGAAGAGTTGGAACGTGAAAAAAGTAAAAAAAAGAAAAAAAAAAGAAAAATCTGTAATCAAAAATGTCTTCAAGGAAAAGAAGCATAGAAAAACGACTCAGAAAAGGACACTGAAAGATGACAGCGATGATGAAGAGGAAACATTTTGTCTAGTCGGCATGGAACCATTCTCAAACAGCAAACCAAAAGAAAAATGGGTACAATGTTTAACTTACAAGTTTTGGGCCCATGAAACATGTGCTGATGCAGGGTTTACTTATGTTTGCTAAAACCGTAATTCCGATTTAGACTAGAGCAAGAATTAGGTTACTTTATATTGTTTGTTTATTAAGAAAGTTAAAGTTTAGAATTTTATTATTATCAATAAAAATAATCTAAGAATTTCCTGTTATTTTATGTTGCATATATACAATTCCTAATTATTCAACCAAGCCCAACTTGCCCCATCGTATGGCCCAACTTACTCCATGGGTGGGGTTAGTTAGTGTTTTTTAAGTTTGAATGCATAGTTTTAAAAACCAATATTTGCCTTAAACATATTATAATTGTAAAACTGTAAGTAATATAGCAATGCTTTTATTTACATTTATGTAAAAAGTGGCTCAACTAGCCCCGCTCTCCCCTACAAAATATCAACCGAAACGTCACGATCTACGCGCGACAAGGCCCGAGCCGATACGGTACAAAGTCATATTGCTCGATAATATCGCTTGTTAATAGTAACCAAACTTGTTGTGAACTTTACGAGGTAATTAATAGAAACCAATTCAGACCGTTATAATAACAAAATCACGCCATAACATTATACAAAAAATGTTTGTTGTAATCAAATCAAATCAAATCAAAATTAGCTTTATTAGTCAGAATACAATAGTATACATTGACAAAGCCTTGCTTATCTAAAGTACAAATATCCAACTAAAAGCTTTAAAACTATGGAGATACATTAATCCCTATCAAAATAACAATAATAGAAAAACTAAATAAAGTTTAAAAATAAATTTAACTAACATTTGATGTACCTACTTTTAATTGCTAACGCCATAATTTTATTTAAGTTCAAATACAAAAATTGGCTTTATTAGTCAGTTTAGCAAAGTAGACATTGACAAAAGCCTCATTTATCCAATTATAGTCTATTGAACACTAAATAATTATTTAAATAAAAAAAAGTCAAACAGTCAAACTTAAAACTATATAAAAATCGGTTAAAATAAGAAAAATCTAAAATTTGATTAAAACATAACGACGCCAAAATTTAAATTCAATGAAAATTATTGATTTAAAATTATTCAAATAAAAAAAAGTAAGTCAAACTTAAAACTATAGATAAAAATTGGTAAACACAATAAAAAGCTAAAACTTGATTAAAACAAAACGACGTCAAAATTTACATTCAATAAAATCAAAACCCCACGATCTGTGTCAGATTTTGTCAGATAAACCTAAATATAAAAATAAATAGTTTCAGTCAGCAAAGTATTCTTCCAAAGTATAGTAAGCTTTGCTCGCTAAAAAATCTTTTGTTTTTCTTCTAAATTTCCCTAGATTTTTTTTTCTCGAAACTCAACTGGCAAATGATTAAAAAGCTTTTTTCCATTGTAAATAAATGAGTTTTTAACCAAAGTTGAGCGAGGTATAGGAAGATTAAGAGTAAAAGTATTACGAGTGTTATACTGTCTAGGTAATAATAATTCATGACGATACTTTTTAAACATTAAACATACAGTTTCTAAAATAAAAATACAACACAAAGTTAAAATTCTATGCCTCAAAAAAAGAGGCCTGCAAGAAACGCGCTTTTTGACTCCACACAAATTCCTTATTGCCCTTTTTTGGAGGACAAAAACTGAATTTATTAAAAACTGCGAACAGGATCCCCAAAAGCAAATGCCATATCGAAGATGCGATTCTACCAACGAGTGATAAAAATTTTTGGCAACATCCAAGCCAAGGTTATCACCAATCACTCACACAGCATAGCAGTTTGAAGGTTTGCAATATGCTTATCGAACTTTAAACATCGATCGATTGTTAGACCTAAAAATCTGTTTATTTCTGGATTTGATAAAACTTTATTTTCTAGTGTGATATCACCTATATCACATTTAAAATTTAAAATGTGTGTTTTTGATATATTAAAGGATAGAAAGTTTGCGTCACACCATTGTTTTATTTTACAAATATCGTTCTGAACATCAATATTTAGTCTGTCTATATCAGTATTGTGCCAAAGAACTGTGTTATCGTCACAAAAAGCTGTTATTTTGCCCGTAATGTCAATGTTTGGTAGGTCATTAACAAAAACCAAAAATAATAATGGGCCCAAAATTGAACCCTGAGGAACACCTGTATCAACTTCTTGTTCAATTGAAGTTTCTTCGTTAAAAAAAACTGATTGAAGTCTCCCAGACAAATATGAGCGAAACCAATCTAAAGCTATGCCTCTGACTCCATATTTTTGCAGTTTTTGCAGCAATATTCTGTGATTCACACAATCAAAGGCTTTCGATAGATCACAAAATATAGCAGCAGCCTTCTCACCAGAGTTAAGCTTAACATAAAGGTCTTCCAAAAAGCCAAAAATAGCGTCGTCGGTACTTTTTGCAGCCTGAAAGCCGAATTGGTGACTATTTAACAGATTATTTTTAGTTAAAAAAGCTGTTAAGCGTATTTGTACCAGTTTCTCGACTATTTTAGCTAATGTAGGCAATAAGGCAATCGGTCGAAAATTTGATGGGTTATGTTGGTCTCCCCCCTTAAACAATGGAACCACAACTGCTTTTTTGAGTGTTTATGAAAATTTACCGGTAGAAAAAGATAAATTAATTGCTTTAGCCAAATTTTCAAGTGCAACGTCCGGCAATGCTTCAAAAATTTTTATTGACATTTTATCTCACCCTGACGCTTTTTTGTTTTTTAATTTTTTAAATATGGTTTTAATTTCCTCAATATAAGTTGGGGCCAAGAAAAAACTATCCTGCACATGGACATCTGTTAGATAGCTCAAAGGGTCGATACTTGGTGCTATTTTACTTGAGAGACTTTGCGCTATATTACAGTAAAATGAATTTAAATCATCAGCTTTAAGACTGCTAGTAAACGATACTGAGTTTTTACCTTTGAGCTTGTTAACTATCTTCCACGATTCTTTGTTTTTATTTGAAGCATTGTCGATTTTCTCTTGATAATAAAGTCTTTTTGCGTCCCTAGTTGTCCGTCTATAAATACCTCGGTAGTTTTTATAATATCTAAGAAAACCTTCATTCTCCACAGCAAATTTTTTTATATAGTGTAATGATCGCATATTTTCACTAGATGTTTTTAGACCATTTGTGACCCATGGCTTTTTGTTTTTTTGCTTAATATTTTTAATCGGAAAGCAAAGTTCAAACTTTTTTTGAATTAAAAGATGGAAGTGGCAAATTGCGTCCTGGCTTTCCAATACCTGCTGCCAGCCCGTCTGGTTACATAAAAGATTAAATTTACGAAAGCTCTTTTTTGTAAGCATTCTACCTCGTCGAGTTTTCTTTTTAATCGTCGAATTTATTGGAAAGGAGCAAAATACAGCCTCGTGATCTGACATACCAGCGCTCATCACTGTACACTCAACTTGACTATCATTAAACGAGGAAAAAGTATAATCAATGCATGTCGATGATTGATGAGTAATCCTTGTGGGTTTTTTAACATAAATAGATTTGTAAGAAACTGAACATGCGGAGAGCCCTCCTCTAAAAAATTTATATTAAAATCGCCAGTGACAATAATGGAAGCATTAGAAGGTAAGCCTGATAAAACCGTTTCCAGTCTCTGCAAAAAACAATGTACATTCGCTCTTGGGGACCTGTAGAAACCTAGTATATACAAATTTAAAACAGGACAATGTATAATTGAAAACTCAAAAATTCTCTCTTCCAAGAGATTATTAAATCTTGTTATTTCAATAAAATTAAAGGCATCTAAAAACTGTTTTTGTATCAAAATAAGTGTTCCTCCATGAGCATCACTTTCTCGAGAGAATCGTGATACAATTGTATAGCCCTCAATATAAATCGGTTCATAAAACTCCAACCAATGTTCCACTAGTATCACCACTTTAGGAAAAGCTAAGCTATCTAAAAATAAAACTAATTCATCAGTTTTAGATCTTATAGAACGAATGTTAAAAAACACTAGGTTATGTCGGTTTCTGTTGCCTCTTTGACTAAAAAATTATTTTTTTGTTGCCTTTCTTCTAGAACATTTACTGTTTGCCCATTTGACAAGGTTTTTTCCACAAATTCATGATCTTGAAAAATGCGATCTTCTATTGAAATGGTTTCTACTGGCAATAAATAAACAATAAAGAAATATTTGCCAATATTAAGAGTATATTTATATTTGGGAAATTTTAGGTATTAATAACAAAGACGTTCTGTTACCTTAAAAGAAAGAGTGTTTTGGTTATGGTTAATATAAGGCAATTAATATTTAAAAAAACATCAAATTATTAAAGAAACAAATCAAATATTATTTATAACTAAACACTTTAAAAAAGGTTTGTTACAAATAATTAATGATATTTGCTTTTAATATTTTTTAATGAGCACAACAAAAATCAGGTTTACCAAATATTAGTTAATAATAAAATCGGTTTTTTTTCAGTTTACCTACAAAATATTAGAAAAAAATATTTTATATATAATTTTTTTCTTTATTTGTTTTTAGTAGGTCCTATATTAAATGCAAATAAATTATTTATTAAATAGTGGATTAAGTTTTTTTTAAAGTTATATATTGGTTCGGTTATGGTGCGGTTCGGTTCGGGTCTGTAAATAACTCTCCACAATGTGTGTCAAATTGCAACAGCTCTCAATAGAGCATTTCTCTCTCCCTTGGAAAAAACTTCCAAAAATCAGTTTTTTTATACTGGTCCCGCATGCGGAACTTATCAGTTATTAAACAGATGAATGGATATGAAATCATCCCATTATACTGGTCCTAAAATTTAAGAAAATACTAAAATTATGCCAACCTAGTCCGTCATCTATCTAGTTTAACACCAAAAAAAATTTTGTTTTGTATTCGAAAGAAAAATTTGAACGGTATTACCAGCGGCTGAACGGTAGATACACGCCTATAGTTTCTCAACGGTCGGAATACCGTTGGCTGGACGTCGCGTAATAGCAGCGTTTGTTCAGCCGCGAAACGATTCTGTTTAGCGAGCGCCTTTAAAAATCGGCGGCATCGGTGCCGCCTGGCGGCCGACTGTCACCAACCACCAATGCCGTAGTTAGGCGTAGGCGCCTACCAAGGGCGCCAAGCTCCAGGGGGCGCTAAAACGACTATTTAGAATTAGGTCCACAAAAAATAAGCCTAATGTATCGAATAGAATAGAATAGAATAGAAATAGTCTTTATTTTCATATGCATATTTACATATAAAGAGAGTCAAAGTTCATAAAACTAATGAACTGAACTAAACAAAGAAATTAAACATAATTTAAAAAATAAACAATCTGATGTAAATCTATGGTTAAAATTATTTTCCCTTTTTTTAAAATATTTTATACTAAAACTTAACCTTTTAGATTAGACAAATAAAATAAAAACATATTTAAGTATAAAATATTTAAACAATAAAACAGAAAAATCTCAGGACAAAAAAAATATCAAACAAAATGAAATATGTAAAATAAAAAACAAACAAAATGAATTGCAATTAAACTCTGTCAAAAAATTCGGCTATATTATAAGGGCTCATATCAGTAGGGAACATGTTGGTTTTATTTGTAAATATATTAATAATAAATAAATAATGACGGAGCAACTTTAATTTCGTTTGGCAAAACATTATAAAATAGGCAGCCATTATAATAAGCCCCCTTTTGGTAAAGAGCTGTGGAGTGTCGGTCGACATTTAATAAATTTTTGTTTCTGGTTTCATATGGTCCCTTGATAGAGTTTTTTTGAAATATTGATATATTATTCCGAACAAAGCAAAGTAACTCATATACATATAAACCCGTTATAAACCTTTAACATATTTTTGCAATATAAAAAGTCTGTTAACATTTGTGGCCCTACCCCAATGAATAATGCCATATTTTAAATGTGAATAAAAGTTTGCGTAATACAGAGTTATTAATATGGAGTCACTACACTGGTTTGACATTGTTCAATCCAAAACAAACAGATGATAGCTTTTTAGATAAGTTATTAATATGTGAGTTATAATTTAAATGACTATTAATATATATATATATATATATACATATATATATATATATATATTTATCGGTTTCACAACGTTCTACGTCTTCCGATACCCAATCTCCACTCGTTTCTGTTTGCCCATAATTCATCATCTAGGCCTCTTATTCTTATTTCACTATATATTCCTTCTCTCCAGCTTCTCCTTGGTCTTCCTCGTTTTCTTCGGCCAGTTGGTTTCCATTGTAATATTTGTTTAGGTAGTCTTCCATCATCCATTCTTTGTACATGTCCGTACCACACCAGTTGTTTTGTTCTTATATCATCCACTAGAGTACGTTCACCCACTGTCATAATTTCTCTTATTCTTTGATTGGTAACTCTTTCTCTTTTTGATTTCCCTGCTGCTCTTCTCCAATAGTCCATCTCCGTAGCGGAAAGCATTTTTTCTGTTCTATCTTTGATTGGCCATACTTCTGAGCCGTATGTAATAATACTTTTTACAATGGTGTTATATATAAGCTTTTTGTTATGTTTTGATATACTTTGGTCCCAAATTATTCCATTTAATAAAGTTATTGCTTTTCTTCCTTGTACGTTTCTATCTTTTATAGCTTTGTCTAGTGTTCCGTCAGCTGTAATTTTTAGACCCAAGTATTTATACTCATCACAGGACTGAATTCGCTGCCCAGTATTTAAGATTAGATCCTGTTTCGTTCCACCAATACACATATACTCTGTCTTATTGATATTAACCTCTAGTCCCCACTTATTGTACTCGTCTATTAGTTTTCGTGTCATATATTCGAGGTCGTCATAATCCTGAGCCACCACTATCTGATCATCGGCGAAACATAAAGTATACAAGGTGGTTTCATTCAACGGAATTCCCATGTTTTGGCATTTTCTCTTCCAGACTTTAAGGACCTGTTCCAAATATATCTTGAAGAGCGTAGGCGAGATACAGCAACCTTGTTTAAGACCTTTATTTAATTGAAAGCCTTTGGTTAGTTTTGCTTTTATTTTAACTTTTGCCTTACTATTGCGGTATAACTCTTTGATGGCCTTAATTAGTTGTACGCTTATGTTTGTCTTTTCCAACGCTTTCCAAAGTAGATTTAGTGGTATACTATCATATGCCTTCTGCAAATCTACGTAAAGCAGATGGAGCTCTTGTCCGTATGCCATTTTCTTTTCAATAACTTGGGTTATACAAAAGAGATGATCTGAAGTCGATCTACCCGCCCTGAAACCAGCTTGTTCTTCTGCCTCCATATCTTTATATTCGCTCTCCACTTTATTTCTTATTATTTTGCCATATATTCTGCTTAGCGTACTAGTTACAGATATACCTCTATAATTGTCACATATATCTTTCCTTCCTTTTTTGTGTATTGTGGATATATATGACGTTTTCCACTCAGTTGGTACTACAGCTCCATTTAAATATCTTTGGAAAAGATTCCGTAATCTACAAAACATATTTAATAAGAATATTATATTTATTATATATATTATATAATATTTAATAACTATTAATATAAAATCCTAAAAGCTTGACTTCTTGCGAAAAATCTAACATTATTCCATTGAGGCTAATACCTAAATAACATACATGCAGTTTTATCATTATTAATAACTAATTTATTTTTAAACATCCATTCACTGGCTTTGGCGAAGGTCAGGTTGACCATCGGTTTGATTTGACTACTATGTGACACCTTGATTATTAAATTTGTATCATCTGCATACGACATAAGAATCACAGACAAGTCTCTAAAAACATTATGCAGATCGTTGGCGTAGATTATAAATAATAAAGGTCCAAGTATGGATCCTTGTGGGACCCCTACATTAACATTCGCTACGTCTGAGAAGATTATACCCTTCTCGGATGTCATTTTGACCATCTGCGATCGACCCTGGAGGTATGATTTGAACCACTGCAATGGTACTCCCCTAATTCCATAAATATTTAATTTTTTAAGTAAAATGTCGTAGCTTAAAGTGTCAAAAGCCTTACTTAAATCGATGTATAACGCAATGCCAATTTCTTTTTTATCTATAATCTTATTTATTTCATACAAAAATGAAAATAAGGCAGTTTCCAAGCTTTTACCTTTTACAAAGCCATTTTGGGATGAATGAATAATATTGTACTTTTTCAAGAACGCGAAAAGTTTGATATACATTGTTTTTTCGTACACTTTGGAAAATGTACTTAACAAACTAACTGGACGAAAATTCGTTACGTCAGTCGGATCTCCTTTTTTGTAAAGAGGCTTTACTATAGCTATTTTGAGTTTTTCTGGAAAAATATCCGTTTCTAAGGAACAATTAATTATATGTGTTAATGGCAAGGATATAAAAGTTTTTACTTCTTTTAAAATTTTACTTGAAACGTCATCTTGGCCTGTAGAGAATGATGCTTTTAAATCCGTTATTATTTTAACAATGTCTTCTTCGATAACTGGCGAGGAAAAAAAAACTATTTTCCTGACAATTAACGCAGTTTTCAATGTATCGATGGTCAATCTCCGAGCCAAAATTATCAGATAAGTTTGAACCAATTGAACTAAAATATGAGTTAAAGTGGCATGCTGTTTCTTTACCGTCAAAATCTTATTCTTAAATTTAATTGAGACTTCAGAATTACCGCGTACTTTGTTTTTCTTGCCGTTGATGATTTCCCACATTTTTTTAGTTTTATTTTCGGAATTTAAAATTTGATTATCATAATAGTGTTTTTTAGCGTTGCTTAGCATTGTCTGATAGAATTTATTTAGAGTAATATAAGATTTTTTAAAAGACGGGTATCTTTTCATTAAGGTAGAGATTGTTACAAGTGTATTTTTAATACGGGTAATTTCTGGGGTAATCCAGCGTCGGTCAATTCTTTTTCTATCTAACCTTTTTCTTACACGTTTTAAGGGGAAGCACAAAGTAAAATAAAATGAATTTTTTAAAAAAAGAATTAAAAGCCTCGTTGGCATCTGACAACGACAGGGTGTCAACCCAGTCCTCCTGCGCTAGACAAGACTGGAATCCTTTAATGTTTTAATCGGAAAAGTACCTCTTGTAAACAAAAATAGAACCGCTATCCTGTCTTAGGCATTTCAATTTTAAAATCTGTGCATAGTGGTCTGAAAAACCCGGATTTACAACTTCTGCACACACATCACTCTGACTGCACACCAAAAAATTATCTAGACATTTTGAAGAGGTTGATGTGATTCTGGTTGGTAAATTTATTATATATTTAAGATCGTGGGATGATATTAAATCCTGAAATTTGGATAATTCTTTCGATGGTACTAGAGAATCTATATTAAAGTCACCGCCCAAAATCACCTCATACTTATTTGCTAAAACGCTATCTAACAAATTTTTTAAATTAAATAGAAAATCATTAATATAAGCACTTGGTGGTCTACATACTACAACCAATATAAGTTTTCTATCAGGGATTTTAACGGCGCAGCACTCCATATTTCTATGAACGTGATATTTCGATACATCAAAATTTTGAAAATTAATAATATTTTTTAAATATATAGCCAAACCTCCATGCTCTGCGTTACTTCGACATTGAGACGCGCATAGGATGTAATTTTCAATATGTCTTAGTTCAATCTGTTCGCTCGTCTGCCAGTGCTCAGTAAAAAAAATAACATCCGGCTCAATTTCTGAAAATATAACTTCAAGTTTTTCAATTTTGTTACCTATACTTTGTAGATTTTCATGGTAGATAATGAAGTCGTTGTTACTTACAGAAAATTCAAAGTTTTTGTGGCATTTTGATTATTTAATGTTGTAATATCGCAGTTTTTATCTGCGGGCTCTGTGGTGAGTTTATTGTTAACGGTGGCTGATTGGGTATTATTGTTATCACTTAACTCGGGGCCTCTTAAGGATATAGGGAGGCCATCGGATGAAATATTACAAATTTCACGTACCTCTGGTCCCCTTAGACGCAACGGTGAGGATAAAATATCACTACTATTATTATTACTACTTTGATATGAACTATTTAAAACTAACATGTTGCACTGCACTGGATTAATATATGTTAAATTACCGACAACTTTATAAAAGCAAATATTCGGTTTGTAGATTTTATGCATAATAAACGCAGCAATTTTTAGCTTTCCTGTGAATTTTAATTTACGGCCTCTCTCAAACATTAAAAAATTCGCGTCTTCAAGTACGCAATCAGTGTCTAACACTGCAAGAGATCCACATTCAGGCTTTAGTATGCTTAAAAATGAGTTATTTATTGACGTTATAAACTTGTTCAAAACTACTCGATTTTTCCAACTAGGAATTGACACTAGAAAAGCATTAGTAAACTCGCACATGTCTTGAACAAGTTGTAAGGATTGGTTCGACACCTTTGTGTCTTTCAGAGCATTGCTAAGCCCCCCTGAGATCACAACATCATTAGAATTAAAGTTCTTACATAAATTTTTAAGATCGTAAACAATGTCTTCAAATTTTGCGTTTGGCTTAGAAACTGTGAGTGTCACTAAAAAATCTTTAAACTTTGCCTTAAAACCATCCCCCTAGTCACTGATTGATCTCCAATGAATAAGATTTGTTTTTGCGGCAAAAATAAATTGCTTACCGGTGCTTCATTTGGTATCATTGTTTTATTTTTAGAGGGTTTAAGAGAGCTTACCGGCACTTTTTTAGGACTCAAAGAAGTTGAATTGTTGCAGTCTTGTTTTCTAACGGTAACGTGTTCACATTTTTTGTCACTAACAAAACGATTTTGAAGCTTTTTGTCCAAATTTATAGTTTTTAGTTTTAATTTTAATTTTGTATTTTGAACCGCCAATAATTTTACTTTGTTTTCCAATTCGGATAACTTGTTAAGTACACACACCAAAAATATTATTTTTTCTTATTTTTGGTCGTTTCAAAAACTTTTGCGAGCTTGACCTTTTAGATTCCGGAGAATCCTCTATGCAAATCACATCCTCGTTTGGTTTTATAAAACAGCTGGTACTATTTACATTTTTATTTTCAATTTCAACTGATAACACACTCAAATTTAGTACCTGTTTTAATTTACCAAGTAATTCGGGTTTTTTGCCAGTACATTTAATTTTTCGTTTCTTTAGCTCGCCTTTTATCTCGTTCAACTTCAGATCACTTAGCCTTTTAAACGAACTAGGCATTGTTTAAACTGATAACACGAAGTTTGATGACTACTAAACTATTATCTAACTACACATTAAAAAGTTTTTTATACCACTTTGTGGAACACTACTTGCCAAACCGTTTGGTATAAAATTATATAATGAACGGCTTAATATTAATACGAAAAAACTGCTAAAACAACGGAGCAAAATAAACGGTCTTGACTGTATATATGAACCTATATACGGTCTTGACTGTATATATGAACCAGAGCACCTCAGTATCAGAGGCGACCTGACAAATTGCGGCGTTATACTTTTGAAACTAATTAAAACTTTTGCATTTTTTTCCATTTTTCCCAAAAGGTTTTGGCCTGCCGTGCCTTTTTTCATAATTTTAATCTCTATTATTTTCTTTTTTTTTAACCAAAAATGTCTTCTCCAAGCGCCATTTTTTCTAATAAAAACTTAACTCTTTTTTTAATCTCCCAGGAGTTTCTAATATTTTGAAAAAAAACTCTTCTACAGGGCCATTTTTTTCCGAAAAATACCTATGTTTTCAAAAATTTTTGTTATATTCTGCTATATGGCTTCCGCGGCTAGTTTTTTTTCGCAAAGTAAGTACAATTCCTTTCAACTTTCCAGTCGATTAAATTGTTTTCTTTCATCTTGAGGTATGTAAGCCATTTTACACCCCTCCTCCCTCCTGTAGTAGATTTTTTGCATTATACCTATAGGACTGATGCTCAAGCCATACAATCAAAATTTTAAGACTGGCCCCCGTACTAATAAGTTTTAAATCTCCACGCCTCGGGCGGTTGGAGTTATTCACCTTGATGTAAGTTCTACTACCGCGTGCAATCTTGTCGTCTTTCCTCTGCTAGTTTGGCTTACCCAGTGGTTTGAAGCGGATCGTGCATAGCTCCTTTGTCGGAATTACGACGAAAATTGAGCAACATATTAATTTAAAGTAAAACCTCAAAAAACGGCTACCGAATGCTTTCGAATACTAAAGGATGTTTACGGGGAGCAGTGTATGTCTCGTGTAATGATTTTTATGAGGCACAAAAGCTTTTTTGAGAGTCGTAAAGAAGTTAAAGATGATGAACGAGAAAGGGCGCTCCAACACATCCAAAACAGCGATGCATTGTTTTTCTTTTCGATATTAGGGATCTTATTTATATTGAATGAGCGCGTGAGGGTCAAACAGTTAACCAACATTTATATTTGGAAGTATTGATGTAGCTAAGAGAACGTCCAAGGAAAAAACTTCAAGAATATTGTAGAAGAACAACGCGTGGCTGCTCTACCAGGACAATGCACCGACCCACAATGCCCTATCCATTAAGCAGTTTTTAGCTAATAAGAAGATCCCCGTCGTTAACCACCCACCATATTCACCAGATTTGGCCCCTTACGACTTCTACCTGTTTTCGAAAGTGAAGAAATTGTTAAAAAGAACCCGTTTTAAAATATTAGAACATGTCAAGGAAAACACGGCAAGACTTCTCTTCTGATGATGTCCAAAATTGCTTCCAATATTGAAAAAAAACGCATGCAACGCTGCGTCGATAGAGCAGGGGACTACATTGATGGGGAACATCATTAAGTTGTATTAGTATTTAAATAATGTAGATTTTTTACACCAGTCTTTTAATTTTATTGTCACACTTCGTATTTTGCATATTTTTTTGCTACTGCTTGTATGTTCGATTCAAAAAGTTCGTCCCGGACACAGCTCATATTTGTTAATTTCAGAAAAAAAAAATTTAAATTATATAAAAACAGCAATATTTCACAAAATTCTTTTTAGGCTTTTTTTTACAAAAATCACTTTATTCTCCACTAATTTTTGCCTGCGGCGTATTTTAGTACCAATAATGTTTTTTGCTACTTTCTTGGCCCTTCCCCGGGTGCCCACGGACATTCTGGATTCGCCAGTGCCCTGCTTAAATGTGTCTTTTATTTTATTTAAAAGAAAATGCCCACTAATATTTCAATTTTTAAGGGGAAAGGGGGCGTAGGATATGGGGCGCAAAATTTCTTGTTTGCCTACACTAAATTTGGCCCTAGCTACGGCGCTGACCGCCACCCTTATGTTTGTTGGGATGTACAACGCTCTAGGGCCCAAGGAGTTATAGATTCTGTATATAAGACCGGCCCGGACGCGGAAATATCACGTGACTGTAGGAGGGTCACAAAAGAACGCCTCCCGGCCAGCTGTCATTATAAAACAGGTGTGTTTTCAGTTTTGCTATGTTTGTTTACGTCGATTTTTTTTTAATTCGGGCATGAATTTTATGTGAATTTTATTAAAGTTATTAAAATAACGCAGCCTACGAAAAACACAAGAATGCCGCGAACGTGTAGTGTTGTTGGTTGTCGGTCCAACTATAAAACTGAAACCGAATATGTGTCCACTTTTAATTTGCCAGTTGATAAACAAATGCATAAAACTTGGTTGCGAAAAATTTCTAATGATTTAAGTATCTTAAAACGTCCACAAGTTTGCATCAAACATTTTCCTAATGAGCAGGTTATTTGGTTTGATAAGTGTGTTGTAAATGGAGAGTGTTGAAAATGTTCCGAAATACCTAAGTAGACAACCTGTATCTACTGTTCGATTAGCTGATGTCGAGAGGCAACAACTGGAAACTGCAATTCAAGAAAGTCTTGAAACACTTTGAGCTCATAAGAAATCAAAAGTTTTATCAAATATTGAGGACATTTCAAAATTTATTGTTCTAATATTAAAATAAACAAAAATTGGATTTTTACCCAAGAGCGTGACACAGTCTGCCTGTGTCTGATGACATTTTTGAACAACAATCCATCACTGTTAGCATCTCTAGTTGTTGAGGGAAATCTGTCATTTTTTGTAAATGTTAACAATGTGTCCACACCAAAAAACAAACTGCCAAAAAAAGTTGGAGTTTTATTTTTGGACAGCACCGATACACTTGAAGAGCTAATGCAGTTTATTGAAATGAAAGTTGCAAACGGGAAAGAAGTGGTAAAAGATAAGATTGATCAAGTAATAGACATCATTAGTGACATTTTCGATAGTAAGAATGAAAAATGTGTTCAATTGTCATTTCTTATTAAACAATTAGGTCTCTTGAAAAGGTCACCTGAGAATCGAAGATATTGTGGATACACTTTAATGTTGGCTTCATCTTTGTTTATCCAGTCATCCAGTGCATACATGTCTTAGAGTAATAAAAATGTAAAGAGAAGTAATCAACGGCGGCCCCGTGTAAATGTTCCCTATTCGTGGCGGTCATTCCTGAAAACTTAGAATTTACAGAATCCCCGGCGATGGCAACATAGCTGCGTCACTGGAATCATCTCGTTAAAACTAAAGTGGGCTAAATTTTCACAATATTTTCATAAACATAGCACTTCTTGATTATTTTACCTTCGTCCAACTAAGTTCTTTTTTATAAAAATAAAACTCAACACACAGTTAAAAATACTCTGCCAATATATGGGCCCCTAAGCTCACACTAGGTACTCTAGTTATAGTTTACGTGTGAGCTAATATAACTAAAAACTGAAATATATTTTATTCAACTCCAGACTAAATTACCTTTTGTTTGATACCACACAAGCCATGTTTTGACTTAAACTCAAATTTTTAAAATCTACCCCCACCCTTAAAAAAAGCAAAAACTAAAATGTATTTTGTTAAACTCCGGACTCAATTACCTTTCGTTTGATATCACACACGCCATATCTTCACTTAAACTCGAATTTTTGAAATATACCCCCACCCTTTTTTTTAAATAAATTAAAATGTATTTTGTTTAACTCCAGACTCAATTACCTTTCGTTTGATATCACACACGCCATATTTTCACATAAACTCTAATTTTTGAAATCTACCCCCACCCTTTTATTTGGTTTGTGTTCGGTGGATTTTGTTCATTTTTAAATGGGACCATCTCGACCCAAGACCCAGCCTAGCTACCAAATATCATTAAAATCGGCTGAGCGGTTTTTGAGTTATGCGCGTTGGTCGTTACAGACATACAGAGAGACAGACAGACAGACATACAGACAGACAGACAGACAGACGGCGCAACAAAAAAGTTTCAAAATCATCTGAAACGCAAAGATATATAAAAATTTTTGAAATCGGAGCAACTTTTTTTTTCTCGAAAAAATTAGGATCACCATAGCTCACACTACTATAGTATAGTATATGTGTGAGCTAAAACACCAACAATTCAATACACCGGGTCCGACGGCCAAGACAACACTGCATTTAATACAAACACATGTTTGTTACTGTCAGTGTCGACCTTAGAGCTTAGGAAAATCTGGGCTAACCGTTCACGACTTCAGAACCAACCTAATTAAACTTGTTGCCATTATATAAGTGAAAAATTATCTTTTGTTTGAAACTCGTAGACAATGATTGAGTAGAAATAAAACTTGGATGTCCATTGTCTTTATCTGAGGGCACGGCAGTGCCTCGCCAAGTTCGCGCTGCCGTACCATCTTTTCTTGATACATTTCAGCCGATATTTGACCTATCTAAAACTCTAATTCGGAAAGAGCTACGAATCTCATACTTTGCACAGTCGTAGACCTTCATAGAGTTAACAACCCCTCCAAGTTTCATGGACTTCTATAAAGTAGTAAAGTAGTTAAAAAAACGTCGAAATTGCCACTCACTCACTGACTCACTCACTCATGTATAGATCATCAAAATTCTACTGTACTTCCAGACAAGCTACAGAGCTGAAATTTGGCAGACTGATAGAAATTATGACCAAACCCCTTGAAAAAATTCTACTCTAGTCCCCTCCCTTATACATGTAAAATTATTTAAAAGTAACACTACCCACTTCCAGAAACGCTAGAGAGCTGAGCTTTTTAAGACTGAAAGACACTATGATAAAACTATAGGAAAAAATTTTAAAACACCAATTTTTTTAATTTACTTCCCTCTCCTATAAATGTAAATTTATATAAAAGTAACATTGCCCACTTCCAGAAACGCTAGAGAGCTGAGCTTTGGAAGGCTGATAGAAACTATGATAAAATCATGGGAAAAAATTTAAAAATCCCAAAAATTTTTATTTACTCTCCTCCCCTATAAATGTCAAGTTATGTAAAAGTAACATTACCCACTTCCAGAAACGCTAGAGAGCTGAGCATTGGAAGACTGATAGGACCTATGATAAAACTATAGGAAAAAATTTAAAAGCATGAAAATTTTTATTTACTTCCCTCCCCTATACATGTAAAGTTATGTTAAAGTAACATTGTCCACTTTCAGAAATGCTAGAGAGCTGAGCTTTGTAAGGCTGATAGCAACTATGATAAAACCATGGGAAAAAAATTAAAAACCTCATAATTTTAAGTAAGGCATTGCAAAAGTTTTGAACAATATTCCGCACATTTTACCATTCTAAAAATTAAATTTTATCCAATTCCTTTAACAAAGAAGTGAAATCATAAAAACATTTCATGTAAAAAAAGCCAAGTACGCGGCATTGCGTAAAAATAATTGAGATAAAAGTAAAGTCAAGTTCTCCAATACAAATTTCAAAATGAAAGTAAGAAACTAGTTTGGAAATGTTTTTCTAAACTTGGCTATTACGGCTGTAAATGACTCTTAGACACAGTGCTAAATTGAACATAAAGAAGTTTGGCTGTAATAGCAAAGTTTAGAAAAACATTTCCAACTAGTAAAAATCTTTCAATATGAAATTAGTATTGGAGAACTTGGCCTTACTTTTATCTCAATTCTATTTACGGAATGCCATTTTCGCGTACTTGGCTCTTTTTTACATGAAATGTTTTTGTGTTGATTTATTTTAAACAGAACGTTTCAGTAAGTAAGTATCTCTAACCGTTTTCAAGTGTAAACTAAACAATCCAGTCTAAAGGCTACTACTTATATTACTTGGTGGGCAGTCGGCCCGCCCCCTTTTTACCTTCCTAGCCCACACAGCAACGGCTAGAGAAATTTTTTTTGAGATAACACCGAAAATGTGTTATTTGGGTGTATTTTGACCTACCCTAGCAATATCGTCGTGATGTCTGTCTGTGTTGTGTGTGTATGTATGTACAGTGAAACCTCCCATGAGCGGACACTCACGGTTCCGTCGATTTTGTCCGCTTATTGGAGGTGTCCGCTTATGAGAGGGAACTGCGAAATTGTAATATATATTTACTAACAATTTCCGCTGCTTGAGTTTTTCCGATACGAAATTTTTCAGCGATGTTTCGTGCTTATAGATGTTCCTTCTCCGAAACGTTAAGAACTTCCATTTTTTTCACGTAAACTAAGAAGTTTTTTACTAGGCGTAATTTCAAAGAGATCTACTAGTACCTAACTGAACAGTAAAAATAAAACACAGCAGTCACGCCCCCGCCGAATAAAATATGTTGTAAATACGACAGAAGTATTTAGTCTCCGCATTAAAAAGGAAGAAGGTAATTCCCCGGCTGCAGAGTGCGTTGTTGCCAACATACTACATAATGTTTGTGCCCATGTCGTGCAGCACTTCGTCCAGTTGTTAGAGGTTCGCGTCCGGTTAAGGGAGGTTTCAAAATTTTTAAACCAAAAAAAATTGTCCTCGTCCGGTTATTAAAGTGTCCGGTTATAGGAGTGAATTTTACATGTAAAGAAATAGTAAAAAGCTTGGTTTCAAAAAATTTGTCTGCTTAAAGGGAGTGTCCGCTTAATAGAGGTGTCCGCAAGGAGATGTTTCACTGTATATCTGTCCGTAACGCGATACCTCCTAAACCGCTTAACCGATTAACATGAAATTTTCAGGTAAAATAGCACTCGATACTGCAACGAGCTGATTAGATTTTAGTCAAAATTCATCAATGCTAATGACAGTTTTTTGACAGTTAAAAAGTTTTAAAAATGCTAACTTTTTAACGGAACGTCGCATTAATATGCGGTTTTCAGAATATAATAGCGCGCGTTTTTTGAAAATAATTATGTTATAACCGAAAAGTTCGTAGGAGCTTTCATTTCGGAGATATTTACAAAAAAACTGTTTTCAAGGTTGATATAACGTGGAGTGTGCTAATGGGCTAGGAAGGTATCAGATCCGTCATGGATCCATTAATTTAATTCTAAGACGCTTGTTTTCCTTAAGGTGCGGTTTTACGCAGAAAAACTACAAAACTACTAAATACTTAGAGAAAATTATCCTATGAAATTTTTGTTTGGATGGTTAATAGTGCTTCAACTCTCCAAACAGAAAAGCCGCATTTTAAAATAATAAAATAGAATATCCTTAATACCGGTTAAAACTGTTGGAACAATTACTAATAGTTAATCGTCCTCTACAATAGAAAAAAGGATTATCTTTTTACCTGGGGATATAGTCCAAGTAGCTCAAAACGAAACCCGGCCCTGCTACATGCACCTGTTGCCACGTCCTGAAAAAATTGTGGGAAAAGGGGCCGTTCATAAATTATGTTGTCTAAATGAGTTTGTATCGCAGGATGTAATAAGAAATACACAGCATAAAACGACGCGACGCGGGCTAATAAGCGCATGACAAATTATCGCACGGTTTGAATAGCCTAACCAACTCAAAGCACTATATATTTTGGTAAGGTAAGAAGTTGAACCTTACTTATTACTTATAAAATTTTACAGAGGCAGAGGAGGTGGCAACAGCGGAAAAGCTACATTGTTTACCAACAAATGAATGAATGACCGCCGAAAACGGGCCTACTACTTCTCTTTATATTTTATTACTCTGAGATACATGTCAATTTACAAAACTAAGACAATATGTCATCTGCACCCTCGCAATATTTAAAAACTGATTTGTAAAATATCGCTAACAGATACCCAGGTAGCCAGGTCACGTTTTTTAAACGTCAAAAACAGGTCATTTTTAATGACCATTGACGTCTCTAACCCAGAGATATGAGAGGGTGGGGAGAATGAGCTTTGACCACTGCGCAGCTGCTTTTGTATGGGACGCTTGGAGGTCGGCCATCTTCACGATAACCTCACTTTTTTTGGTGTTTGTTTTCCGCACGTTTACCGTTGGCGTTTGTTTTTCGTGTTTTCGATATTTTCCGCTTTTTTAAACCCTAATAAAGACTTTTTTGCAAATCTACAATGAGCTGTAGCGTTGCTAAGTGCCGGAGCGTTAGAAGGCTTTCGGAAGACAGCTCAATTTCGTTTCACAGGTAAGAAAATATCTCGGAGTTAAACCCCGTTTATAGATTATAAACGGTTTGCTTGACCATATTTTCATTGGCTAATAATGAAATAGGTGTATTTTTAAACTGGAATTTAGGAGGGTTTTCAATCCAATAAAGACTGCTTTAATTCTTAACTAGATTAGGTCTTATGTTTAAAAAAAAGAAGAAAAATAAATTTATTCAGGGTTTTTGATGGATTCTTGGAGTCTTGCTTGCTTGTTTCAGTATTCTAATGGTTTTATTTTGGATCAACTTTGTTGGAGCTTGCTACATATTGTTATGTAGGTAAAATGTAGCTTAGCCTTGCTTAACAAGATTTAGCCCTGCTAAGCAAGACTGAGGGGGTAACAGCTGACTCAAGTGTAAATCTTGGGAGTGCACAATGCCAAAAATGCCATGCTAATTTATATAGGTAATGACACATGTATGCAATACCATGAGCTATTTCCCCCTCGACAAGACCACCATATTTTTATTTACTACATACAATGTAATAAAAATTTCAGATTATTTTTTAATCGTTTTATTCAAGGGGTGTAGAATAGGGTGCCTTTTTCCATCCATATTACAAAAACATATTTGTTTTAATTTTAAAATAAAATTTAGAGCTGCTTCAAAGTCTAGTTTGTAGCAATAGTTTGTGTTATAAGCTCCTAGAATACCTTGGACATACCAAGGAGGGGGCAGGACTCACACAAGCCCAAAATTTTGTGATTTGCAAAGTTCTGCCATTTTATTTAAAATAGCATAAGATACTGCATCAGGGGTTGGCCCCCCCTTCCACCACAAAAGACATATTCATGGGTGCTCCACTGAGAACACTACTTCTTTGGGTAATTTCCAGTAATTTTACGTGATATATTAATTTATCAATAAGAAGTAGCTGAAGGCCATTAATAAATTTCCTTATATGTATTTACTTGTTTTAGGAAATTCTATGCTACTAACTTGCACCAGCAACTTGCAAGACACCTACTAGTTCAATGTAAACCACATAGCAAGTTACTTCTACCAGTGTAGCTGGGCAAGTGAATAGGTCCCTAGGCTATTTACTGGCCTGCTCTCTTTCCCCCACTCATTGAAAAATTATTAGTCATGCTACTAATCCTAATTGCCATATGTAGACGGCCTGGTACAAGTACTAGTTCAAGTACCTAACTTGCTATGTGGTTTATAGCCCATCCCACCTACTTTTTTTTTCCGTTACTTATTACGTAATATTATGATTATAATAAGAAATACTTTAACCTAAGGAACCGAAAAAAAATCGGTGAGAAGGACCCTTACTAACCCATTTACTATCCGACGCTTTAATAAGGTCCTTTTTAAAAAAATGTTTGTTTTTAATTTTAAAAAAATATGATGACATAAAATTGGAAAATCACAAAAAAAATGTCCTTTTTTTCCCAGTCCGAGTTGGCAACCCTACATAAAAAATATAAATTAATAGACTTTTTTTTAAATACAGGGTTTGCCTGGTCGAGCAGTATGTACTATAGGTACTAGTCATTTGCAGAAACACTCAAAATGAGAGTGTATTTCAATACATTTTTGTTGTTTCATGTCCTCATTATTATAACAGGGTCACAGAAGAAGGTTTTTCTCATTTTGCTAGACCAACTTACAAGCACTTCAAGTAAGTTTTGTTTAATATATATTTTTTTAAGGTTTCCTCAAGGAGAGCCTTTAAAATTATGGCTTAAGGCACTTCAAATAGATGAAAATAATGTTGTATGGTCTCGCAATAAGTTTGTCTGCTCTAAGCATTTTAAGGAGACAGATATAGAGCGTTATTCTAAAGGTGGACGAAAACTACTGAAGAAAGGCGTTGTACCTTCTTTAATGCTAACAGATGTCAGTGAGCTGTCAAAAAAAGTATCCAATGTTATTGAGCCAGAAGCAGACTGCTGTACTAAAGAGTACAGGCAGAAAATGATGAGAAAAAGAAGGTATCTAAAGAACTTAAATAAATTCTTACTGATTGAAAAGATTTGTAAAATTCTATTTGTAATAGTTTATACAAATCCCTTAAAGTGAAGCCCTTGTATGTGACTTCTAGTAGGTATTTGTGTGTATGATATTGTTACAAATTTAAGTTATTTAAATTTTATAATTGGAATTTATTTGGGTTTAGTGTAGTATTAGGTTGATTTATCTTAAGGTTGTATTCTTAGTCTAGGTTTTAGTTGCGTTATCTGTGACTTGCGGTCGTAATAATACGAGAACTTTCCGGACGTCGAAGGCTGCCGGAACGTTCGAGAGAGATGGACGATCCTATATAGAGGGCCGGGGTCGCGCACCAGTCAGTCAGTCACAGACAACGTACTGTAGTGGTCGTGAGATATTAACACGAAGTTAATAGACCGATTATAGTAGTGAATTATTAGCAAGTTATTCGTAAGTTTAAGTGCGTGTTTTTGTACATAATTTGTCGAAATAAATTGACGTATCGTTTTCAACAATTGCGAGTTTTAATTTGTCGTTGTGAACCCGTAACAATTGGTGTCAGAAGTGAGATTAAAAGAAATAAATAGTGCAAAGACTATCCTTACACAGTACCACCGGCTAGGACAATTAAAAAGAAGAACAGTAAGTGATTTTGCCAGAATATTCGGAACTGAATAGTGCAAAGACTACCCTTACATATTACCACCGGATAGGACAATTGGACAGAAAAAAACAGTAAGTGATTTTTCCAGAATATTCGAAGAAGTTCGATATTGTTTTATTCAAAAACTAAAAGAGATATTTAAGAACCGACTTCGACATTAACTTTACAGTCCAAAAATTGATAATTCGAGAGATTTTCTAGAATATTCTATAACATTCTACGACGTTCTATTCAAAAACTAAAAGAGATATACAAATACCGACTTCGACATTAGATTAGTAATTTAAAAAAGTAAGAATCAGAAAGAATTTCTAGAACATTCCATCACTTTCTACGACGCTCTATTCGAAAACCAGAAGAAATATCCAAAAAAAAAAAGAGAGACTTCGACATTAGCTTAGTAATTTCAAAAGTAAGAACTAAAAAGAATTTCTAGAAGATTCCATAACATTCTACGACGTTCTATTCAAAAACTAGAAGAGATATACAAATACCGACTTCGACAGTAGCTTAGTTATTTTAAAAGTAAGAATTAGAAATTATTTCTAGAATATTCCATAACATTCTACGACGGTCTATTCGAGAACCAAAAGAGATAATCAAAAAGTGACTTCTACATTTGCCTAGTAGCAGAAAGAGTAGCATTTACCAGTATATTCCAGAACATTCCATTAAGTTCTATTTAAGAATTGGAAGAGATATTGAAAAACCGACTTCGACATTCGCTTTATAGCCCTAAAATAGACGTTTTAAGTGATTTATCAGGAAGTTGATGCTTACTAGACAAGGATCGGCAAAGATGGAAGATCTAACTAAAATGATACAGGCTCTAGCAGCTCAAATGGCTCAAAATCAGAACGATATGAAACAGACCATGGAAGAAAACTTCGATCAGATAAAGAGTAACTCCGAACAGCTGAGAGAAGAGTTCAAGACTGCAACCGAAGATCTTAAGGAAGAAATAACCCAAAGAATGCATAGTGTAGAACAAAAGGTACAAAATAATTTGCAGAATGTAGAAGAAACGGTACAAAATGTTAAAGAGAAGGTACAAAATGTTGAAGAAAAGGTTACAACATGTTGAAGAAAAAGTGGAGAACGAACTACAGAATGTAAGGGAAGAAGTTTTTCAAACCATGGAAGAAAAATTCCAGGACGTGTCGAAACAGCTTATACAGCTTCAGAAAGAACACAACAAAATAAAAGCTCAGGGATGTGTCGTGAATTCCAACCAGAACATTAAGCCTCCAAATTTTGACGGTACGTCCTCCTGGTCCACCTACAAACAACAATTTGAAGCTGCCGCCGCTGAAAATGGTTGGGACGAGGACGAAAAAGCTAGAGCGTTGTTAGTAGCTCTACGGGAACCTGCACTCGGACTTTTACGGTCCATTCCAGTCGAACAAAAACAGAATTATAACGCTTTAGTGGCAGCACTAGAAAGAAGGTATGGAGACGAACACTTGCGAAATTTACATTGGTCAGAATTAAATGTTCGTCAACAAAGAGCAGGGGAGTCATTACAAGAGTATGAAGCGGATATCAGGAGACTGATGTACTTGGCTTACCCAGAAATGCCAGAAAATTACAGAGATCCCTTCACGGTAGATCGCTTTATTAACGGCTTGCGAGACACGGACTCAAAATTACTTCGTGGAGAACGCTTCCATAACAGTAGTGAAGTGTTGATTCGAGCCCTTGAAATTGAATCATCAAATAATATGTCCAGGCCAAAAGTAAGAGCTGTTTCAATTCAGGAGGGAGAAGAAATGAGCACTGGAGATGAGGTCAACTTAAAAACGCTAAGCCAACTGTTTTTAGACGATCCCCTCCAAATGTAAAGTGTTTCAGATGCGGACGTACAGGGCATATTCAACGCGATTGTCGTGTCCAAATGAGGTCTCGCTCACCATCTAGTGGGACAGAGTACCGAAGAAGAGATCAGGAAAACTAAAACTAGTCAACACAGAGGGGCGGGTGTTGGCTAATGGGAATTTAGCCCCCAAAATTTACTCTATCAAGAGCTTAAAACATACTGCTGACAGTCTTAACATCGAAGGAATTATTAATGGAAGAAAAGTTAATATAACAGTAGACACTGGTGCTGCCATATCATTGCTTAAGTTCAAAATTGCAACGAAATATAAAATTCGACCAACAGAAAAGAAAATAACACTTAAGACTATGACTGGAGAATCCGCCGACGTGTTGGGGCAGACAGACATAGACCTGCAGCTGGGGAGGTTCAAGATTCGCCACTCGGTATTAGTTGCAGACATTGAAGACGAATTTATTTTGGGAATGGACCTGATAAGTAAACATGGATTTGCGTTTGATAATAAACTTAATACCCTAAGATTTGGGAACGAAGAGTTCATTTTGTCAAATAGTCACATAAATAAAGAACCAATTAAGGTGGTGGCAGTATGCACAACAAGACTAGTCGGTAACAGTGAGACCATAATTTTTGGGAGGCTGGAAAGTAAAACATCAAGCTGCGTCGGACTCATAAGCCAACAAAACACACCCAACACCTACCTCGTTGCAAAATCACTAGTTAAAACCGATAAAGACATCCCGATTAGAGTCGCCAATATTTTCCCAAATAGTGTCAAAATTAATAAGGGGGAGGTGGTAGCATTATTTGAACCAGTACAGAAAGTAACAAGATGTGAAGAGCCAACTTCCGAGGATACAAGCAAGTTACCAATGGAGGTACTTCAGCAATTTGAGTCAACTTGGCAACATCTCACTCCAGAAGAATTTAGTAAAGCGAGAGAGTTTATAGACGAACAAAGTGATATCTTTGAAACTAGGAGTAGTTTGGGACGCACAAACCTTATTCAACATGCTATCAACACTGGCGATGCCCAACCGATAAGACAACCCCCAAGAAGACTACCAATGGCCAAGCAAGAAGAAGTTCACAATCTCATTAATAAAATGCTCAGCGACGGTGTTATTGAAGAGTCATCAAGTCCTTGATCATCTCCTGTGGTGTTGGTCACTATAAAGGATGAAAGTACTAGATTTTGTGTCGACTACAGGAAACTTAACGATGTGACCAAGAAAGATAGTTACTCACTGCCAAGAATAGACGACACATTAACAACATTGGCAGGATCATATTGGTTTTCTACTCTTGACCTGAAAAGTGGGTATTGGCAAGTAGGAATCTTTGAAAGAGATAAAGAGAAGACTGCATTCTCTGCTGGAAGTGGACTTTATCAGGTTAATGTGATGCCATTTGGCCTGTGCAATGCCCCAGCTACATTTGAAAGACTAATGGAAGTCGTTCTACGAGGCCTTACTTGGAAAACCTGCCTAGTCTATTTGGATGATGTCATAGTAATGGGGAAATCATTTCAAGATCATCTAGATAATTTACGAGAAGTATTCTCAAGAATCAGGAACGCAAATCTTAAATTGAACTCAAAGAAATGTTTTCTGTTCCAAGAAAAAGTTGAGTTCCTGGGTCACGTCGTTTCCCGAGAAGGCATCCATACCGACGAAAAGAAGTTACAAGCAATAAAAGAATGGCCTCAACCTCGTGACAAACATGAATTGAGAAGCTTTTTGGGTCTGTGTACATACTACAGACGATTTGTAGAAGGATTCGCCAAAATAGCGTCTCCATTACATAGACTTACAGAAGATAAAGCTTCTTACAAATGGAATACCGAATGTGACCAAGCATTTAGAAGACTAAAAGTAGCATTATGTTCTAGTCCGATTCTTGCATATCCCATTCCAAAAGGAAAATTCATATTAGATACTGATGCGAGCAATGATGGCATAGGAGCAGTACTCTCCCAAGTACAAGATGGAGAAGAACAGGTCATCGAATTTTTCAGCAAGAAGCTATCCAAACCAGAGAGAAATTATTGTGTTACTAGAAAGGAGCTCCTAGCCATAGTTAAATCCGTAGATCACTTTCACAAATATCTCTACGGACAAGAGTTTCTGATTAGAACGGATCATGCTGCGTTACAGTGGCTCATGAAAATGAAACAACCTGAGGGGCAAGTCACGAGATGGATAGAAAAGCTACAACAATACCATTATCAAATTAAGCACCGAGCGGGAAGGATGCATAATAATGCAGATGCATTGTCCAGAAGACCTTGCCCTGAGGATTGTAAACATTGCAGGAAAATTGACCAGAAAGAAGGAATTACCTACGTGCGCCAGATAAAGTTAGAACCAGATGAAGAATGGATGTCGGCTTCGATTAGAACCACACAACTTAACGACAAAGATGTAGGACCTATCTTGCGATTGAAAGAAGAGAACAAGCCACGACCATCATGGCAAGATATCGCAAACCAAGGGGTGATATTCAAATCACTGTGGGCACAATGGGATTCACTGATAGTAGACGAAAACATCCTTAAACGTGCCTGGGAAAGTGCCGATGGCCTTACTGTGATTAATCAAGTAGTGGTTCCTAGGAGCATGGTAGACACTATAATGGCCGAATGCCATGGTGGAAAATCAGGCGCGCACCTAGGCATAAATAAAACCATGGACAAAATTCGAAACCGATTTTATTGGGTCAATTACTTTCAAGATGTGAAAAACTGGTGCCGCCGATGTTCGACTTGTGCAGCCAGCCAAGGTCCCAAAACAAGGTCCAGAGGTCAAATGAAACAATATAACGTAGGTCTGCCATTCGAACGCATTGCTATTGATGTGGCCGGACCATTTCCAGAAACTAAAAAGGGCAACAAATACATCCTTGTTGTCATGGATTACTTTAGCAAATGGCCAGAAGTTTTTGCTTTGCCTAACCAAGAGGCCGCTACAGTTGCAGAAATTCTGGTAAATGATGTTTTCAGCCGATTTGGCACTCCTTTGGAACTACATTCAGTTCAAGGAAGAAACTTTGAATCAAAGCTCTTCCAGAATCTCTGTGACCTTTTAAGAATACATAAAACACGGACTACTGCTTTACATCCGCAGTCAGATGGCATGGTTGAAAGATTTAATAAAACAATAGAAGAACATCTTTGCAAAGTTGTTGATGAGCACCAAACAGATTGGGACCAATATATTCCATTGTTTTTGATGGCCTATAGAACCGCCATTCACAATACGACAGGAGCTACTCCATCTAGTATCCTGTTTGGTAGAGAACTGCGTTTGCCATGTGATATCATGTTTGGTTCACCTGAAGAAGCACACTTAGAGGTTAATGACTATGTCGAACGTTTAAGGCAAAAGCTGCACGATATCCATGAAGTGGTTAGAGAGCGAATAGAAATAGCCAGTGACCGCATGAAAGCGAGATATCACCTGAAAGCAAACTCTTCAGGGTTCAAAGAGAATGATCAAGTCTGGCTATACAATCCTCAACGCAAGAAAGGAAGATCACCTAAGTTGACACCACCATGGGAAGGGCCTTATAAAGTTGTTAAGAGAATTAATGATGTAGTCTACCGAATCCAGAGAAGCCGGAAGTCCAAGATGAAAGTTGTTCATCTAGACAGACTAAAACCTTACCTGGGAAATATTGATCGAGACGATCAAACTTGAAGAGGAGGATAGTGTTACAAATTTAAGTTATTTAAATTTTATAATTGGAATTTATTTAGGTTTAGTGTAGTATTAGGTTGATTTATCTTAAGGTTGTATTCTTAGTCTAGGTTTTAGTTGCGTTATCTGTTACTTGCGGTCGTAATAATACGAGAACTTTCCGGACGTCGAAGGCTGCCGGAAAGTTCGAGAGAGATGGACGATCCTATATATAGGGCCGGGGTCGCGCACCAGTCAGTCAGTCACAGACAACGTACTGTAGTGGTCGTGAGATATTAACACGAAGTTAATAGACCGATTATAGTAGTGAATTATTAGCAAGTTATTCGTAAGTTTAAGTGCGTGTTTTTGTACATAATTTGTCGAAATAAATTGACGTATCGTTTTCAACAATTGCGAGTTTTAATTTGTCGTTGTGAACCCGTAACAATATTAACAACGGGTTTCTAGTGAGTACAACTATAGCAAGTTTAATACTGATTTTATTGATATACTGTACAGGTTTATATATGGTTCTAACTATATAGAAAATATGTTAATTAAAAACAATACTGTGCCTAGTGCTGGGTGAAAACTGCTGACTGCTGCATTCTATCCTTTGTGACCCACTGCGATGTGTTAATGTTTTGCTGTTACAATTATTTTATTTTGGGATAAATCTCCAGGTTTATGTCTAATTGAAATTAGACATTCAGCCCACTCGACAAAGTGGCATCTTCTGTGGTAGGTACGCTGCTGTATAAGTGAAGAGCTTCAAGTGGGATACCTCGTCGTACATCAGCATCTTCTCGTGGTAGTGATTGGTTATGCTGGAGCTTCCATTTATAACAGAGGAAGGCGGAAACTAACATCGTTGCAACCAATAAGATTAATATCACAGTGCTATTGGCTATCATATGATGATGAATTTTTTTCAATTTAGTTTCTTGTAGCTTATCTTCTATCTGAACTTCCTCATTCATTAAAGCGTTGATTGATTCAGATGTATCTAGAACAGGTTCCGTGTCGATCTTCGTAATTTGTTCAGATGTAGATTTTAATGCCCCTATGTCTATATATTGTCATAGACTCTCTTCTTTTAAGCATTATGATGTTTTTCTTTGTCTTAATTAGACAATTTTGTGAAATCTTGATAATTCCAGTTTGGTTGAGTACTACATCTTCTCTAATTCCATCACAAATTATTGCAATTTTTAGTTTATTTTCTACAATAAACATCCACGTGTTGGGATCATGAAGTTGCTTCCAGATGGTTGACCGAAGTGTCATCTTGGTAAGTGGACATTTTCAGTTCGTCGATGCATTTCATCTATTACACAATCCGGGCTAGTCTCAATATTTCTAGTTGTGGTCGGGCTACAAATGTATGTATTGTAATTTATCTTGAAGCATTTTGTCACTTCTTCTTCGGTCATTTGAAAATAAGATTGTGTGTTGTAATCGATGGCTGTGAATCCGTTGAAAATATCAAAATTCCAGTATTTGCCTTTACTTTTAATTGGGATTTGAGTTGCTTTCACTAAGTTAAACTGAGATACTTCCGTTAAAATAAAAAATCCATAAATATGAATAAATTCGGTGCTGTGTTTTACTTCTGTTCGAAGTATTGGATAATAAATAATTTGTATGTTAGATGGTAGAGTATTTGATATGTTTAGGATAGTTTTCTCGACGTGAGCAGGTGAGATTAATTCAAATAGATCTCGTCGATGGTAGTGAATGTCTAGTAATTTTCTATGGTATTCTGTAACTTCGTCAATGAAATTCATCACTATTTGGTAGGCATTGAAAAATTGTATGTTCAATTTGTTCTCATCGATACTCTTGACCCAGTGATTCATGCTCTCGATAGCTTCGAGTCCTGCCTTTATTTTTTCTTGGATCCGTTTAGATTGACTATTAATTATATGTTCTGTTTCGTTGAACGTAGCTAATGCATGTAGCATGAATTTAGTTTGATGATTTGAAGTTTTTATTAACTCCTTTTGGTTTTGGTCTAGTTCATTGATATTCATATAAACTTCGTCGTTAACTCCGATGAGAGAAGTAAGTATTCTACCAACTAGTCCCCTTTTCGGACGGTAATGTGTAATAACTTGCTGCATTCCTTTATTCATCCAATCGATTTCTTTTTGCTTTTCTCGCAAATGATGAATTAGTGAGGAACATTGAGTGTTATCTGCCAATTCTCTTGCCCTCTCACAAAAAAGATTTAATTGTGATGTTGAGTTATTCACGTTAATCGTGTCGTTACTTATTCTGAGTTTGTTAAATTTTAATTCCATCCTAAACGTTTCAACGTCAATTTTTGCTTGACCAATTTGTTCAACATATATTCCTGGCTGTAGATAATGAATGACATAGTCGGTTGCTGATGTATTTTTTAACACTGTTAAAAACAATATCGCTGTTATGGCTATCCTCCATAGCTTGGATGTTTTATGTTTTTTTATGTGTCTTTGAGGTGACTGGCATGGTTGATGTCTGACGATATCTGGTTAGTTGAATTATTTTCGAGTATAGGAACTAGTTTGTGGATTGGTCGTTTTATTGGATTGCCATCTGATTTTCTTAATGTAACCACTCTTACTTCTTCCGCGTTTTTTGCTGGATGAGTTTCAATTATTCTGGCTAGTGGCCATTTACTTGGATTGATTTCTTGTTCCTTGATTAAGACTAAGTCTCCATCTTTCAAGGATTCTTTTTTATTATACCATTTAAACCGTTGTTGCAGCTGATTCAGATAATTTGAAATCCAGGATTTCCAAACTTCTTTTTTAATTTTTTGAATAAGTTTCCATCTTTCGCAGTGATTTGAATTTATGTTTGTTGTAATGATATCTGGAGGTTCCACTAGAGGTATACCTATCAGAAAGTGACCTGGTGTTAGTACGTCAAACTCTGTTACGTCATCTGATAATGGACATAATGGCCTCGAGTTTAAACATGCCTCAATTTGGTGGATCAATGTATTCATTTCTTCATAGATTAGACGGGTATCTCCATTGACTCTTTTCAAGTGATATTTCATGGACTTAACTCCTGCTTCCCAAAGACCTCCAAAATGTGGAGCTGATGGTGGTATAAAATGCCAGTTGATCTTGAACTTGGTCATTCATGATTATATTTTTAATTTCTTCGTAAAGGATCTTGCTGGCACCCACAAAGTTGGTTCCATTGTCGCTGTACAAATCGCTACAACGACCTCTTCTTTTGGTAGATACAGTGGACTATAATTAACATTTAACTAGAGAAAGTAAATGATTTAAAAATTGTAGGTTAAATTTGAAAGAGAAATAAAATTGTGATATAGCCTCATGGAGAGGGACTTACCGCTGTTTTGAAGTTCCAAAGTGCAAGGTGTATACCTTTCCATAAGAGTTATGTGGCTTGAAGTTCCAACAGGATGATGGCACGATAATTTTAATTATTTGCGGAATTTTAAAGTGAATTTTCACTATTTTTTAAATTTAAATTTTAAAGGTTGTCGTTTTCTAGACATGGCGACGCGCAGCACTCTTTGTCTGTCTCTCAATCCTGCGCTTGCAGTTTTTTCGCACATGCGCACAGCACTTCACCCTCTATAGGAAACTATATTTTAAATTTTATGGATATGTGAAAAACACGATAGACGCTTGTAGTGCCAAAGTATATAAAAATAAAGAAATAAGAAATAAAATGATAATTCTTAAATTTAGAATAGAAATTACATTTTTTGCGTTTAATTCTCGCATTTTAATGCAATTTTGCTTTAGGTAAATTTTATAATAACTAATAGTTGACCCATTTACTTAGGATTATTATAAATTTAAAACTAATAATTTTATGTTCAAGACAAAATTTTAGTCCATGAAAAATAGGAAAAAATAAAAGTAAAATTCAAAAATAAAAGAAAAATAAAGAGGTTTTTTATGGAAACCGAACATATTGCCGGCCGAAAATGCTATGCATTTTCTAAAGTATCAAGTGGCAAAGGACATAGCTTTGAGATTGGTCCCTTTAACACCGAGTCCCTAGTCTTGACTTTAGCAACTCGATTTACACCGTCTTTACCCGGAAAAATTTCAATTATTCTACCGAGCTGCCATTGTAGCGGGGGTATAAAATCATTCTTGATTATTACCAAACGACCAACTTCTGGAGTACAAGTGGGGTCCAGCCACTTGCTCCTTTGTTGAAGTGTATGCAAATATTCTTGCTGCCAGCGTCTCCAGAAATCCTGATGAATTCTTTGAAGTAGGTGCCAACGAGTTAATCTATTAATTTTGACATCTGTTAAATCAACATCAGGAAGAGCTGTCAACGGTTCCAATGATAAAAAATGACCTGGTGTCAAAACAGAAATGTCATTTGGATCCGAGGAAATTTCAGTTAGCGGTCGAGAGTTCATAATAGCTTCAATCTGACAGGTGACTGTATATAACTCTTCATATGTTAAAATTTGTGAACCAATGGTTCGAAATAAATGTTTTTTTGACAGTTTTAATCCCTGACTCCCAAAGACCTCCAAAATTGGGACTGGGACTTGGAATAAAATGCCATTTAATTGGACGAGAAGAATCAATCTGTAACAACTGTCTATTTGCCGAAACTAGGTTAGTTCCATCATCAGAATACATATCAGTTACGTAATTTCTACGAGCCACAAACCTACGCATTGCTGCGATAAAAGCATCGGCTGTCAAATCACTGACTATTTCGATATGTAACGCTTTCGTACTCATACAAACGAATAAGCAAATATATGATTTTAAAGTACGTGGGGCACCGCGGGTTCGGTTCATTAAAATAGGAATGGGGCCACCTAAATCTACTCCCATATGCAAAAATGCTTTAAGTTGAGAAACTCGTGGAAACGGAAGTGAACCCATTGGGGGTTGTACCGATTTAGGGGATAATTTAAAACAGGGGATGCATTTTGCTAAAACTTGACGAATTTTGCGTTTTGCCGCAATTATCCAATAATTTTGGCTTAGTAAAAAATGTACTGTTCTTAATCCAGCATGTAAAAATTTTAAATGAAAATGTTCGATAATTCTACTTTCGCGGGGTAATAAAATTGGAAATTTTTTGTCATAAGAGAGAGAAGAATTGTGCAATCTTCCACCGACGCGTAATAAATTTTGGTCATCTAAAAATAGATTTAATTTTTGCATCGGTTTAGATAATTTTATATTATTTTTAAGAGAATTTATTTCTTCCGAAAAATAGATCGATTGTTCATTTTTTATTAATAAATAAAGTGCGGTTTGAATTTCTTGAAACGTTAAAAAAGTTTCAAAAATTATACTTTTATTTAGAAATTTTTTATTTATAAAACGTAAAATATACGCTAATATTCTACAGAGTTTAGTAAAAGAGGAGTTTTTATTAATAAGCGAAGTTAAAAATTTTAAGTTTGGGGTTTGCGTAGTAATTAAAGTTAAGTTTTTATTAGCTTTTTCTTCATTTAAAGTTTCAGAAGTGTCTTTTATTTCCAAGGTTATAGGCCAGTAGTCATAATGTAATTTTAAAAATTGGGGACCTTGAAAAAATAAACTATGATTTATAAGTTCACTAGGATAGAGACCTCTTGAAGCTACATCAGCAGGATTCTGAGAAGTGGAAATATAATGCCAATTTTTAGGAGATACTTTTTCATGAATTTGCGTGACTCTATTTTGTACATAGGTTTTCCACCTAGACGGATGTCCATTTTTGATCCACGATAAAGCTACTTGAGAATCACTCCATGCGAATATTTGGTAAATTTTAAGTCTGTTTTCAAAACTATGAAGAATAAATTGAATTAAATCAGCTAATATATTACAAGCGGCTAACTCGAGTCGTGCGATACTTGTAAATTTTATAGGTGCGACTTTAGTTTTTGAGCATAAAAAATAAATAAAAATTTTATTTTTATAAATTACGCGTAAATAAACAATAAGCGAACGCTTTATTTGAAGCGTCTGAAAAACCGATTAATTCGTATTGAGCGTTTCCAGAAAAAATATTGACAAAGCGGGATAAGCGAAATTCTTTTAAAAGTGGTAATTCTAACCTATAGCGTTCCCAGAGGCTACTTATCGCTATGGGAGCATCTTCGTCCCAGTCCAATCCAGATTTCCAAAATTCCTGGATTAGGCATTTAACTAAAATAGTAACTGGCGACAACCAACCAAGGGGATCATAAATTTTAAAAATTTCTGAAAGGATATTGCGTTTCGTGCAACTACGATTTAGAGGCTCTACTGATTATGAAAAATAGTCTGAACATGGTTGCCATCTAAGTCCTAAAATTTTTGTAGTTTCTTCTATATCAAGAGAAAGAGCTTTAGGGTTAATATCGGATTCTGGCAAGTGCTCTAAAACATTTTTATTGTTGCTAGCCCATTTATGTAATTTAAATCCTGCGGATTTTAATAAAAGTGATAACTCCTTTTGGAGAGATATAGCTTCTTCAATGGAGCTACAACCTGTGACAAAATCGTCAACAAAATTATCTGTCATAAGAACTTTAGCGGCGCGGGGAAAATTATGCTTTTCGTCCTCAGCTAGCTGCTGTAAGACTCTTAAAGCTAAAAAAGGAGTGGGGGTAGTACCATATGTAACGGTTTTTAAATTATATTCTTTTATAGGTTCGGTAGGACTAAACCTCCATAAGATTTTTTGATAATTTTGATGATGGGGGGCTATTAAAATGCCGCGAAACATTTTAGAAATATCGCAACAAAGAGCGACTTCATTTAATCTAAAATTTAATAAAATAGAACAAATGTCCTTTTGTAATTTGGGACCGGCGTAAAGCGTGTCATTTAAGGAAATTCTTCCAGTATTTGTATGCAATACTGCGTGTCGGGTCTTTAACTTTGTTTGAAGGACCACTCAACTATTGTTGAGGCAATAAAAAATAACAGTGAACTTGTATATCCATAACTTTACTTTATTATAAAAACGAAAATCGAACAGGTAACAACAAATCTTTACTTTAGGTATTGCATCATACCTTTTAACGAGGGCGCGTTAGCGCTTCAGCGCGTAGCCTTGTGCTTGGCACTTCTCGTATCGAACTATTTTTCGGGCGGGCTTTGCATTGGATTTTTCTTCGATCGCCTCAGAATGCGGAGAATGCGCGAAGTGGGGATAACCGGTTAACGGTTGCCACGTATTCAAGAGAATATTTTTGTAAAAGCGCGTTTAATTAATTTAATAAAGTATAAACTGTACATAAGCCGCCCCCGTTGAAAAGCTGGCTTTTCAAAATATTTTCCAATAAAAAGATATGTTTACACACCATTCAAAACTTAAACTAAATAAGTGTGCAAACACTGTAAATCTAATTAAAAACTAATCAAATTTATCGTCCACTGGTAATAAACAAACCTTAGCTAATGATCGTTTAAAGACACTTCCATTAGCCAAGCGAACTGATACAAGTCTTACAATCTTATCTACTCCAGGATGGAGTTCTGTCACCCTTGCCATTTGCCATTTTAAAGGTGGCATATTATCCTCAACTAAAACAACCAATGGACCTATCTTAACAGGACAAGGTAAGTTTATTTGCCACTTTGACCTCGTTTGAAGTTGACACAAATAGTCATTTGACCAACGAGACCAAAAACTTTGCATTAATTTTTAGAGATGATGATAACGCGTTAGTCGATTAAATGGTAAATCTTTTACATCTACCTGTGGCATACTTAATAAAGAATCACCGATCAAAAAGTGAGCCGGTGTCAACGGTAAATAGTCTTTGGGATCGTTGGAGATGGGCGTCAGAGGGCGAGAGTTTAGACAAGCCTCGATCTGCGTAAGTAAAGTAACCATTTCTTCATAATGAAGTGAAGCATCGGAGCTTCCTAAAACTCTACGCAAATGGTATTTCGTACTCTTGACAGCTGCTTCCCATATTCCACCTGTATGGGGAGACCTTGCTGGTATAAAATGCCAACGAATACTTTCTTTGTTGGTAAATTCATAAACAGCATCATTATGTTTTTTATCGGAGAGAATATTTTTTAATTCGATAAAGTGATTATTAGCCCCGACAAAATTTGAGCCGTTGTCTGAAAATAGGTCACTTGGTTTTCCTCGACGGGAGATAAAACGTTTTAAAGCATTTAAGAAGCTTACCGTTGTTAAATCACTTACTAATTCGATGTGAACAGCCTTAACAGCTAAGCAAACAAAAATGCAAATGTAACTTTTGATTATTTGACTTTTACGCCTTACACCATCTTTAATATAAATTGGACCGGCGTAATCAACACCGCATTGTGAAAAAACTCGGGTGTGTGAAACTCTAGCTGTAGGCAGTTGACCCATTAAAAACTTAGCAGTTTTCGGTTTGGCTCTAAAACATGTTATACATGATCGAAGTACATTTTTTATCATATTTTTGCCATTAATAGGCCAGTACTTTAATCTTAGAATCGCAAGTAAATTTTGAACTCCGACATGTAAATTTTTTAGATGTTCTGCTCTGATTATCAAGTAAGTAAGCTTATGCTTGTACGATAGAATAATTGGATGTTTCTGACTAAAATTTATATCACTGGAGTGATCAAGCCTACCAGTAACCCTTAGAATTCCTTTATCGTCGATAAATTGATTAAGACACAAACAACAATTTGCTATCCTTATCTAATGGTGTCTTGTTTTCCAAGCAATGGATTTCCCTTAAAAATTCTTGCATTTGTGCTAATCTGACCAAAATTGTTAACGATTCAGAGCATTCTTCCGTGGTCAGTTCTTTTGAAATCGGTTTATTTTTATTCAAAAGACGTTTTTTGTATTTGAAAATGTATCCAACTATCCTTTGTAAGCGATAAAGCGTTGAATATCAAAAATTTCAAAATTAGGTTTTTGTAATGCCGATAAGGTAACAATTGTTACCTTGACGTCTGGTAACTCACTTGGTATGGTTGGTATAGTTTCGGAAATTTCAACAAAATTATCGTTCTCTGTTAAAAATGTAGGACCGTACCACCAAATATCGGCGTTTAGTAATTCGATAGGATCTATACCACGAGAAATAATATCAGCGGCATTATTTTCGCTGCTGACATGTTTCCAATCTGTAATATTGGACAACTCTAATATTTTTGAAACCATGTTTCCTACAAATGTCTTTAAAGTACTTGGATCGAGTCTCAGCCATGACAATACTATTGTAGAATCAGAAAAATATGTAGTCTTTGCAATATTTATTTTGAGCGTTTCTTTTACTACGTTAATTAATTTTGCTAGCAACACAGCCGATAAAAGCTCTAGTCTAGGCAATGTCACTTGTTTAATGGGCGCTACCTTTGATTTTGCGCATAATAATCGACAACATTTTTCGCCATTTTTATTACTAGAAAGTAAGTAAACAGAACATCCGTAAGCCTTTATGCTGGCATCGCTAAATCCCACAATTTCTACTAATGTCGATTCATTTTGTAAAACTTGACGCTTTATTTGAATTTCATTTAAAATAGGAACTTGAGATAAAAACTTTAACCAATATGATTTGAGATTTTCTGACACTGGCTGATCCCAATCTAAATTTTGTTTCCATAGCTCCTGTATTAAAATTTTTCCTTTTATAAGGGCAGGACCTATTAGACTTAAAGGATCGTATATCTGGGACAAGATTGACAAAATTGAACGTTTTGTGACTTGAGTAAATTTTGATTCAAATTCAATGGAATATTTTAGTGTATCAAGTTTTGAATTCCATGAAATTCCGAGTGTTTTTAATCCTTTATTTTCGTGTGGCAATATTTATTTTTCATCTTTTGATTTGTCGTGTTTTGCTATAAATTCCAAAATTTTCTCTTTATTAGATGACCATTTTCTAAGTTCAAACCCCGCTGAATTTTAGTAATTTCCTTGTAAATCAGAATTGCTTCATCTGCAGAATCAACACTTACGATCAAATCATCCATGTAGAAACAACTTTTAATTATTTCTGACGTTCTAGGGTACTTTGCTTGATTTTCAATTGCTAATTGTTTTAGGCATCTCGTTGCGAGATATGGAGCACTTTTTGTTCCATACGTTAGAGTATTTAATTCATAAACTTTAATTGGTTCTGATTTTTCATATCGCCAGAGAATTTGTTGAAAAACTCGATCTGAAGGATCTACAACCACCTGACGGTACATTGCTTTTATATCAGAATTTAAAACAATAGATTTTAATCGAAATCGTAAAATTATTGAAAATAAATCATCTTGCACTATCGGACCTAAATAGAGTAAATCATTTAACGAATATTGAGTGCTTGACTTGCACGATGCATCGAAAACTACTCTACACTGCGTCGTTAGGCTTGCTTCCCGTAAGACTGGATGATGTGGTATGTAATAGGATAAGGTTTCCTTGGACTGATCATCAATATTATATTTTCGGGTCATGTGATTTAAGGTTTCGTATTCTTTCATGAAGTCAACATATTTCATCTTAAGCTTTTCATCTCTTTCTAGTCTTGACTCAATGTTTAAAAAACGTTTTAAACTTACATCTTTTGTCTGCCCCAACTTTTCTTGATAGTTCTCACAAAATGGTAATTTTACCACGAATCTTCCTTCTAAATTTCTTTCTGTCGTTTTTTCAAAGAATTCTTCACAATATTTTTCTTCTTCTGTATATATCTGTTTTTGAGGTAATTCTTCTATTTGCCAGAATTTTACTAATGTGTCATTTAGATTATCTGTCTCATTTCTTTGAACAAAATTACAAACTGATCTTTGGTTATTCTTAAAATCATTGTTAAATCTTAAACTTCCAGTAAAGACATAACCAAAAACTGTGTTTTGCATAATTGGTAGATTTTTTCCCAAAATTATTTTTTCTGTTTTTAACAACTCATAAAAAATATCAGCTCCCAAAAGTAAATCAACTTCCTTAGGTTCATTGAATTTTTCATTGGCTGGTGGTACATTTTTGGGAAAATTTATTTTCTCTTTTGAAAAACCTACAAGAGGCAACTTTTCCGTTACAATTGGTAAAACTAACAACTGTAGATTTGCTGAAAAGTCGTTAATTCGAGATTTTATTGTAACATTGGTTCTGTGTTTAACATTTGTGGTACCTTGATTTATTCCAGATAGCGAAACATTAAAATCCTCCATTTTTAAATTTAATTTTTTGCATAACTTTTCTGTTATAAGATTTGACATACTGCCGCTATCCAAAAGTGCTCTACATTCATGGAACCTTCCAACATAATCTTTAATTAAAACCTTTGCTGTCGATAAAATAACTTGATTTTGATTTATATTTGCATACGAGATTTCATTACAATTACCACAAAATTCTGAATTTCGTTCTTCTTCTTCGCATTGTTTGTTGTCACTATCGGAATGTCTGTCATTATTTCTATCTCTTACATCATGAGTGTTTGGTGCTTTAGACGAACTTGACTCACCTACAAAGTGTGCTGACTCCCTGTGGGGGTTGTTTGGTGCTTGACGCGTTTGTTTCCATTCTGGATTGCCATATTGATTACTTCTTACTTGATTTTGCTGTGTTTTATTTCTAAAATTATCATCATGCAAAAAAGTACTGTGTCTCAAATTACATTTCCGGCAATTTCCTGACTGGCAATGTATTTTAAAATGTCCTGGACGTAAACAATTCGAACATAACTTTTTTAGTTCTTCATATCTTTGACCTATTGACATATTCAAAAACTTTGAACAATTAAAGATAAAATGGTGACCTTGACATATCTCACATGGAGTATTTTCTAATACAGAATAAACTTGTAAATTGCTATTTTGTGCCATATTTCTTTTCATACGATTTATTGCAGGATTTATTGGTTGCTTTTGATTTAAACTTGACTGACTTTTTAGTGAATTTTCTGCTGAATATAAACTTTCCAAAGTAAAGCATTTTTTGTTCAAAAAACTTAAAAATTCTTGCAACGTTGGAAAATAGTCATTATCGAGTGTACCTTCCCAGTCGCGCTTTGTTTTATCATCCAATTTATGAACAATTAATGGTATTAATAACGAATCCCAATGTTGTACAGGCATATTTAATTTTTCCAAAGCTTTAATTTGTTGTGAAACTGTATCAACTAAATTTCTTAACGCCTTTGCGTTTTCTTTTGTCACATCAGATAAATTAAATAAAAGTGTCTTAACATGCTGATTTACGATTACTCTTTTATGTTCAAATCTTTCTTTTAGCAAGTTTACCGCTACATAATAATTTTCATCAGTAGTTTGCAAATTTTCTAAAATCTTTGCCGCTTCTCTTTACACGTGTTTTTAAGATACAATAGCTTTAAAGAATCGGGATAATCCTTTCTGTTGTGTACCATTGCTTTATAAATATCCCAGAAACTAAACCACGTTTCGTAATTTCCATAAAAACTTGGTAAGCCCAAATTTGCAATATTTGGAGCAAAATATGGTGTTTGTGCTGTTGTAGTCTGTACATGTGCATTTGGTTGTTGAGCTGTCGGCTTATTTTCATTTTTTAAAAAAGTTTCAGCTTGTGACAATATATCAAAAAAAGATTCTTCGTATTGTTCGCGTGTATGTATTTTTGTTCGATCTAAACATTCTAATCTTGTCTGTAATTCATCAAATTTTATTTGATCTTCTTGAGCCCTTTGTAAAAGTAACTTTATCTGCTCAAATCTAGTTTGATTTTCTGGTGCTTCTAAAAAGCTACCAAAACGACCTAATTTCGATAACAAAACTTCGATTTTATATTCCAAATCATCAATTTCTTTATTAACTTTAGCCATTTTAATTTTTTTTTTTCTAAAAATATGATTTACCAAAAAATACTTTTTTACTTTACGAGAACTTTATCTTTGTGAGAAAAACCTTTTTATTTTCGAGATTTTAACTTTAACGTAAATAAATTAACTTCTTATAACATTTGCGTAAAATTTTAGCTACTCTAAAAAGCACCTTATGCAACTACTTTTACTAATCAGATCTAGGTTTATCTATAAGCAAAAAGCGAAATAAAATGGAAAATTCTCACCCTGACTTAAGCCAGAAATATCCATGTAATCCTACTTTCACTTAACTTCTTAAATCTACCTACGTATAAAACTAAACACTATTTTCTTTTGTTTAAAAACAACTTGAAATTAATTTTTGTTTTTTTTTGCTTTATTTCTACGCACTTGTGTATCAAACTTCACTTCAACTTTCGCTTTTAGTCAACTCAGGAACTTTAAGTTTTACTTTTGAATGTTTCTTCACAACTTTAATACTGCTTTTAAACCGTTGTACTTTGGTACTTTTGTCCTTATTTTTTTTTTCACTTTCTTTGGAGATCAATCTTCACCTAAAAAATGACCTTTTCTTTTTACAAGTTTTTACTTTTGCTTTTGTTATTGTTTACCTTTTTTTTTTCAAAAACAACTTTTAACAAATATAACTTGTTATTTTTCAAAACTTTACCTTTCTTTGTACGAGACTTTAACTTTTCAGTTTACGAGACTTTAGCCTTTTCGTTTACGAGACTTTAACTTCTTTCTTTTACGAGACTTTTACTTTTTCTAAAACGAGACATTTACTTTTCGAGTATTTAACTTTACGAGTCCTTAACTTTACGTGACTTTAACTTTACGAGACTTTAACTTCAAGTGACTTTAACTTTACGAGACTTTAACTTTACGTGTCTTTTACTTTACGAGTCCTTAACTTTACGTGACTTTAACTTTGCGAGACTTTAACTTTACGTGACTTTAACTTTACGAGTCTATAACTTTACGTGACTTTAACTTTCGTGTCTTTAACTTTTCTTGGTGCACAACTTCTTTCCGTGTATACCTTTCTTTTCTCCTCTTAATCACTTTTTTTTCTTCATGCAGATAACTTTATTTTTGTTAACCGCTTTTTTCGTTAACAACTTTACGTGAATAACTTTATCTTTGTGCTGAACTTTTCGTGAAAAACTTTCCGTTCGTGACTGTAACTTTACGTGTAAACTTTATTTTTATATAACACTACTTTTTACTGCACTTTTTTACGTGAAAAAACCTGTCGATTTCCATTCCTTGCTGATACAATCCCGGTCGATGGGCCATTATATCGGGTCTTTAACTTTGTTTGAAGGACCACTCAACTATTGTTGAGGCAATAAAAAATAACAGTGAACTTGTATATCCATAACTTTACTTTATTATAAAAACGAAAATCGAACAGGTAACAACAAATCTTTACTTTAGGTATTGCATCATACCTTTTAACGAGGGCGCGTTAGCGCTTCAGCGCGTAGCCTTGTGCTTGGCACTTCTCGTATCGAAATATTTTTCGGGCGGGCTTTGCATTGGATTTTTCTTCGATCGCCTCAGAATGCGGAGAATGCGCGAAGTGGGGATAACCGATTAACGGTTGCCACGTATTCAAGAGAATATTTTTGTAAGAGCGCGTTTAATTAATTTAATAAAGTATAAACTGTACACTGCGCTTGCGTTAAAAACTACTCTGAGTTTTGTGGTTAAACTTTCAAGTCTTTCAATATGGTGGTGGAAGATATAGTAACTTTTTTTCGTAAACTGTTCCTCCAGGTTAAAAATTAATTCCATGTGACCTAAGTCTAAGTATTCTTGCATAAAGTCCAAATATTTTTGATAGGTTTCCGGTGTTTTAATTAGGCGGTTTTCGAGAGATAAAAATCTTTTTAGTGCAAGTTGGCGACTATTTGGAAAACTTGGTTCACTATTTTCGCAAAAGGGTAAAGTCACGACGTAACGCCCTGTATTATCACGAAAAGTAGTATTTTTAAATATTTTTTCACATGCTTCGTCAGCCGGGGAAAGAATAGGTTTAATTTCCGGTATATTTTCAGTTTCCCAAAATTTCGATAGTGAATCATGAAGTTGATTATTTGAAATTTGGCAAAAAAGGGATACCCAAGCGAGGGGCGAGTTTGTGTTACCAATTTGTCCCATTAAAATGTACCCAAAAATTGAGTTTAATGCGATAGGCTCATTTATATTACCTACAATACGACCATCTCTAAGAATATAAGGGAAAATATCGGCTCCAAGTAAAACGTCGACTGCTCCCGGTCTATAGAAATAAGGGTCCGCGAGATTTATATTTTTTATAATTCCCATTTGACTAATATTTATGTCATTTAAGGGAAGCGAAGAACAAATTTGAGGTAAAATAACTGCACTCTGTACTGATAAGGTCAGTTCAGATTGATTGCAAGGGCGAATGATCATATCAATGGATCCTAATTTTGATTGCATACTGGTCTCTCCAATTCCAAAGACTTCAGTTTCAATATTAAAGCGGGGTAGGCCTAGTTTGTTGGCACATTTTAAAGATACAAAAGACAGATGCGATGCGGAATCTAAAACTCCACGAAAAGTTTGATAATTACCTCTTATATCTTTTATTTGAAAAAGAGCGGTAGAAAGCAAAGTACTAGAGTTACTGTAACTCTGAGTAGAGTAGCAAGCACCTTGATTTTGAGTTTGCGAAGAGGATGAGTTACTAATTTCATTTCTTTCCTGCCGAAACGCGTTAATTTGTTGGCTATTTACAGGCAAATCTGCATTATTATTTTCTTGCCGTTGAGACGAGGATTCGTTTACATGGCGCAAGTCAAAATGAACTGAGCTATGATGCCTTTCTTGGCAAAATCGACAATTAAAAGTGCTTTTGCATTGGAAGGTTTTGTGACAATTAGAGGTACAGTTTACGCACCATTTTTTTGCTTTTAATAAATTAAATCTTTGTTGAGGCGTTTTATTTAAATAATCAGGACAAAAAGTCAAATTATGAGTATTCGAATTGCATAAAGAACAATTATTTTAAGAATTCTGCTGCGCGGTAAAAAATGCACGAGGCGTTTGGCGAGTATTATAGTTATTTTGCGGTTTTTGAGTTATATGGGGCGGTTTTGTAAATTTGGGCTCCATAGAAAATTGCGTACTGGATGTACTGGAGGCGTTAACTACAAAAAGCGAGCTACAATGTTGATCCAAAAAATTATAGATTGATTTATATGAAGGTATTTCGGTAGGCTTACCATGAAAAACTTCAAATCGCGTTTGAATCGAACTATCAATAGATTTCAACAACTTTTGGGCTAAGACAAAGTCCCAAAAATCTGGTTGCAAACCAACAGTTTTTAAAGCTTCAATATTTTTTGTGAATATATCAAGCAAGTTTCTTAGAGCCACGGAGTCATCAGAGTTTACTTTAGAGCAATTTTCGATAGCATTCCAATAATTTTGGGATAAAATGCGATCATTTTTATACCTTTTTACAAGATTATTGAAAACAATAGGATAGTTTGCATCCGAAACTGGTAATTGCGTAACTAATTCCTTTGGAGGACTATCTAAATAAGTAACTAAAAGCGAGTATTTTTGTATATTTGGAATTTGCGGATTATCATGAATCATTGTTTTAAAAAGATCATAAGAGGTAGGGAAATCATTGACATTGCCAGTGAATTTTTCAATGTCAATTTTCGGTAAACTTGGAAAATAATCAGGGGTTTGTGAACCTCCTGGAGAGTAGGGGTTAATAGTAAGTCGGCGACTTCCACCTTGCGAAGGCGGCGCAATATTTTCTGCTTGAAACAACTTATCATAGATTTCTTTGACTTGAGCAACATTTGTTTGAAATGAATGAAGATGCTCGATACAAGTCTTAACTTGTTCCTGATCCTGGTAAATTTCATTTAATAAAGCGGTGTGCTTTTTAAGGTATTCCTCTTGGACGTTGTCAAGCTCTTCGTAACTAATCTTAAAGTTAAGATGTTTGGTTGCATCAGTTTTAGCCAATTTAGCTACCGTTAAAATTTAATTTAAATTTGAATCTTCGATGTCACGAAAGACTTTAATTTTCTTTACCTTTTCAGACATAATTTTGTAATAAATTAGGCAAAGTAAACAAAATCAAAATTTGTAGATTAAATATTTTTAAAAAATTTAAATCGATTTAAAATAACCGTATGTAACCGTAGCCTCTTACATATAGGCATGCAAACTACAGCGAAAAGAAAAAACAAATATTGCGCGTTATAAATTAGGAAATAAAAAACTTATATTCCGAAATTACCTACACACGGATATATCTTTCAAAGATAGCGACCCAAGACTCCAATCTCGAATATATGTCCTTGCGTTTTTTATAAAATTTGAGAGATTTAGGTATAGGTCTCCTAATACAAATTCATAGGTACCTATTTTATGACCTATATTATAATTTTAATTTATTAATGGCATCTCTTTCTTACCTTCACACTACTAGCGTTTGCTCTCACTCTAGCGAAAATGAATTTTTTAAAATTTCAAAAAGAAAATTAAAATGGAAATCAAAATCCGGCAATCGAAGTGATCAAAATATGTAGCACTCCGATGGCTCAGATTGGGTTTTGGTAGATACAGTGGACTATAATTAACATTGGCGCAAAAAATTCATTTAACTAGAGAAAATAAATGATTTAAAAATTGTAGGTTAAATTTGAAAGAGAAATAAAATTGTGATATAGCCTCATGGAGAGGGACTTACCGCTGTTTTGAAGTTCCAAAGTGCAAGGTACACCTTTCCATAAGAGTTACGTGGCTTGAAGTTCCAACAGGATGATGGCACGATAATTTTAATTATTTGCGGAATTTTAAAGTGCATTTTCACTATTTTTTAAATTTAAATTTTAAGGTTGTCGTTTTCTAGACATGGCGACGCGCAGCACACTTTGTCTGTCTCTCAATCCTGCGCTTGCAGTTTTTTCGCACATGCGCACAGCACTTCACCCTCTATAGGAAACAATATTTTAAATTTTATAGATATGTGAAAAACGCGATAGAGGACGCTTGTAGTGCCAAAGTATATAAAAATAAAGAAATAAGAAATAAAATGATAATTCTTAAATTTAGAATAGAAATTACATTTTTTGCGTTTAATTCTCGCATTTTAATGCAATTTTGCTTTAGGTAAATTTTATAATAACTAATAGTTGACCCATTTCCTTAGGATTATATAAATTTAAGACTAATAATTTTATGTTCAAGACAAAATTTTAGTCCATGAAAAATAGGAAAAAGTAAAAGTAAAATTCAAAAATAAAAGAAAAATAAAGAGGTTTTTTATGGAAACCGAACACTGCCAAAAAGGTATCAGTTGTCATATCACTGACAACCTCGATATGCAGAGCTTTTGTTGCTAGACATACAAATACGGCTATGTATCCCTTGTAAGATTTAAATCCTCGCCCCTTTGTAGTTTTTATTTGAAATGGTCCAGCATAGTCAACACCACTATGCAGGAACGGGTGTGACGGAGTGATTCTGGGTGCGGGAAGCTATCCCATTAATTGCTCGGCAGTGCGTGCTTTGTATCTGCGACAGACTAAGCATTTTCCAATAACTGCTTTGATCGCTCGTTTTGCGTTAATTATCCAGTACCGTCTTCTTCTATATGCTAAAGTAAGTTGGTTTCCTCCATGCAAAGTATTTGTGTGAGCATCTAATATGATTAAATTAGTGAGAGGACTTTTGTAGGGCAGAATAATTTGATGTTTGTTATCATACGATAGCTGTGAATATTCTAATCTTCCTCCAACTCGAAGTATTCCAGTTGTGTCTTTAAATGGATTTAAGGTATGTAACTTACTATTTTTATTTATTTGTTTTGTTTTTGTTAAGGCGGCCATTTCTTCTTGAAAATGTATGCTCTGTTCAATTTTTAAGATCTGCTCCAAGGAGTTTTGTAGGTTATCACTTGTTAGTGGTTTTCCATTTTTTACATTTGATCTACAGTAATTTATAAATTTCTGACAGTATGCAATTACCCGAATTAATCTTGTCAATGTTGAAAATCTGTTAATTATTTCGTTGGTTAGGCAGTTATTTATTATAATTGAATGGCATAGCTTCACTTCTTCATTAGTGGTCGGGATAGTACTGTCATAATGAAAATCTTCGGTGCCTTGTAGCCATGTTGGTCCATGCCACCAGTTGTTGTGTGTTTGCAGTTTTGACGGATCAGTTCATCTAGATATGACATAGGCTGGGTTGTCTGCTGTCTTTACATGATGCCAATGTTTACTAGGAACTAATCTATTGATTTCAGATGCTCGATTAGCTACAAATATTAGCCATCTAGTGATTACCTTTTATCCATGCTAGTGTAATCATGGAATCTGTCCAGGCGAATAGCTTTATATTTCTTATTGCTATAGCTTTTAAGGTTTTTTCTGTTAATCTTGCTAAGAGAACTGCTGCACGTAATTCTAGTCTGGGTAGTGTTGTCTTTGATTTCACTGGAGCAACTTTTTATTTTGCTGTGAGGAGTGTTATTTTAGTTTCTTGAGTATTTAATATTACTTTCATGTAAATAACTGCTCCATGTGCTTTTTCAGATGCATCGCAGAATCCATGAATTTCTATTGTTTTTCCTGGTGTTTGTCCTGTCCATCTTGGTAAGGTAAAATTTTCCACATACTTGAGTTCTGACTGAATTTTTTTCCATCTATCTTCCATTGCTTTGGGAACTGCTTCGTCCCATTTTAAATTTTGTACCCATAATTCTTGAATTAGTAATTTGGCTTTTATCACTGGAGCTAGCCATCCTAGTGGATCAAATAGTTTGGCTACATCAGATAGTATTTTTCTTTTGGTAACTTCCTCTGATTCGGAGATAATCGTCTTGAATTTAAACGTGTCCTCATATGGCGCCCAATGAATGCCAAGTGATTTTCTTGTTTCGTTTTGATTAATTTCGTACACTGATTGATCTCTGTATTCCGGTTCTAATGCTTCTAAGAGGCATCGATTGTTGCTAGACCATTTTCTTAGTGTAAATCCAGCTGTCTTAAACATGTCAATTAGTTCTCTTTGTAAGATCTGTGCTTCTTCAATGCTATTTGCGCCTGAAAACAAATCATCCACGTAGAAGTCTTGTAAAGTTGCTTTAGCTGCTTTCGGATAATTTGCTTCTTCATCTTTCGCCAGACGTTGAATAGTTTTAATGGCGAGGTATTGGGCTGAAGTGGTGCCATATGTTACAGTTGTCAATCTGTATTCTTGAAATCGAAATTGTGGATCTGCTCTCCAAATAATTGTTTGATAGGGTTGATCATCTTTGTGAATTTTAATTTGTCGATACATTTTTTCAATATCTGCGGATATTGCAATTTTGTGCGTTCTCCATCCTAATAATATTTCAAATATATCTTGTTGAAGTCGTGGACCGTTAAACATTGCGTGATTAAGGCTTATTTTGCTCGATGTCTTACTTTAAGCATCGAATACGACTCTAAGTTTGGTTGTTGTGCTTGACTCTTTCACAACAGGTTGGTGTGGTATGTAGTATTTCGTTTTAGTATTATCATGATTAAGCTCCATATGTCCTAGGTTGATATATTCTTCCATAAATTGTCGATAGGCAATTTCTAGGTCATTTTCTCTGGTGAATCTCTTTTCAAGTTGTAATAATCTTGCTGCTGCTTGAGGTCGTGAAGTTCCTAATTGATTAAATTCTTTTCTAAATGAAATTCGAACAGTATATGTGCCGTTTTCGTTTCTAATTGTGTTTTTATCATAGTGCTTTTCGCAATATAGCTCATCTTCAGACATATTTTGTTCTTGATTAATCTCTTCTATCTCCCAAAACTTGGTCAATTGTTTATCCTCTTCGATAAAGGTTGATAAGCTGAGAACCTGTATCTCTTTCTTTTGTTGATTTAATGTGTTTCCTGAGATAATCCATCCCAGTTCTGTGTTTTGATAAAGAAGTCCATCTTCTGTTTTTCTAATTCCATCTAAAATTAGCTGGACATATTCTTTAGCTCCTAGCAGAATATCAATTGGTCCAGGTCGATAGCAGTTTGGAACAGCTAATACTGTATTTTGTATTTCTTCATCATTGATATTAACTATTTCGCTGGGAAGAGTGCGAGTTATTTTAGGTAAGCATTGCACAGAAAATTCGAAATTGCTTGTGCACTGGTTGTATTGTCTCTGCTCCCACTCCAGATACTTCAGCAGATATTCTTTGGCGTGGACATTTCAGTAGCTCAGCAGCTTGTTCTGTTATAAACGTTGATTGTGAACATGGATCAATTAAAGCACGCAAAAGTTCATGGTCTCCACGTTCATTTTGTACTTTTATAATTGCTGTTGCTAGTACAACGGTTTCATTTTGTGTTCCAACATAGCTTGATGTTGCTCGTTGATCGTTGCGTTCTGTTTGTTGCGCTTGATTTTCTCTCCTGTTATTTCTATGAAATGTTGTTTGTTGATTTCTGATATTTGGTTGTTGATATCTGTTATTCGGTTGGTGTTGATCTCGGTTTTGATTTGCATCTATTGAACAAACTTATCTTTTTAACGGATTAATATGGTAAATACCTCTATCCTCATCTAACTAAACAACTTTCAGCTGAATTTAATATTCAAGCTGTATGCAAGCCAAATGCATTATTTACCAATGTAGTTGAGGAAAGCTCTTATTTTAAAGACTTGGATAGGAATGATTTTGTTATTGTTTTGGCCGGATTAAATAACTACAACATCAAACTTAATGAAATTACAAAATTGACAAACCAGTGCTTTTACACAAACCTTTTAATCTGTACAATCCCTGCCAAGTATGAAGATGATACGCCTTATAAAAGTGTTATTTCTATGAAATGTTGTTTGTTGATTTCTGATATTTGGTTGTTGATATCTGTTATTCGGTTGGTGTTGATCTCGGTTTTGATTTGCATCTATTGAACAAACTTATCTTTTTAACGGATTAATATGGTAAATACCTCTATCCTCATCTAACTAAACAACTTTCAGCTGAATTTAATATTCAAGCTGTATGCAAGCCAAATGCATTATTTACCAATGTAGTTGAGGAAAGCTCTTATTTTAAAGACTTGGATAGGAATGATTTTGTTATTGTTTTGGCCGGATTAAATAACTACAACATCAAACTTAATGAAATTACAAAATTGACAAACCAGTGCTTTTACACAAACCTTTTAATCTGTACAATCCCTGCCAAGTATGAAGATGATACGCCTTATAAAAGTGTTAAAATTGTTAACGACCAAATAATCTCCTATATTTCTAGATTGAGACAGTTTTTGGTAAATATCGGGTATATTGATCTTTATGACAATCTTCGGTACTCTGACTTCGCAGCTAAAAGTGTTTTTCTTAATAGTAAAGGCCTTTCAAAAGTGGCCATGTTAATTTCAAAGGTGGTTAAATCATTTTGTCCCACAGAACAGTTTTCTTGTCTAAAGCGAATTCCTTTGCTAAGTGGCTCTGAATTGTCAGAAGCCATAACAAAGTTGAAAGATTCATCGGTAGTGGCTAGTGCTGACCTAACGCTAAAGACTAACAACAACAATAGCTCTTTTTTAGAACATCATCCCCTAGACCTTGTGGCCTATTAAAATGCGTTGTGTGCCATTTGTGGCAGCTTAAAGACGTTGCTGCCATTTTGTGACACTGTAATTAGAATAATACCAATTTGCCAGCTTGTGACACAACAAAACCCCTGAATAATTAAACAAATATCTGGAAGCAGAACTGTATTTTCCAGCTAGGTAAAACATTGATATGTCCGGTAACTTTTATACAGTGGAGAAGGGGGGGTTCAGAAATAAGAAAATTTTAAGTGCGCCACATTATTTAATACCAATGTTTTACAAAGAAGATCTTAAATAAAATACAGTTCAACCCAAACGTTGCAGCCAAACAATGAAATTCTACTTACTTCCGAGGCTTCCAGAATATTTATGTAATTAAGAATAACCAAAAAAAAATAAACAGAATAAAATTCTAAAAGATTGAATTAAGATTACAAAACTAGAAGTACTTTACAGGTAGACGGACTCCTTTAACAGGTCATAGTGTACCTACATCTGAGTCAGTAGCATAGGACTCAATTATATGAATGATTGTAAAAAAAAATATACTTCCAAAATTATTCCGTCATAGGGGAGATCTGGACCAAATATCCGCTGTCGTTATTCTACGCTAGGTAGAATGAGACAGACAGCAACCCAGTCCGAGATCTACCCCCTGAGGTAAAACAGTGTAAAGAAACCGCTAAAAAAATATAACCTCATCTCCCTTTTTGTCTCTGCAAAGTTGGTCACTGGGTTGCACAAATAATACAAAAATTTAGTTCATCGTGTGTATTTTAAGGGCTGAAGTTAAGATTAGAAACATGAAATATGCTAAAAAAAATTAAACAAGTTCGGGCCAAAATAGCAAGGCACTCCAAATTTCACAGGAGAAATTGTCTTAAATAAATGAAATGAAGGAAGACAAGTCAATATAGTAAATACGCCGCAAAATTGTGGTTATGACGTCATACCGTTACCTTGCGTTTACAAGCAATGTTAAAATTATATTGAAAGTTATCTGGAAAGATAATGTCTAAATTATACTGAAAATTATATGAAAAGATTGTCCAAATTATATTGAAAAAAATTATATGAAATGGTTATGTCTAAAGGCTTGCTCCTACCTTGGTCCTGCAATTATTTAATTGTGAGTTTGGTGTTTTATTAAACCTGGAAGTGGTGTTGTTCTCCTCCTGCTACTCCTGTCCTGATTTGCCCGCGTCTCTCCTCGTGTTTGCTTAGCACATGGAGCTAGGGCAGCACATGGTGGTCAAAAGGTTATTGGCTCTTGCCCGAGCGTAAAAATCCTGTGGAAAATGAAATGTTTCAGTTTCCTGGAGAACCCCATGTCGACTCAATAAAATACAGCAGATTTAAACAGATGAACTAAAATAACCCTACGGACCTTTCCCAGGGTTACAACTGGCTCGTCCGGCTTCCCACCAGCGTCCAGCACAGCTGTCGGTGGAATGGACAGGGCTGTAGACAAAGGAGAAAAACAATATATAGTTTTTATCCAACACGTGGTTAAAAGAAAATATAAAAACGCCAAAAATTCCCCACGTCTTTTGTCAAAAAAAAAGTACATTTCACACGAAAAAATAATTACAATTTGGGAGGCAAATATTATCTTGAAGAGTCCTCAAATAGTAAAAAAAATTAAAAAAATAAAATCGAACTTACCAATGCTCTTCCCCGTACAAATGGCGTAGGCCGACTTAAAATCCCCTCAAAAGGGTGCGAGCGTCACTCTAGATTACCCTAGACACGACGGACTCACTCCTCACAGTCTCTGGGATATCTCCTACAATCGCTGTAGTGCCAATCCAAAAACAAAGGCGATCCCAGAGACCTGTTGCCGACCCAGCCAAAATTCGTTAGCAAGAGACCAGGCACGCCGTTGAGAACACAAAAAAATGAAGTGGCCGGAAACCGTTTTGTAAATGACAGTAAAACGACACGACTGAAAGAAAAGACCCGCGGTTTTCAAACTAACCAATGAGGAAATACAGCAATAGTTCCATACCGGTATATAGGGGCCAGCACCGACCAAGGGGACATTGAAATTAGGTAAAACGCACATTGAGGTGTTGTCGGATCCATTTCCACGGTTGAAATTTTTATAACAAGGACGTCGAGACACCCTCCATACATAGACCGAACATTTGCTTACCGGACCCTTGCCGACATAGCAAGTAGAAGGAAAATAACCAGACGGACAATAAGAAGCTCAGCATTGAAACCATCAACTGTAAAATCAATTACTGGAGATCAGAACTTGCATCAAACCCAGAAATATTCGAACACTCAATCAATTCCCATATGAGCAAAGCCATACTAAGTGTAGAATTTAGTTGTACCCCAGTTACAGTCTTAGTCAAAAGTTTCCTTCGCTCTTTATAAATGTTTTGTCCAATATTCATATGGTTTAACGCCATTTTTGTAAAACATTTCTACAGTAATAAAGTTGTTTCTGAACCTGAACCCAAAAATACACACTGAACTACTGCTTAAAGGCACAAGAGTGTTCAGATGTTAAGTTACACGATTTCGTTTATTCTTTTAGTCTTGGTTTTTATCCCTTGTTTATCTCCCATTTACAAAAGTGCATAACTCGTATTTATTCCATCCTCTCCCTATCAAATTAATAAAGATATCAAAGTGGGCGGAGCCTCGGTTGTTACTGGTCAAACGGTGGACCTAAATATGTTTTCGTGCTATCACAACTAGCTATGAGGTTCGGATTGTCCCAATATCCTCGAAAATAAACGTAAGGGAATGAAATGTTCATCCAAATGTTTCCTTCCTGTTACTAAAACCATTTGTGATGCGGCAACGCCGCCCTTCCCCAGCAGTACAGCTGTTTAATTTCGTCAACGTCAAAAAGAATCATGAAATTTTACGGATAAACAAAACAGTCAAAAGTTTTTATGTGATTTTCCCGAAACCTGTGATCCTAAATTCCAATTACTATGTCCGGATAATGCGATGTGCCTAGTGTCCACAGTAATTCGATGGAATGTCTCCTTTATAAGGTAACTTTTTGGACACTATATAACCTCCAAACCTAGCTCTATAAAATACCCTTAATTTGTGTACAGAAAGACGAGTCGAAGAGCCCTGATTATTTACCTGAACAAACAAATATGTAACGTTGCCTTAAACGTAAAAATGACACGTTACATAATCCCCACCCCCCCAACTTCAAGACGATTAACCTAAAAAGGTTAATCGGAGAGGTCCGCTGCCGACTTAAGGTCTTTGGCATGCCAACTCCCTGGCAGTACTTTACCCGATGGTTCCTGAAGCTCAAATATCCATGGAGAAATTTTATTCCTAATCACGTAAGGACCAACGAATTTCGGTGCTAACTTCTTCGAGAAAAACTTCGCAGCATCCGACAAAACATAATTTTTCTTCCAAACACGCTGACCCACAACAAAGTTGGGTACCCTTGTACGCAAATTATACTGAACTACGTTTTTCTCTCCAGCCACCTCTAACCTTCTCTTAACATCAGCATAGAGCTTCCGGAAACCTTCGTTCTTACTTTCAGCTGCGGATTGTACACCATTCTCTTCAGATAACAAAACTGGGTTGGAGTAATCTTTTCCTGACAAACACATATTCCTACCAAAATTAACAAAGAAAGGAGACATCCTGGTTGTCTCATGGGTTGCAGTACGAATCGCGCAGGCAAGTTTATGTATTTGTTCGTCCAACTTCCTGTGGTTGTATTTCACATAACAACATAACATGGTTTTTAACGTACGATTCGTCCTCTCTGTTGGATTTGCTCTGGGGTGATAATACGGATTATACTGAATTTTCACCTGATAACTCTCAGCAAAACGTTTAAACTCGTTACTTTTGTACTGAGGGCCATTATCACAAAGTATCAAACGGGGTACCTCGAAGACCATAAATACTTGCTCCTCAAGATGCTTAACAACAGCTTGAGTAGGGGCTGTTCGCATTGGAAAAACTAAGGAAAACTTACTCAAATAGTCCGTGACGACGAGAATCCAGCAATTACCCTTTGTCGAACGAGGTAGAGGTCCACATAAATCTGTTGAAATAACTTCCCAAGGACGAGTTGGTTTTGGGTGAGATATCATCTGATCAGATACACCTTGTGTATCACCTTTATGAGCTGCACAGACAAAGCATTTCTTTACAAAAGTTGCCACGTCCTGGCGCATTTTTGGCCAATAATATTTTTCTGCCAGTCTGTGGAAGGTTTTATACACACCCATATGTCCTGCGGTAGGAGGATCGTGAGCTTCTCCTATAATTCTACGCCTATGATCTTTGGGGACTACCTCTTTCCAATATTCGTTAGATGGTGAAAGTTGAGGGTATTCTTGTTTGACATATTTATCCAACTTATTATCAGTGTACCTCCAATTCATAAATTTTAACGGTGATTCTACGACCCTCTTTACCATCTTTTGGTACCATCGATCTTTTATTGCTGTTAAAACGTCTCTGGCCTTCGAAATTGTATCAATCATGGGTACTGCACGAGACAACATGTCCGGGACAACTAAATCTTTCCCTTTCCGATGGATTACTTCAAAGTCATATTGCTGCAGTTTTACAGACCAACGAGCAAGTCTCCCACTGGGCTCTTTTAAGCTATGAAGCCATTTTAAGCTAAAATGATCTGTAATGACCTTAAATGAGATCCCCTCAATATAAGGCCGGAGCTTCTCTATCGCCCAAACCAATGCTAAACATTCTCGCTCGGTGGTCGTGTAAACACGTTCTTGCTTAGTCAAAGATCGACTCAAATAGCATATGACTTTGTCTCCTTCAGGATAAGGCTGCGTTAAACATGCTCCTATTCCATATCCTGATGCGTCTGTTTGAATGACAAATTCTTTGGTATAATCTGGACATGTAAGAATCGGTGCAGTCACTAAAAGTTCCTTAATCTTAATAAATGCTTTTTCGCAGTCTGGAGTCCAATCGAACTTTTGATTTTTCTTAGTTAGAGCTGTAATTGGAGCTATTATCGCTGAAAAATTCTCTATGAAACGTCTATACCAGGATATTGTACCTACAACTCTACGAACTTCTCTGACAGTTCTTGGCCTCTGGAGCTCTAACATAGCTTTAATTTTATTAGAGTCAACTCGGATGCCTCAACGGTCCACTACGAATCCTAAATAAGTCATTTCTGGCCTACACAGTTGGCATTTTTCCCAACTTACCGTTATCTTTGCATTCTGCAATCTTCGTAGGACTTCCTCAAGAGTTCTAAGATGTTCAGAAAAGCTCTGTGTGACAATTACGAGGTCATCGAGATTGTTTCCTATGATGCTATCTATGAGTCTCTGCCAAGTTGCAGGTGCATTATGAAGACCAAATGGTAACCGCTTAAATTGGAAGAGACCTCGTCGACAGATGAATGCTGTTAGTGGCTTCGATGATTCTTCCATTGGTACTTGCCAATAAGCGCTTTTGATATCTAAAGTTGACAAGTATTTAGCATCTTTCAACTTGTCAAGAGTCTCGGATACGAGTGGTAAAGGATAACTATCACGCGCCGTCACTGAGTTCAATTTGCGGTAGTCTACACAGAAACGATATTTCTTTGTGTTTTTCTTTTGTACCATTACCACTGGCGAAGCCCATGAACTACTACTACGTTCTATTACATCCATTTTCAGCATTTCGTCGATCTCGTCATCAATAAGTTTTTGAATGACCGGTGAGACCTTATAAGAACGTTGTCTTATCGGTGCTGCATCTGTTGTAATCTTGTGTTTTACCCTGTCTGTACATCCTAGTGAGTCACTCATAATAGTCTTATATTTAACGACCAATTCCTCTAGTCGTTCTGATTCATAAGGTGTAAGAGTTGTTTGTTGATCTGATGTTTCTAAAGAACAAATCACATCTTTATTATCGGCAAAGTGCCACTCATTAGTACTTAAGTTCGGTACTATACCCAACGAAATCCAAAAATCTAATCCCAAAATCAGAGTGTGCGGCAACTCAGGAACGACGACGACCTCTATTAACCTAAATTTATCCTGAACTCACATAGGAAGCTGCACTGTCCCAATACTACTCGTGCTTTGACCATTTGCCACAATACAACTCGTCTTCTTTGTCGTATCAAGTGAAAAACCAAACCTCTCGATGATTGACCAACCATGATTCCCTAAAAAGGTACGTGAAGCCCCGGAATCCAACAAACCTAATAACTTATTTCCGAGCACATCCACTTCTAAATAAGGTCTCTCATCTTTACGAGCATGACTTATCACATAATCTAAAACGTACGTTAGCCTATCGGTCGATGCTTGTTCAGGCTGACTCGAAGGTCGACCACCTACGAGCGCCTGGGTCCGTTTCCCTGACGATTACAATTTCGACATTCTCTTACTGTTACCCCTGCCTGACCATACGAATAACACTGCTTGCCTCTAGGTAATGCGCACCCGATTGCCATGTGCCCTGTTTGGTTGCATCTGTAACAAACAACGTCCCTGTTCGCCCTACCAGGTCTAGCACCTTGTGGTGGTTGTCTATCCCTATCATCTTCCTAGACTGACCACTAGCTGGTTGTTGCCTATCTCTATCAGCTCTAGCAGCGGAACTGCTTGCTGGCTGCTGCCTATCTCTGTTAAATCTATTATCAGGAATATTCAAATTCTGTTGATTTGATGTCCCGGCACCTGATATCTGAATTGCATCAACCCCTGTTGAAAAATCGTCACTGTCGCTCTCTACGTCAACGTAGGCCAAGTCAGGTTCAATAGATTGGTTTTTCCTAGGTGTAAAATTCTCCTCTTCTAAACCATATCTCTGGTCTATTCTACGACACAAATCTTTTAAATGTGATAGGCTATTGACCTCAGTAGCAATCAACCCTTTCTTATAAATGTCCGCGATATTTCCGAAGACGATAGCTAATTTCGCCTCTTCAGAAACAGGACAGCCAAGTCTTTGGAAATACGTGTTCATGACAGCAATATAGGTCCCTATAGACTCTCCAGGGCCTTGTTTACGTTTTTGTATTTCCTTCAATAGCTTCTCGCCATATGAAGAAGGAAGATATTCTGCCATGAACCTTTGTTCCAGCTGTTCCCATGTATGGACTTCTCTACGTACATCTTTGTAAAAAGTATAAGCTGACTTTTCAAAAAGATCAATGCCCGAATTCAGTAACACCTTTTTGCTAACTCCTCTAGCCTGACTCAACTCGTCCACTCTCTCAAAAAATGCGGTGACGGAGATTGTACCCCTCTCACCTGTAAATTTTAAGTTCCACTTATGCGGAGGTACAGGTGCAACATGATATAAAGTACCAGGATCACTTGACATTGGTACTGGCGACGAACATGAAAATGGTCGTGACTGAGCAATTGGTGCTATGCTACTTTGGAGGGCAGCTAAACTCAAAGGACCGGAAGACGGTTGTTGATACTGAAAAGCTGTTGTACCGTAATTCTCAATCGGCATAGGGAGTGGTGCTTGTACTGATGTTTGAGTTGGGTTTGTAAGCACTTGCATTTGCAATGGAGCCATGACCGACGGTTGGTTTGTGGGCTGTTGAGCTGTTCTTTGTGTGCTCGAGTGCTGTGGCTGCGGGAGTTGAGACTGGCTGGGAATGTTGCCAACATTTGTCGAGTGATCTGAGCTTCGACTCGTTGATTGGGTTTCAGATGCTTCATCATCATCTGAGGTAATGCCAACTCTTAGTAAATCTGTTGCTTGGCTCTGCAACCCCCCAATCAAACTCAAGGTTTCCGCAACCAGTATGCCTTTGGTTTGACTTTCTTCAAAGTTAGACGGATTCATGTTATTTATCCTGGCTAACACGTGTTCCAACCTTACAGCGATTTTCCTAAACTCTCCCCCTTTGCTCGTACCACAGAACTTCTCTACCAGCGGTACTAGACTATCTAGCTTCTTCATGCAGCTAAAAGCATCCTGGCCAAATTTAAAGGGATACGGAGGGTATCTCATACTTCCATCGGTCCTTTCTCTCTGTCTAATCAGTATGAGCTGTTGCTTCATCTCTTCCACCGATCCAATGGCTATGCCTCTCCATGTTAATTCGTAGATTAACTTGTCCTTGACTAAGTACCTTATGTCCGACAACCGACTCAAAGAAATAGCCATGGTGCCTTTTATATTCAAACTTTAAACTTTAAAACTCTTAATTATACCTCCCAATTATAAAACTAAACCACGCAATAACAAACACAAAGTTCACTTTAAACTCACTAGTGAAAATCACTATAAATTTTCTCACAAATGCAGAAAATATAAAACTTAAATACGGGCAGACGCGAACAAAATCGAAGAACACCGGAGCAGTAAGAAAATAAAATTTATTTGCATTTAAAAATGTAATCATAGTTTATATTAAGTATTTGTACAACCAACTATGACGTCCAACCCTGCAGAGAGAAATAACTACTTAAATCCGAAATTAGAATTAACAAGTAGCCATAACAAAAGTTAAAAAAAATAAAAGAGAGACAAGAGTTTTGGCAGTGTTTAGGTCTTATGTTTCACTCCTGCGTGAGTAAAACCAAAAAAAAAATGATTGCGCTTATCCTAGCTGAACTGGATTAAAATTAAAGTTAAGTGATGTTTGTTTACCTCAGCAACCGAGTAGGTAAATTTATCCCTAAATGGAACGTACAACAGACTACCTATAACAAAAAAATCCCAAAGCTGTTGTACACAGTTAAAGCTAGGGTACACTCCTGCTATTGCAGAACGGCTCCACTAATAACCTCCTCAAAAAAAAACCCAAATCGCCGTATACAATGATTTTTCTACAAAGAATAAATCAAAACCCACTTTAACCTGTTTACCTACTCTGAGTTTACACGAAACATGCATTGCTTAAGGTCACATCATCCCTTAATATATAAGTGAACGCAATAAACATCGGAACAGATGTTCATGTTATAGAAATCGTAAAATATGCTCAATTAAAAAAAACCGGTCGCTGAAATTGCGTCGAATTAGACTAGTAAGGACGTTGTGTGTAATTAAAAAAAAATTTTAAGAAAATTTACAAAAAAATTACCGATGGTAATAAAAAATTTACACAAATAACGTTGGTAGGACTGCAACTCTCTAATAATCGTTAAAATGAAATTCCCAAAATCTTAACTAAATTGATGCAAACCATGGTCAAGAAGACCCTAGGATCGTACCAAAAGGTGTCCAAAAAAAAATTGAAAAAAATTTTTTTGGTGTCGACCACAGTAGCCCAATAATCAAAAAAAATTAATTAGTGATCACTAAAATTTTCAAAAATTACTCTACCCTGATAGGTGGTTTGGAGCAGGGAGAAAAAAAAAGTTTTTTTTCTATAGCGGAGTGACAAAAGAAAAAACATGCGCAACAAGGAGTATCTATTTTGGTCAACAAAAGATTTAGAAAATATATCACCAACTGGGAAGCAGTAAATGAACGGCTAATAAGAATGAATATAACAATAAAAGGAATGAGACTTACGATTTTTGGAATCTATGCGTATAATGACGATGCAAATGTAGCCGTGAAAGACAATTTTTTTGAAGAAATCCACAATGAAATATCAGCAGTAAGTACATCTAGAGAAATTGTAATATTGGGAGATTTAAATAGTAGAACAGGTAACAGAGTAAATGATCTGACAGTTGGCCAATATGGAGAAGATGTTGTTAATGACAATGGAAACCGGCTTATCACAGTATGTGAGCAATTAGACCTAAAAATCCAAAACGGTTTTTTCCAACATAAGAAAATACACAAATATACCTGGACCAAACCCTCACAAAACCTGAAATCCGTCATTAATTATCTTATCACTAAACAAAAGACAGAACTAAAAATTCAAGATGTCAGAACAAAGCATGGATCAACATGCGGAAGTGATCACTATTTTCTGGAGACCAAAATTCTCTTTCCTTATCAAGGCCGAAGCCTCCATCAACAAAATCTTGATGATACAGTGAATGAGGAAATTGATCACTGTCAATATAATCTACTAAGCCTAGAACATGACAGCGTAAAAAACTTATACAAAAAGAGACTGAACGAAAAACTTAATTCAAGTTCAGGTGAAACCCCAGATGAGGAATACGAATGTATCACATTAAGCATCCATCAAGCTGCAAAAGAAGCACTAGGATTAGTGGAAGAAACTCCTAAAAGAACAAAACCATACTGGTGGGATGCTGAGATTGAAAGTGAAATAGAGGAAAAAAGAAAATTATATCACACGTACTTATCCCAAAAGACAGATAGAAGCAGAGAAAAATACAAAATCGCGCAATCAAAGGTGAGAAGAATGATCAGTGATAAGAAGAATCAATCATGGATGCAAAAGTGCCAGAAAATAGATTCTTACTTAGGAGGTAGGAGAAGTACCGAAAGCTGGAAAATTATAAGATCGATCAAAAAAGAAACATGCAGAGATATTATTTCACCAATACCAGACAAAGAATGGGATGAGCATTTTAAAAAACTTTTAACTGAAGATAGAGCAGAATTCAAGGAAGACGAAAGAGACAATATCATTAGAACGATGGGATCTCCAGTACCCCTCACAATATCTGAGGTCAAAAACGTGTGCAAAACCTTAAAAAGCGGTAAATCTGCCGGACCCGGAAATATCCCAGCTGAACTTATTAAATATGGCACTGAAGAATTGTTTTGTAGATTACGGAATCTTTTCCAAAGATATTTAAATGGAGCTGTAGTACCAACTGAGTGGAAAACGTCATATATATCTACAATACACAAAAAAGGAAGGAAAGATATATGTGACAATTATAGAGGTATATCTGTAACTAGTACGCTAAGCAGAATATATGGCAAAATAATAAGAAATAAAGTGGAGAGCGAATATAAAGATATGGAGGCAGAAGAACAAGCTGGTTTCAGGGCGGGTAGATCGACTTCAGATCATCTCTTTTGTATAACCCAAGTTATTGAAAAGAAAATGGCATACGGACAAGAGCTCCATCTGCTTTACGTAGATTTGCAGAAGGCATATGATAGTATACCACTAAATCTACTTTGGAAAGCGTTGGAAAAGACAAACATAAGCGTACAACTAATTAAGGCCATCAAAGAGTTATACCGCAATAGTAAGGCAAAAGTTAAAATAAAAGCAAAACTAACCAAAGGCTTTCTAGTAAATAAAGGTCTTAAACAAGGTTGCTGTATCTCGCCTACGCTCTTCAAGATATATTTGGAACAGGTCCTTAAAGTCTGGAAGAGAAAATGCCAAAACATGGGAATTCCGTTGAATGAAACCACCTTGTATACTTTATGTTTCGCCGATGATCAGATAGTGGTGGCTCAGGATTATGACGACCTCGAATATATGACACGAAAACTAATAGACGAGTACAATAAGTGGGGACTAGAGGTTAATATCAATAAGACAGAGTATATGTGTATTGGTGGAACGAAACAGGATCTAATCTTAAATACTGGGCAGCGAATTCAGTCCTGTGATGAGTATAAATACTTGGGTCTAAAAATTACAGCTGACGGAACACTAGACAAAGATATAAAAGATAGAAACGTACAAGGAAGAAAAGCAATAACTTTATTAAATGGAATAATTTGGGACCAAAGTATATCAAAACATAACAAAAAGCTTATATATAACACCATTGTAAAAAGTATTATTACATACGGCTCAGAAGTATGGCCAATCAAAGATAGAACAGAAAAAATGCTTTCCGCTACGGAGATGGACTATTGGAGAAGAGCAGCAGGGAAATCAAAAAGAGAAAGAGTTACCAATCAAAGAATAAGAGAAATTATGACAGTGGGTGAACGTACTCTAGTGGATGATATAAGAACAAAACAACTGGTGTGGTACGGACATGTACAAAGAATGGATGATGGAAGACTACCTAAACAAATATTACAATGGAAACCAACTGGCCGAAGAAAACGAGGAAGACCAAGGAGAAGCTGGAGAGAAGGAATAGATAGTGAAATAAGAATAAGAGGCCTAGATGATGAATTATGGGCAAACAGAAACGAGTGGAGATTGGGTATCGGAAGACGTAGAACGTTGTGAAACCGATAAATATATATATAGAAAAAAAAAGTTAAAACAAATGATGATAGGTTGTCAAAACGCGAGGGTTCGAAATGAAATTATATTTTAATTCAGAAAAAAAAAATATTTAAATAAACTGGTAGAACCATTGTAAGGACAAGGTACTACAATGCACCAAAAAAAAAATTTGTAACAAGAAAATCAAGTTTCCTTTCTTAAAAAAAAATTTAAAAAAAAATATTTAAAAAAATATTTTCAAAAAAAAATTAAAAATGTTTAAGTGGGGTTGCAGCTCCTATTAGTGAACCTTAAAAAAAAATTAAATAAAATCAACACCAGAAAAATCTTATTCGAGTTGTCATGCAACAGTTTTTGTTCTTTTCCTTTAAAAAAACAGTTGTCAATTCCCTTTCCTCTCCCAAAACTGTGGCAATGTGAAAAGTAAATGAGCTAGAAAAATTAATTTACTATACAAAAAAAATGTTGAAAATTAGATTTACTTAAGAATCATAAGGTATAAAAATCGTAATTGCAAAAAAACCAATCAGTTTAGGAAAAGTAAAAAAAAATATTTATGTTACAAAAAAACAAACAATGTTAGTATATTTGTTTAAAATTATTACTAAAGAAACAAACAACGTGAGTACTCATTTACTGTACCACTATAATAATGTGAACCTAAGTTTTAAACTTTGCACTCAACCCCGTAAAGAATTATCTTGTGTGCACTTTCAAAAAACAAATATGGAAACAATTTCAAGGTTCACCTATAAGAACGTTGTAAAACTAAATCTGCCTACTCAAGTGTCTTTACACACAACATCTAATCAAAAAAAAATTTTACTGTTTAATGCGTTCTCAGATCCTTATTCCCGGTGTTTACGAGATATAAAATTAAGTTGGGCCCTTTCCACAACTATCAGTCAAAGCAAAACTACCAAATGTCCAAGGGCTAATGAGACCCTATCACCTACAAATGATATTTTGAAATGAAACAGTTGGGAATAATCCTTCGTAACAACCAGACAACAAAAATCAAGAAGCCAAAAACTATTGCATTAATTTTAAAAGAGCATAATAACCTCCCGGCCCCAAATAAATTTTTGTTATCTCAACAAAACTCGGCCTGAACCCAAAAAACTTTTTATTAGACATTTCCCCTATTCCCTAAGTATAATGTCAATAAAACCCAAAAACTTGTGATTTCCATTCCAATCCCATCTGGACCCTATATATTTTAAACAGTTAAACACCCACAGGCGAAACAATATCTTATTTCAAAGAAAGGGTGAAGATATTTTGAAGCACCCTGTAAAAATAGGACACTATTATGGAAAATTGTTCAGATCAGTGTTCTTACTACTTTTTAACCTAAATATATCTAGTTCCCTCATGTGTTACTATTTTAATTCCTATCATAACTAAACAGATCACAAAAATTGTCTTTCTCCGCAAATCTGCAAGGTCCTGGAAGATTCAGCCTGTAGGCCACATTTGGATGTATTTTAATTTAGCGAAAACCGAAGTTGCGAAATCCTAAAAAGATTAGCAGGAAGTCCTCGTTCCTCGATTTCTACACTCCGAACCAAACATTTCTTCCATTTCCACCCAGCTCGCGGGAGGAAAACCCCTAATTATTGCAATACAAAAGGTACCACTATCATGTTATGCATAACAAAAAAAAATATATGCCCTCTTCATTGTTTAGTCGCATCAAAGAAAACCTATTGTTTTTAAATTTATTCTTAGGTTGAAATCTTTCATCTTAAATTTATTGTTTAACCTGAACACTTTCCCATTTATTCCACAAAAGTGTATTGTAATTTAAAAATTTGCTTCATTATTTGAGTTCACCACTATGAAATTATTTTAAAATTAAAAAAAATGAAATAAAAAAAATTACTTTCCAATTGTTCACAACTTCCAAGTTTTCATCCCTACATACCTAGGTACTTTCTCAGTCTAACACCATCCATCGTTATCCAACATAACGCTTTAATTTCAGAAGCAACAAAACGAAGATTAAGTGAAAAAAGCTAAGCAAGTAAGTTGGAAGTTGCTTTACAATGGGCGCAGATGACAGGCCCCCTTAAGTACACGCCACTGTCCTGAAATGCAAACTAACGAAAAAACTAAAGACTAGCATATCTGCCGTCAAACAACATTTGGCATGAAATTAAAATAATTTCATATCATATCAGTATCCTCCAAAAACAAAACGTTTTTTTTTTCTATAAGACCCAAACACTTAACCAATAAATCTTGTTATTTAAAATTATGATTCGGAAGTAAAAAGATTTATTTATTCCTGCCTGATCAACTAAGACAAAAAAAAGTTCAACTTTTGTAACTCAAGAAATTCCCGTTTGGTCCCCCCAAAAAAATATAACCTATCTGGTCACCCTTTAAAACTACGACCACTATAAAAACCGTTTTGACCAAAACAAGAATTCGAGAAGTTATGTTTACAAAAAAAAATAATCTTTCTAAGAAAAATCAAACTATTTAAAACGAATCAAAATTTTGAAATATTTTTACCAATTACCACCGCCTAGCATTTATATTTAGTTGAAAGTCTCTCTTACATTCACTGACCAATTTCACGGCCTCAAAATGAAATTACTTAAAAAAATTTCTGAACTTTACAAATGAACTAAAAAAAATCAAAAAAACTTATATCTATATCTGTCTCAGTTAAACATTTCTTTTGTGGTATTATATCTAGTTGGGCTTCAAATTCATTTTCTCTGTATTCAATCTGGAGCAGGCAAAACTTCTCAAGGCTCAAACATAAATGTTTGCTCTCCAATGGCCATGACCAAGCTATGACCTGAACGCAGAAAAAAATACAGAAAAAAACAATTGTGAACCAGAAAAAGCTTAATTGATAGAAATACCCGTAAGTCACTTTTAAAAAATGCACTCCAAAGCCCAACGCTGTATTTTCTACCAAAAAAAATTCACCAGTCACAAAACACAACCAGACAACTAAACCAAAGACCCAAAAAAAACTGCTCCAAAAAAAAATACCCCAAAAAAAAATGTTAACTGGACCTCTGGCGTTGATCTTCAGCCAAGGTGTCACTCTAGGGATTTTAGCCTTGTGTTTCCTAACCTCCCGAGCCGACACTAGTAGTAGTACCCTCCTCTGACCCGATGTAACTGAGTGACGTAAGATCTTAATTGTCATCCAACAGTTACCACCAAAAAAAACAAGAAAAGAAAATGACAAAGCAAAATAAACTAATTTTCCTTTTCTCCCACCACTAACTAATACTTTCAACTAAACAAAACAACCAGCTGTTAAGCTATATTTACTTTAAAACAACTCAGCCAAGAAAAATTTGTGTGAAACCCTGTAAAAATATTCCAATTTCCAAGTGGTGATATCCCACAAAAAATTAAAATCACCAAAAAAAAAATAACTTGTTGACCTAAATAAATTGACTGCACTAAAAAATAATCGGTGAAACAATTTCTATCTTATCACAAGCAGGAAATAATAAAATATAAATAAATGAACCTGCAGAAAAAAAAATTGTTAAAAAAAAACACACTACCTATGTCATATATTTAAAACATAAAAGGACCATGTCTGGAGGTCCATCCACCTATAAATCAACAAATAAAAATTGAAGTAAATTTACATTGTTGTATTTATTTTTCTTAAAAAAATTTAAAAAATTCAAACATGTTTTCCTACAAAAACTTTAAAGAATTAAGACATGAGTTGGGCTCGGTTCAATAAAAACTCCTATGCTTTTTATCCACTTATTCTTCCTTAATAAATAAAAATGAATCTTTTATTTTCCAAGAAAAAACCGTGTGAAGATAAGTTAATAAAAAACTATGAGGATCAACAGAGCAACAACGAATTTCAAATCAAAGCTTAAAATACCAAAAAATATTTAAAAAGTGTTATTTCCAAAAACCAATGATCCTGTTTTTTATTAAAAAATGATTGGGTGTCAAAAAACACCGACAGCCACTGAAAGCCTTTAACCTGGCTTTGGCTGTACCACAAAATTTTTTTTTTTTTTTAATTCCAAAAAATTCAAAAAAGTTTTTTTCCTTTTTTTTTTCAAATTAAAAAAGAACAAAAAAAATTACATCAGATGTTAAAAATACTAGCCAAAACACACGTAGGGCGCCAATTTGTGGGCTATTAAAATGCGTTGTGTGCCATTTGTGGCAGCTTAAAGACGTTGCTGCCATTTTGTGACACTGTAATTAGAATAATACCAATTTGCCAGCTTGTGACACAACAAAACTCCTGAATAATTAAACAAATATCTGGAAGCAGAACTGTATTTTCCAGCTAGGTAAAACATTGATATGCCCGGTAACTTTTATACAGTGGAGAAGGGGGGGTTCAGAAATAAGAAAATTTTAAGTGCGCCACATTATTTAATACCAATGTTTTACAAAGAAGATCTTAAATAAAATACAGTTCAACCCAAACGTTGCAGCCAAACAATGAAATTCTACTTACTTCCGAGGCTTCCAGAATATTTATGTAATTAAGAATAACCAAAAAAAAAATAAACAGAATAAAATTCTAAAAGATTGAATTAAGATGACAAAACTAGAAGTACTTTACAGGTAGACGGACTCCTTTAACAGGTCATAGTGTACCTACATCTGAGTCAGTAGCATAGGACTCAATTAAAAATATACTTCCAAAATTATTCCGTCATAGGGGAGATCTGGACCAAATATCCACTGTCGTCATTCTACGCTAGGTAGAATGAGACAGACAGCAACCCAGTCCGAGATCTACCCCCTGAGGTAAAACAGTGTAAAGAAACCGCTAAAAAAATATAACCTCATCTCCCTTTTTGTCTCTGCAAAGTTGGTCACTGGGTTGCACAAATAATACAAAAATTTAGTTCATCGTGTGTATTTTAAGGGCAGAAGTTAAGATTAGAAACATGAAATATGCTAAAAAAAATTAAACAAGTTCGGGCCAAAATAGCAAGGCACTTCAAATTTCACAGGAGAAATTGTCTTAAATAAATGAAATGAAGGAAGACAAGTTATGACGTCATACCGTTACCTTGCGTTTACAAGCAATGTTAAAATTATATTGAAAGTTATCTGGAAAGATAATGTCTAAATTATACTGAAAATTATATGAAAAGATTGTCCAAATTATATTGAAAAAAATTATATGAAATGGTTATGTCTAAAGGCTTGTTCCTACCTTGGTCCTGCAATTATTTAATTGTGAGTTTGGTGTTTTATTAAACCTGGAAGTGGTGTTGTTCTCCTCCTGCTACTCCTGTCCTGATTTGCCCGCGTCTCTCCTCGTGTTTGCTTAGCACATGGTGCTATGGCAGCACATGGTGGTCAAAAGGTTGTTGGCTCTTGCCCGAGCGTAAAAACCCTGTGGAAAATGAAATGTTTCAGTTTCCTGGAGAACCCCTTGTCGACTCAATAAAATACAGCAGATTTAAACAGATGAACTAAAATAACCCTACGTACCTTTCCCAGGGTTACAACTGGCTCGTCCGGCTTCCCACCAGCGTCCAGCACAGCTGTCGGTGGAATGGACAGGGCTGTAGACAAAGGAGAAAAACAATATATAGTTTTTATCCAACACGTGGTTAAAAGAAAATATAAAAACGCCAAAAATTCCCCACGTCTTTCGTCAAAAAAAAAGTACATTTCACACGAAAAAATAATTACAATTTGGGAGGCAAATATTATCTTGAAGAGTCCTCAAATAGTAAAAAAAATGAAAAAAATAAAATCGAACTTACCAATGCTCTTCCCCGTACAAATGGCGTAGACCGACTTAAAATCCCCTCAAAAGGGTGCGAGCGTCACTCTAGATTACCCTAGACACGACGGACTCACTCCTCACAGTCTCTGGGATATCTCCTACAATCGCTGTAGTGCCAATCCAAAAACAAAGGCGATCCCAGAGACCTGTTGCCGACCCAGCCAAAATTCGTTAGCAAGAGACCAGGCACGCCGTTGAGAACACAAAAAAATGAAGTGGCCGGAAACCGTTTTGTAAATGACAGTAAAACGACACGACTGAAAGAAAAGACCCGCGGTTTTCAAACTAACCAATGAGGAAATACAGCAATAGTTCCATACCGGTATATAGGGGCCAGCACCGACCAAGGGGACATTGAAATTAGGTAAAACGCACATTGAGGTGTTGTCGGATCCATTTCCACGGTTGAAATTTTTAGAACAAGGACGTCGAGACACCCTCCATACATAGACCGAACATTTGCTTACCGGACCCTTGCCGACATAGCAAGTAGAAGGAAAATAACCAGACGGACTATAAGAAGCTCAGCATTGAAACCATCAACTGTAAAATCAATTACTGGAGATCAGAACTTGCATCAAACCCAGAAATATTCGAACACTCAATCGATTCCCATATGAGCAAAGCCATACTAAGTGTAGAATTTAGTTGTACCCCAGTTACAGTCTTAGTCAAAAGTTTCCTTCGCTCTTTATAAATGTTTTGTCTAATATTCATATGGTTTAACGCCATTTTTGTAAAACATTTCTACAGTAATAAAGTTGTTTCTGAACCTGAACCCAAAAATACACACTGAACTACTGCTTAAAGGCACAAGAGTGTTCAGATGTTAAGTTACACGATTTCGTTTATTCTTTTAGTCTTGGTTTTTATTCCTCGTTTATCTCCCATTTACAAAAGTGCATAACTCGTATTTATTCCATCCTCTCCCTATCAAATTAATAAAGATATATATATAGCCTCGGTTGTTAGTGGTCAAACCGTGGACCTAAATATGTTTTCGTGCTATCACAACTAGCTATGAGGTTCGGATTGTCCCAATATCCTCGAAAATAAACGTAAGGGAATGAAATGTTCATCCAAATGTTTCCTTCCTGTTACTAAAACCATTTGTGATGCGGCAACGCCGCCCTTCCCCAGCAGTACAGCTGTTTAATTTCGTCAACATCAAAAAGAATCATGAAATTTTACGGATAAACAAAACAGTCAAAAGTTTTTATGTGATTTTCTCGAAACCTGTGATCCTAAATTCCAATTACGATGTCCGGATAATGCGATGTGCGTAGTGTCCACAGTAATTCGATGGAATGTCTCCTTTATAAGGTAACTTTTTGGACACTATATAACCTCCAAACCTAGCTCTATAAAATACCCTTAATTTGTGTACAGAAAGACGAGTCGAAGAGCTCTGATTATTTACCTGAACAAACAAATATGTAACGTTGCCTTAAACGTAAAAATGACACGTTACAACCTAATCATACTGGACTAAAGATTGGAACAAATGGAAATCAAACAAATATATCGGCTTTAGTATTGAATATTCGCTCTATAAGAAATAAAATAGATGATCTTTTAGTGTTTCTAAATGTTTTAAATAACCCAGATTTACTATTACTAACTGAGCAATGGCTAGAACCGTGGGAACCATGCAACATACCAGGGTATCAAATAGTGTCAAAATTTTGTCGAGTTGCCTCATCAGGTCACGGTGGTACTTCTTATAAACGAGGATCTATTACCTTTCATGGAGTTGAATGTTATGACAAGTATGACAGTTTATGTATTGAAAGTGAATTTGAGTTATCAGTAGCTATTAATCGTAGAAAAAACTTATATGTAATTTGCGCATACCGTTCTGCAAACGCTGATCCAGCAAGTTTTCTCATTAATCTAGAAACAGTTTTGCTTGACATACCCACGAACGCCAAAATAATCCTGACAGGTGATTTCAATATTAATTTTAACTCTGAGAGTTCAACAATATCTTTGTCGATGCAAAACTTGTTGGATTCTTATGGTTTGATAATGTTTGTAACATCACCGACCAGAATAACTAGTGACACTTCCACAGTTATTGATTATTTCTGTTCTAATTTTAATATTGACGAAACTGACTGCCAGGTAATACCTACTGAGCTATCAGATCATGAATCCTTGTTAGCTTCTTTCCCAATTAATGAAAAAGTTCATAAGCTGCAACCACAGAGCAGACGAATTTATTCAGGGAAAAATTTTCAAACATTTAGGGAAAAAATCAGTGCAATAAATTGGGAAAATGCACTATCTTTGGAAAACCCGATCAACTCTTTCCACTCTCTTCTACACGTAACATTTAAATCGAGTTTCCCTTTAAGAAGAATGAGTTAAAGAAAAAAAAGAAAGGTTGGATAACTCCAGGTATCAAAACGTCCTCAAAAAATGTAAGGTCTCTAAATACAATTTTAAAATTTACAAATTCAATATTTTTTATAGAGTACGTTAAGAGGTATCGCAGGACCTACAAAAAAGTAATTAAACTTGCGAAAAGGACTTTTTATGCTAATAAAATATCTAAAGCAAAAAATAAGAGTAAAGAAACCTGGTCTATTGTCAATGACATTAGAGGTAAAAATACTACGGTAAAAATGCCAGCAAAGGTTGATGCAAATATCTTAAATGAATACTACTGCACAGTGCCAAAAAACTAACTGTAAATCTTAAATCTAAATTAGATCCACTGGAAAAAATGCAACAATCCCCTGTACTAATGTCAAAGAGCTGAAAAAAATTATACACGACATAAAAAATAAAACTACATCAGGCACAGATGAAATGTCCATTAAAGTTTTTGAAAATTTAAATGACTCCGCTCTAGATGCACTAGCTAGAGCGATCAACATGTGTTTTGAGAAGGGCGAGTTCCCTGACATCTTAAAAACAGCAGTAGTCCTACCATTATATAAATCTGAATCAACAAGCGAACCCGCAAATTATAGACCGATCTCTCTTTTAAACAGCCTTTCAAAAATAATAGAAAAGCTGGTAAAAGCCAGAATGCTCGAATTTCTAGAAAGGAACAATATTCTTAATATAAACCAATTCGGCTTTCACAGCAAAAAGAACACGAATGATGCCATATTTTCCTTCTTGGAAAACCTTTATTCAAAACTTAATAATAGGGAAGTCGCAGCAGCAGTTTTCTGCGACTTCTCAAAAGCATTCGATTGCGTTAATCATACCTTGCATTTACAAAAGATGAGAATTTATGGGTTCAGGGGAGTATCGGAAAAATGTTTTGAATCCTTTCTATCCAAACGCCCACAGAAAGTTAGAAATGGAGATATTTATTCCAACATGGGTGCAGTGGATACAGGTGTGGTCCAGGGCTCAGTGCTTGGTCCTATCCAAAGAAATTCAAGGAACCCTAGAAGACGTATCCCCATTATATAATACGCAAATTCATTCATCATGCATGAAATCTCAGAAAATTTCGCCGAATCCTCGCAGGCAACACTGTAATAGGTATAAAAGAGAAATCCATGAAAAAACCATGGGCGTGCAGATTTTGTTGAAAATAAAATAAAATATATTATAGACATTTTCGTATAAAATTTTTGCACCCAAAATTATAAAATTTAAATTAGTGTAAAATATTACCGGTACAGCTTTGTCAGCCATTTTATTTAAATGACTCTTTTTACAGAATTAATTCTTTTATCGATTTATAATATTAGAAATCAATAACTTATTTACAGCTGGTAATATCCGTAGTTTTGATTTTTATTATTTTTCCCTAAAGATAAGAAATCTAATTTATATTATTTTTTTCTGGATATAGAAAAGTGTTAATTTAATCCCTTAAATTTAAAACACAAGTAAAAGGGTTTCTTTTTATTTCAAATTATCAAAGGTGTTTTTTTAGCTTTTTACTCTTTCACCTTGGTAATACATTGCTCTTAGTAAATTTTTTACAGTAAGTAGATTACTCAGACCTTGAGATATTTATCAAAATTTTTGCATCAGGATTTAAAGAGTCTATTTGATCCCCTAGTGTACAGGGTGCATTTTCGACACTTTTGGGTGTTTTCGGTTTCTATGTTTATAATATTGATATGCGATGTTTACCATCATTATTCTCTTTAAATTAAAGCACACTAAGGTGTAGTCGTTTTTTCTTCAATCTTCTCTAGAAGTTCCTGAAACCACCCAAATGATAAAAATGGGAAAGCCTATACTTATAATATAGATTTTTTTGTTATATTTTATCAGCAAAACTCTTGCCTCGAAATAAAAAGCACTCATTGGTTTATGTTTTTATAATTAAAATTATTTTAATATAACTTTTTAAAGCAATTAACTTTTCATTGTTTTTAGTATTTAAAAATAATAGGTACATAAAGTTTAATAAAGACTTAACTTATTAATACATAAAAATAATCAATATGCAACTACCTAGGATCTAGATTAACTTACTTCACATCCATCAGCACATAAGAAACCTGACCTTCCCTTTATATTTATTTATATTTTGTAGTGAGCTTTAAGACTTTTTCTTTTATTGGTCCATATTTTTCTCCTTGCTTTTATTTTACCTTTCACGTAATAGGTACCAACAAACAGTATTGACCAAAAGTAGAGAATCCCCCTAAAATTGTATATAAAACTGATCCTGTACCAACTATCAAAGCACAAGTAATGCATTTGAAAACTTCAATCAATCCAGTTCCAGAGTTTTGGGTATTTTCCGCACAAAATCATGTAGTCTGCTTTTGTGATATTAAAAAAAGCAACGTTTTTTTATGTAATTTTAGGCAAAAATGGCAAGTTCTATTTAAAATAGACATAAAAGTTATGTATCTCCCAAAAATGTCCCGAGAATTGTAGAAAGAATAGTCTATAAATAAGAAATTTTAAAAATACCATATTTCAAAAATTTTGCCCATATTATTCACTTTTATGACATATACCATAACTTTTACACCTCCTGCTGTATGCTAATGTTAAACTTACCAAGTTTGCATTGTATTATCTTTTAAGCTGTTAGGGAATTCAATCAAATCATCAAATTGACGATAATAAAGTGGAACTAAAAAAATAATTTAGACAAAAATTTTAAATAATCAAGATGATTAATTGCATTTACTAAAAAAAGTCAAATGTACCTGTAAAGATTTTTTGTAGATATTAAAATTAATTTTAGAGAAAAAAACTAAATAACGCAAATTATCCACAAATCCCGAAATTCAGAGCATTTTACCAAAATCCATTCATTAGTTTATTAAGCTCTAGCAATTAGTTTTTTTAGAAAATATTTGGTATGAGTCTGTGTTTTTTACATTTGCAAATGTTAAAAAATATGACTTATTCAGTTTTATCAACAAAATACTTTTGATTTCCATAAAAAAATCTATTTAAATTTTATTTACCAAATAAAAATTAAAAAAAATATATTATTTATAATTAAGTGATTATTATACAGGGTGTCCCATAACTTAGGGACCATAGTGCAGCAGGTGATAGAGGAGGTTATAAAAAAGTTTATATAACATCGGGTCAACATATATCTGTTTTTAAGATATAGGATTTTTAAAGAGGAGTGGGTGAAAACGGGTTATACAAAAAAAAATCTGTCACAGCCAGCTGAATACTCAGCTAATTGTGATTAAAAAATGTGGTACTCCTTTTTTTTGATAATATTACAAGTGGAGGAGGTACAGGCTGTCAAAATAACCTCGAAAATGTATAAAAAATAATAATTTTTTTTTTAAATTAATTTTTGCTTTCTCTTTTAAAAAATATCAATAATATTTCATTATTATGTCTCGCTAGATACTTGTTTTTATTAACAAAAAATATTTAAAAACATTGCATTTAATATGGCATTCATAAAAGTGTATTCCAAAAAAAGAGTATTTTCTAAAAAAATTGACTAACTTTTTTCAAATTAATTTTTTTAAATTAATTTCAATTTATTGCTTTTGTTCTAATACAAGACTACCCAATTTCATATTTTTACTGCGTTTTTTTAAAAAGTTATTATCACAAAAGTTAAAAAAATTGCCAACTTTGATGCTCTGTATCTTGACAAAGAAAGTTTTGACTCATGCATTATAAGTTTTTTATCAGACATGACCTCCTCTATCACTTGTTGGCCTATGGCCCCTAAGTTATGGGACACCCTGTATATACAAACATTAATAAATTTGGCAAATATAAAAATTAAGAACAATATTTTAATCCATTTGACTCAAGGCTCTCTTTTAATTAATCACCAGGGACTATGCAGCAAGTAAGTGAAAAGAAAGTAAAAAAAAAAAAAATCTGTGTAATAGTAGGTAATACCTTTTTTCTTCTTATAGTTATATTTGTTAATTCTAACTACTTTTTTACATCATTACATGATGATCAAACATCAAAAACAACCAATGAAAATATATTATGTATACTTTATAATAAAAAGAGATAGTTGAATATTTAACTACTAACCACTAGTAGTAAGTAGTTTTCTTAATTTGAACTCGTCTTTAACACCTGACCTTCCTTACCTAGAAGACAAAAACTCAAAGTTTTCACTCTTGGGCAAGGCATTTGGTACAAGATAGTGCCTACCAGTAGGTGCTAAACGAACATACTGAGGATCAAAGTGGTCAGAACAAAGACATGCCCATTTTGACAGAATTTTTTCCTTATTAAGGTCAATAATCTCCCTCCAAAGCTCTCTCTTGTTTGGATCAGTGGGGAACCTAGAAAACTCATAAATTTGAATATTTTTAAAATGTTTAATAACTGTACAGTAGCATGACATAACATAACATTACATATTGAAAATGGTTGTTTACATAAGAAATATATTTTTTAGAGTTATATATTATTGCCAGAATAAATTAAGAAACTTTTCCAAAAAAACCCAAACACTAGAGGTGGGAAAATAAGGGAATTTGTAACAATAAATAATGTTTCTTAAAACTTCTTTGTAAAATAAATCACTAATATTTTTAAAAAAAAGTTATAAACCACACCACTGTCTTAACAAAACGTAAACAATATGACGGTTTTTTGAAAGAGATTTAAACTTACCGGTGAAATGATAAATCCAGCCACTTCTCGTCACTTTTATCACACAGAATGCACTTCTTAGGCATTTTTAAAGTTATTTAATAAAAAAAATCTTTATTTTGTGATAAATATCCCAAAAAAACAACTAAAACACACGTTTATTCGGATAACCTCTCAAAGGCAATGATAAATGATGCAAGGGTGACGTTTGGTCTACATGGTTGCCGCTATTAATTTAATGTTCTGAATAATAGCGAACGAAAATCAGTTTTTTGTATTTTACGCGAGAACGTAAACCGTAGGGCAAAATTTAATGTATGAGAAATATTACCCATAGGATTCCCTACAATCGGTCTCCATAGTCTAAAGGTCTACAACCACAGGAGAAAATTTCCAAAAATTATGTTTTTTGCAATTTACGCAAAAACGGTAAGTCATAAAAAAAAACTTTATTGACATAAAATGATCAAGACACAATTCTCTACAATGCGACAATGACAATTTACAGCTCTACAACCACATGTGTTGAAGACAGAGGGTGCCGAAAATGCCCATTATATACTTTTTTGCGTTTTACGCAAAAACCATAAATCATAGAGCTGTAACTCACATAGGTGAATTGTAGAGAATGGCGTCCTGGAGATTTCTTGTCAAAAATGTTTTTTGCAAATTTGGCGCCCTATATGTTCTACACGTAGTTGTAAACCTATGGCCCAAAAGGAAAGAATGTAGAAAATTGTGTCCTTTAACATTTTATGTTTATAAAGTTTCTTTCTACGACTTACCGTTTTTGCGTAAAATAAAAAAAACACAATTTTTGACAACTTAGCCGCCATCTACCTTCTAAACATGTCGTTGTAGACCTATAGACTATGGAGATTGATTGTAAAGACTCGTATGGGTAATATTTCTCTTAAATAAAATTCTTCCCTACGACTTACCGTTTTTGCGTAAAATGCAAAAAACTGATTTTTGTCAATTTTGGTGCCAGCTATTTTCTATACATGTAAGTCTAGAGCTATAACCTTTAAAGAAAAATTGTAAAGGAATTTTTGGAGTGTAAACTTCTTTAGGCGCGTTTAGCAGTTTTTGTGGGTACTTAATTGAACTGAGCCGTTAGGCTCGGCTATTCAACGCTCATTCGGGTGAAGTCGGCTCGAGTCGACTTACTGTGAGAGGAACATTCAGCGAGCAATATGATGATGCAGATGAAGGCCAGTATTATTAATTTCGCCTTGCTAAAGTTTACAGTTCTGCCATGTCTATAGCACACACAATTTTTTTTGTCAACAAAGATTTTCTCTGCGACGTTCCATTTTCGCGTAAAATCAAATCAAAAAGCTTTTTGAGTTTTTCAGAGTTGCCCAGGGGAGGGTTGTAGACTAATTTTTTTAAGCTATTATATATTATATAAAAAAAGGTTTTTTTAACTTTTGTGATCACAACATTTAACTTAAATTTATATAGACTAAAAGCAAGTGTTATTTTTATACCGAAAACATTTGTAGTGAGAACAATAATTAATAGTTAAAAGTGCAGTTTAGTCTTCTGGTTTTAATAACTTTTTAAATACCACCTAGGAAGACAAAATTAATAAACTATTTATGAACTCTAACCTCACACCAAAGAAATTTAATTAAACTTACTTTTAGTTGAATGTTTTTCACACTGACATGGAGTCCCGTTTTTTCAGAAAACCGAAAACCAAATCAATATTTTAAACTGCGCATTCGCTACCGTACTTTTTCTTCTCACATAAAATTATCTCTCTCTCAGCTGTGGTCGAGCATGTGTCAAGTTAGTAAGAGGAAGATAATTTTATGTGATAAGAAAGAGATAGGTGCGCATGTGCAGTTAAAAAAAATGGTTTGCATTACAGGATATAGCCGCTAGTTATTTTGTGTTCCTGCAAAAAACAAACTCAAGTTGGTTGACTGCACAAAAATTGCAATTTTGTGCTAATCGTTGTACGTTCTATAAAAATCGACAAACAACAATCTTCGAAAAAAAAAACAATTTTAGCTGATTATTTCTAATTTATACTTTCCTTTTAATTCCAAATAGGTAAGGATTTAAACCGCCACGCAGATCTATACAAACAGGGACTTAAAAAGCAAATGTTTTATGATTTTTATTAAGTTTAGGTACCTATGTAAACAAAAATTTACCGATTGATTATTGGATAACATATTCTAACTTTAAAAAAACTTTTTTTCAAACAGTTATATACATATGTGCATATAGGCAAACAGCCAGATATGCATACATACATATCTAGAGGTTATACTTACAACCTAGAATCAAATTGTATAGAAAAACATTAGTAATGATAAAATCTCAAAAAAAAATTAATGAAAACATTACCTTTTCTCACATAGGATGGTAAACATATTCTATTACAGGTACATGTATAGCAATCCAAAACGTAAGCCGAACTCAAAAACAAAATATTCTTTTGATTTTTATTAGTTACCATTTTACCTATGTACCTACTTCAAAATTACAAGTTATAAAAGTACTGGCAACATTGTTGCGAATTTGAAAGAAACCTTCAGTATAATACTTTTTATGTCTGATGAAGTTTAGGATTTCTATACGGGGTCTACCTTTAGTTGAATGTTTTTGGTCCTATCCTATTTCTGCTATATATTAATGACCTCTGTCTGCTTGACATAAAGGGATTACTGCCAATTTTTGCGGATGATACGACTATATTGTGGCATCACAAGGACGAAACCCTTCTTAAAACAATAGTTAAAAATGATATGGAACTTATCAAGCAATGGTGTGATGCAAATTTTTTGTCTCTCAATGTTAGCTCCCGCTAAATTTCGCGGTGATTGTAAATTTTAAAACCACACAATTGAATGACGAACAGAGTGCATTTTCGCGCATTTTGGATATGCGCACCAAGAATCAGAGAGATCCTTTTTCGACCGCCTCGAGAAACGGCGTGTTAATTTACTTTCTCCAACTATTTCAAATTTCTACACTTGAAAGTGCTCGATTTTGGTGTACTGAAGCATAGAACTAGAAACTTCAGCCCTTCAGCTACGTGGTGACATCATTAGATCCAGACAGGGGCCCCTGGGAAGTGGAGAAATTGGCTGCAAACTGGTGAGTGCTTTGTCTCTGATTTCCGTTGTGTGGTACCCACAATTAACCTATGGACCTTTTATTTCGTAATTTCATATCAATATAATTATGTTTGTTCGCGCTTTCATTAATTAAAATATATACAGTCCATTGCAGTTATCGTTTTTCTTACTGCGGGCATAACATAAGTGTTCCTTCGACCGAATTATTTAAAATTTACTCCATACGACGGTATTAATAAGTCGGCCATTTTCACGCCGAGATCAAGGCCTTGAATTTTGCCAATCGTATTGAAACGAGAGAGATTTTCGCTCGACCTTCGGTAGCGGCGCAGTTCACCTGATTTTCGGTCCGCTGCTGTGGTAACGTACCGTGGTCATTCAGTAAACAAATCGAAGCAATCAAAACAAACAAGCACATGTTCAGTGTGTTAGGTGTGTTCCATATCATTTCGATATTTAAAACAATTTTCATCAATTGCGATAAATTAGCGCATACTTTCGACAATTCGTCATTTTTCTATTTCAGAAGCATTAATTTAGCGTTAATTGTATATTTACCGACATTTCTGTGATTAGATGTGTTCCATATCATTTCGATATTTAAAACAATTTTCATCAATTGCGATAAATTAATGCATATTTTCGACAATTCGTCATTTTTCTATTTCAGAAGCATTAATTTAGCGTTAATTGTATATTTACCGACAATTTCGTCATTTCAAAGGTAAAATCATGTCTGTCAAAAAAGCCGTGCAAAAACGCAAGGGTTTTTTATCTGCGATCACCGAGTGTTATGTGTTTTCACAGACCGCGGCAACAGACGAAAAAGCGAAAAACGAGTGAGGTATTCCGATTTTGACGAAACTTTCGATAAATGCATGTTGGCACATAATGATGTCATTATGTTAATAGACGACTCGGACGACGAGTTTAAAACGCAGGATGCGATCCTTTCAGAAGCTCGTAAATATTTTTATGCGTGTAAGGGGGTTTACTCTAAAATATTTCCGGTTGAGGCCCCATCCTTTTCGGGATCATATGTTCGACAAAACGAAACTCCAAAACTCAAAGAGTTAGGTATTCCCATATTACGAGGTGATAAAAAATTATGGCCAAGCTTTTTCGATCTTTTTAATAACATTATAGATCAAAATCAAAGTCTAAGTAACGTTCGAAAACTTCAATAGTTATTTTCATATCTCGAGGATGAGCCTTTAAAATTGATATCAGGGATTAGCCTATCTGATCAAAATTATAAAATTGCTTACGACAAATTAGTCAATAGATATCAAAACAAGCGAGACCTCGCAAATGATGCTTTAAGCACAATTATGAACTCCACATTAAAAAACGAGTCAGCTAAAGAATTGCGTAATTTAATTGACACCTTTTCTGAATCCCTAGAAATTTTAAAATCACTTAGCTTTGACGTTGACAGTTGACACTTTATTATTTTTTTCATTTTGTTAGAAAAATTGGATATTCCGACGCGTTCAAATTTCGAAATGAGTCACGCCAATACTAAGACCGAAATTCCCACTTTTCAGTCACTTTTTCAATTTCTAGAAAAAAGATGTAAAGTTTTGGAATCACTTCCTCAATCAACAGCACCCAAAAAGGTGCCTTCCTATCAAAAATCAAATTCTATGCAAAATCAGTTTGGGCAAAAGCCTACCTATCAAAATTCAAATTCTATGAAAAATCAGTTTGGGCAAAAGCCTACCTATAAATCATCCAATTCGCCTTTTATAGGACTGGCTGGCACCTCAACTAATTCAAGTACGGGAATAAAATGTTTCCGGTTTTTTAATTTCTTGATCTCTCACCTATCGATCGCCTATCTTTCGTCAAGCAGAAAAAATTATGTCTAGCGTGTTTTCATCCCTTGCATGGGGTAGATACGTGCAAATCAAAATATTCATGCAGGACTTGCAATAGTAAAAGGCACCACACTTTAACTCATATCTTAGAAACTAATCAAGAGTCTGGAAGCCAAGATACTAGTCCTGTCATTCACACACCACCTGTCAATAATCTTCATGTGTCATTAAATGCCTCAGGACCTTCAGGTACCTTTCTTTTATGCACCGCCATAATAGATGTTATGGACGGTTGCGGAAATTTTCAACCTGTAAGGGCACTGCTTGATTCTGGATCACAGACAGGATTCATCAGTGAAAAGTGTATTCAGCGTCTTAATCTTCCTAGGCAAAGTTACACCACTGAAATATTCGGATTAAATCAGATGTCTTCTTTTACTTCCAAAGGGCTCGTTCAATGTCACATTAAGCCACAAGGACAAGTCACTCCTTTACTTAATTTCGAAGCAATTGTTGTTCCACAACTATGTTCCAATATGCCTACATTCTCTTTGAACGATAATCAGTGGAAACACTTGCAAAACCTTAAACTTGCCGACCCATCTTATTTCAAATCTAGACCTGTGGACCTGGTTATTGGTTGCGAGCTATTCGCACAGATATTCAAGGAGGGCAGGGTTCTTGGACAGGTAGGGCAGCCTTCAGCCCTTAAAACTATCTTTGGCTGGGTCGTCATGGGAAAGGTTGACGAAGTAGGTAGTCTTACGGAACGAACCAGTTGTTTTTTAACGAGTCATTCACCTCCTTTAGAGGTCATTCTCCCTAGGTTTTAGGAAATCGAACATTTACCTAAAAAACAAATCTTATCAAAGGAAGAAAAACAAGCAGAATCAATTTTTACTGCTAGTGTATTACGGCAACCGAGCGGTAGGTTCATGGTAGATCTTTCGTTTAAAGATAAAATAAACCCTGACCTAGGAAATACTTATCCGCAAGCTTATCGTAGATTTTTACTTCTAGAAAATAGATTAATCAAAAATCCTGATCTGTACACTGCCTATTCAAGTTTCATGCAAGACTATATCGATTCTAATCATATGAGTCTAGTTTTATCTAGTCAACCAAAAGACGACGTATCATGTTTTTTAGCACATCATTGCGTACTAAAGCCGGAAAGCTTAAGTACAAAATTAAGGGTAGTCTGGGATTGTTCGGCAGTCACCCCAAAAAATATTAGACTCAATGACACGTTGTTATCGGGACCGAAACTTCAAAAAGATATTGCTTCTTTACTCCTTACGTTTTGTCTTAATCCTATTGCCTACATTGCTGATATCGAACAGATGTTCCGTCAAGTCCTTATCAATCCTTATCACCGTCCTTATCAAAGGATATTGTGGAGGTTTTCTCCACAGGACCCACTTTCAGTGTGGGAACTACTACTTTTGGCATGACATGCTGCTCACCTTTTCTAGCCATGCGTACATTAAATGAGCTGGCAGAGAGAGAAAAGGAACGTTTTCCTATGGCTAGTACTGTTCTAAAAACGTCAATCTACATCGACGATATCTTGGGAACTAGCCCTTCGCTTTCTGAAGCTCTTTCCCTTCAAACGGAACTCAATGATTTGTTGAAGTCGGGAGGATTTGAACTTAAAAAATGGGCAAGCAATTGTCCTGAGTTATTGGCAACATTGCCAGAATCCGATCGTCAAATGCCTCTCTCTTTTGACAAGGAGGAACCACACTTTATCAAAGTTTTAGGACTTCAATGGCATCCAAAAAACGACATTTTTTCTTATCAATGCCGAATGAAGGACAAACCCCCAACCAAACGTTCTATTTTATCTATCATAGGAACAATCTTCGATCCCTTAGGTTTTCTTTGTCCCTTGTTGCTACAAGCAAAATTTATTTTGCAACAGTTGTGGATATCGAAAATAGGCTGGGACGAAGAACCAGATTCTTCTATCATCGACTCTTGGAACAAACTTCGTTCTGAATTCCCGCTTCTTTCCAATTTTCAATTACCCCGACAAATCAAACTGTCAAAAATAAATACCTGTCAAATCATCGGCTTCTGTGACGCTTCAATTCGAGGCTACGCAGGCGTCGTATATTTTCGTGTAGAAGAGGAAAACAATATCTCTGTTTCTCTCATATCTGCAAAATCTAGGGTCGCGCCTATAAAGTCACAAACTTTGGCTAGGCTAGAACTCCTAGGCGCATTTCTTTTAAGCGAATTAATTGACTTCGTTTTATCTAGCTATGAAGGAAAAATAACTTTTACAAATATCGTTACTTTCTGCGATTCGCAAGTCGTATTGCATTGGCTTTCATCCCCTCCTAATCGCTGGCAAACCTTTGTTGGAAATCGAGTCAGTAGAATCCAAGAAATCATTCCCTCAAACTCGTGGCGCTATATTCCTTCTGCTTTAAATGCAGCCGATATTGCGTCACGAGGGGCCACCCCTTCACAGCTCATGTCACATGACATGTGGTGGAACGCACTGTCGTTTTTGTGGTCTCCCGAAAACGAATGGCCCGATTTTCATAAATCAAAAAGCCGATTGATTTCGGAGATATTAATCTGGACGAAAAGCCAAAGGTCTGTTGTAATGCGATAATTGACGTTAACTTCTTAGATCAGCTTCTTATCAAATATTCATCTATATCAAAAATTCAACGTATCATTTGTTATGTCCTTCGAATAGTTAACCTTTTTCAAAACCATTCCTATCAAAAACACACTAAGCCGCCGGACCAAAAAGTTATTTTTGAGAATATTGTTTTTTCTACTACCGGTGAGATGCAAAGTGCGTTATACCTTCTTATCAAACGCGTTCAAGGTTCTTGTTTTTCTGAGCTTTTTTCCGCGTTATCTAAGGATAAACCAATACCGAAACCTTTCCGAAAACTTTCACCTTTTCTTGATGAAAATAATATCATTAGAGTCGGTGGCAGATTACAAAAATCTGACCTTTTGTCTTATTCTGCAAAACACCCCGTCTTACTTTCGAGTATCCATCGTTTAACTACTCTTCTTATCGAGTCCACTCATCGACAATACCTTCATCCGGGGTTTAAAATATTACATAATCTGCTTTTACAGCAATTTTGGATATTATCCGCCAGACGGGCAATTCAAAGAACCATATCCAAGTGTTTGCAATGTTTTAGAAGCAACCCTAAACCCTATAGACCGCCCATAATGAGTTCGCTTCCCGCTCATCGAATCAATCAACTTAAACCTTTTTCGAGTGTAGCTATCGACTTTTGTGGACCTTTCTTTGTGATTTCTCATCGTTACCGTGGTTGTAAAGCTTTCAAATCGTATGTCTGTGTGTTTGTCTGTACGGCTACACATTGCGTGCATTTGGAATTAACCATGGAACTGTCCACCGAAGGGTTTGTAGGTGCATTCCATCGATTCATTTCCAGACGTGGAAGCGTGACGCAATGCTGGTCAGATCAAGGCAGTAATTTTATAGGATTTCGTAACCAATTACTTAATTACGCAAGAAGTGCGGCCACCAGACTTTCTATTCGTTGGCCTGGCAGAAGCTGGCGTCAAAAGTTTTAAAACTCACTTTGTTCGAGTAGTCGGCGACCAGAAGTTGTCCATCATGTAAATGTTCACCCTTACATGTCGCATAGAAGCCGTACTTAATAGTCGCCCTTTATCTCCTGCCTCTTCAGACCCACAGGATCTTCAACCTCTTACCCCTGGGCATTTTTTGACCCTTGAACCCCTTAATTCAGAAATTCCGGAGTCAGATTTGTCCGAGGTTCCCCTAAATCGGCTCTCGAGATGGCAACTAATCCAAAAACTACATAATGATTTTACATACGCTACAACAGCGACACAAGTGGGCTGATTCGTCCCCAAATATCAAATTAAATGATTTGGTTATCATAACAAGTGATCACATCCAATCACCTTTGAAATGGCCGGTCGGTCGGGTCATCGAATTGCATCCCGGCGGAGACGGTCAGGTGCGTGTTGCGACGGTACAAACGGTTACCGGTGTTTACAAGCGGCCAGTTGTAAAACTGTGCCTCTTGCCGAATTAAAAGTAATTTTAATTTTTTCTACCTATTGAAGTCAATTATTACAATAGGTAATTCTTTATTATTATTTTTTTTTAATTTTGTTTGTTTGTTTTGACTTTTTCGGGTTTTCGTTATCTCTAAATAAACTTACGCTACTTATCTGTTTTTCATTCATTTATATTTATCGGTCGATCATTTTTTTTTTTATCTATAACTGTCCGGCTGATATTCTAAAATTGTGTGTTTTGGAGGGCAGTTATGTTAGCTCCCGCTAAATTTCGCGGTGTTTGTAAATTTTAAAACCACACAATTGAATGACGGACAGAATGCATTTTCGCGCATTTTGGACATGCGCACCAAGAATCAGAGAGATCCTTTTTCGACCGCCTCGAGAAATGGCGTGTTAATTTACTTTCTCCAACTATTTCAAATTTCTACACTTAAAAGTGCTCGATTTTGGTGTACTGAAGCATAGAACTAGAAACTTCAGCCCTTCAGCTACGTGGTGACATCATTAGATCCAGACAGGGGCCCCTTGGAAGTGGAGAAATTGGCTGCAAACTGGTGAGTGCTTTGTCTCTGATTTCCGTTGTGTGGTACCCACAATTAACCTATGGACCTTTTAATTATTTCGTAATTTCATATCAATATAGTAATAGTAATAGTAATAGTAATGTTTAGTTGCAACAATAATCGATATTACAGGTATAAATTACAAAATTTTCATAAATATGTGCAAAAAGGAGCTGGGAACAACTCAAGGAAGATCAAAGCCCAGCCCCTAGGAATAGGGAGAATAAACTTATATATAATATTAAAAAAATATTAAATAAAAATAGAGGTATTAAAAATTAGTGCTAAGTAAATTAGTTGTACATAACATAACATAAAAAATTAAAATATATTAAGGAACCACTAATTGAGAAAAAGAGCACAATAACCAAATGCAAAACTTTTTTGTATGTTTGCTCGCGCTTTGATTAATTAAAATATATACAGTCCATTTCAGTTATCGTTTTTCTTACTGCGGGCATAACACTTAATTTAGAAAAAACTGAAGTGCTTAGTTTTCGATTTAATTTTGATGACCTAAACCTGTCTAATCAATTAATTTGTCAAAATCAGGAAACCAAATTCCTTGGTCTTGTTATTGATGACAAATTAAATTTTTCCACACATATTTTAAATCTTAATAAAAAAATAGCAACGGGTGGTTATGCAGTACGACAAATCCATTCTAAGCTTGGCCACGATTTAGCGAGGTCCGCGTATTATGGCCCAGTTGAATCACACTTGCAGTATGGCATAGCTTTCTGGGGAAACTGCATAAAGCAACTGTTTAAATCCGTTTTTACTCTGCAGAAACGCTGCATTCGCTACATCTGTGGAGCAAGGCTCAGAGATCACTGTAAGCCTTTGTTTAAAAAGGAAAACATTTTAACATTATTAAGCCTATTTATTCTAGAATCGGTATGCCTCAAACATAAAAAACATAAAAACAATACTCATAACCACTCACACCTAACGAAAAATCGAAACAATGTACTTCTGCCCATACCAACGTCCTCTTTGACTCAGAATTCAATTATTTACAGAGCCATAAAAATCTATAACAAGCTACCATCTATTTTAAGAATTATCACTGACTGTGGAGTGCTCAGGAGGACGGTAAAACAATTATTGGTCGAAAAGGCTCATTATACATTGGAAGAATATTTTAATGACGATTTGTAACTAAATATTTGCTTAGTAAGTTTTGCCAGTTCTCTGATAAATTAATGTTTGTTTGTTTGTTTTTTATCTCATTTGTTAAAGGTTTATTTTATTTAACTTTGTATGAAGGCATATATGTGTGTATGTATGTATGTGTGTGTATGTATGTATGTTTGTGTATCTATGTGTATGTATGTGTGTGTATGTATGTGTATATATATATATATATGTATTTTTAATGTTATTTTAACTTTATTTTAATAATTTTAACGAGCGTCTTACTAAAACGCACTTAATTGTTGAATGTCATTTTAGTGTGTTACTTTATTTTAGATAACTGCTTGATTTCAACCAATTGAACGTACACGTATTCTAGAGATCTGAGCCCTGAAGGGGAGAAAAACTAGAGATATCCCAAAAAAAATAACCCCAAAATTAAATTCGCCCCGCCTGGGAAAACAGAGTCTATTAAACAAAAAAACAAAGGAAAAAAATCGGCAACACGCTAGAAGCTTACCTTCTGTAATTCTGCTTGCTATCCCACAATTTCACTGGCGGCGCCGCCCCTTCTTGCGACTGAAATTTCGGTCTTCAACCCGAAAACACGTGCGACTTCTTTTCGTTTTTTGGCGGAAGTGGTTTCTTCATTCTCCTGTCACGTGAGCAAAAACCGCGCATGATCGTACCAAAATGATCAGGTGATCAAAAAGAAAATAACTTTCAACAAAGGGAGAAATTATCACCTGATCGGAATTTTTCCCAAACAGGACTTTCTTTTTTGAAGGTTTTTGCAGAAAGCCCAAAATATCAAAACAAACTTTAAGGTTAGGTTTTCCAAAAAATTCAAAAAAAGAAAAATAACTGGCAGCATTAAACATATTCCAACAATTAATGTCTGGCATCTTTTATTTAAATTATTTTTATGTTATTATATTTTTTTAAGCTGCCCTAACGAAAACTATTTTTAACCCTAACAATTAATATTTAAATTTAACTTGGTAAAAATATGCACAGCCTAAAACTATTATTGTTTTATTCATTCTTGTAACCATGCGTTGGCTTTTTATAAAATTGACTCCTTTATCGATCCAAGGGTAAATACAAAATTTGATAAATTTGATATTTTATATAGACCAAAACATTTGGATATTCTAAATTCATCAATCAGTAAAATTAGGATGGCCAGGTAATTGATATATATTCAATGTTTAGTAGCTTATTAACTACTTAAATCATTGTTCATAGTTGTTGTTTATTTAGAATTAAGTTACAGCTTTGTCAATGTAATCAATTATTATCATGACAATAAAGCATATTTTGATTTGATTTGATTTGATCTATGTGCAGTAGAGTATGGTGAAATCTTTTGCATCTCAGGCATCTGTAGATTGATGTACATCTGACTTCGGATGTATGATTAAGACAATTTGCACAGACTTTTTCTTCTTTTACAAATTTAAATCTGGCTTGTGGTTGTAAGGCTTGAAATTTAGAGCATAATTGTAAAGAATGCGGTTCTTTGCAATACTTGCAGCTTGGTTTGGAAGGTGTCCATTTTTTAATCGCTGTTTGTTCGGACTTATTTTTATTTTGTCCTACGGCTTCCAAAGACTGAAATCTTGTTTGTAAAAAACTCATCAGTTTGTTTGTATCTTGAAGTTTGTTCGGTTTTTCCAGTGATTGTTCGTAAAGTCTATTGGTTTCAGTGTCCCATTTTTTGCTAATTATGAGATTTATTGTTGAATCCCATGATGATGTATCTACGTTTAGGTTGTCCAATGCCTTTAAGCATTCTGTTACTGTATCATGTAGCTTTTTCAGTTGATATGCAGATTCCTGTTGAAATGCAGGAAATTCCAATATTTTATTGATATAAATTTGTAGCTGTAAGTCGCTCGTTGCTATATCTATCGTTTAAGAGAGCCCAGCTAGTTTTGTAATTGTTTTCACTTATCTGAAGATGCTGGATGCGGCGGCTCGCTTCACCCCTGAGATAAGTTTTAAGATATTGCATCTTTTCTGTGTTGGATAATCCAGTATTTTCGTGTACCACCTTGGTGAAGATGTCTTTAAACGTTGACCACTCGTCATATCGTCCATCGAATAATGGTAGTTTAACTTTTGGTAACATAATGTTGTTATTATTTACTGTTGTTGGAAATGGTTCTATATTTTCTTCAAGCTCTAGAATCATTTTTTCATGTAATTCTTCCAGTTCTGTGTATTCTATCTCAACTGATGCATGAAAATCTTGAACTTCCAATATTAGGAAAATTTGCGCTATCATTTCCCATTTTTTTTGTAATTTTGGTGATAAGGTGTTGGCGTCTATGGATAGATAAAGTATTTGTCTTGAAAGGATTTTTTCTTCTTTGATGCGATTGGTTAACTGTTGCAGATGCAGTTGAGTTGCTGGTATATTTTCTTGTTGCTGACTTGACAGATTTGTTTGTTGATTTATTTTTTGTTGTAGGTCGTTTATAACTTTAATGGCGTCATTGTATACTTTGGTAAGTTGCTCGAAGTATTTTACTTGATGATAGTTATGTTCGTCACATTGTAGCTCCTCTATGTCTTTACTGGTAAGTTGAATTTCTTCCCAAATTTTCTCGATACTTGCCGTTTTGAGATTGAAATATTTGTCAGTTTTTCTGTCCACTAGGTCCTTTTTGACGTTGCTAGTTATGCGTAAGATTTCCTTTCCTCGCTGCTCTTGCAGGCTTGCGAGTTTGTCTACTTCCTCCATATTAATTGATTGAGTAATTTGTGTGATTTATTTAATTAGTTAGATTGATTTGACTGATTAGCTTGATTAGGTAGTTTTGACCTGTTTGATTGATTGATTAGGTTGCTTTGATTGAGTCGATTGATTGATTCCGTTGATTTTATTGAGTTGCTTGATATTTTAGGTTGATAATCTTGTGTTTATTTTTCTTCAACTATTTCTAAATATTTTTTGTTGAGATTTTTTTTTTGAATTGATCACAATTTTTTTGAAACTTCTGGAAATCGAAATTTTAATTTTAGTGGGGTTACGAGTAACCCTGATGAATGTATTTAAATATCTATATCATCGATTATTTTGCTTCGTTATTTGTTGCTGTTCTTTGTTATAATTGATTTCTTCTATGGTTGGTGTGACAAAAAGTCCTGATGGGTGCAGTTTAATGTCACTTTCGATAATAATGAGTTTTGCCAACTTTAGGAGTCTTCTTCGTTGACGTTGTTTTTTATTGAGTTGTTTGCGTGCCATAAAATTACAAAATTATTATTAATATTGAGTTATGATTTTGATTATTTTAACTTTCGTAGTGAGATAAATTATCTTGCGTTAGCGCATGTAAAGGTACTGGTCGCAAGAGTAACTGATTTCACTTTACAGATTTTTATTATCCCGTAAGATATTCTTAGGAACAAAAATAAGAATTAACTATTATTGCCTTTTAATTTGTTCTCCTTGTTAGCCTCTTGACTGGTCAAGAAGAACAAGGTTAAATAGACAAGTTGGCGTTTTTTGGTACATATAATTATCTTGTACGTTAGCCAAGAGACTGGTCAATACAAGACAATTATCTTTGATTAAAAATTATCGTCTGTTAGCCGTTAGACTGGTCAGACAATAAGATTTAAACGCAGAACCAAACTTTCAGTTTTTTTGTTTTCGCCTTATTTCATTTTATGGCACTTAAATTTTGCAGTCGGAGTTGCTTGAATTTGATTGAAGTTTCTTGAAGTTCAGGAGTCGCTTGGTTAATTTAAGGCTTCGAAGGACCATGAAAAGATTTGTAAAATTCTACTTGTAATAATTTATACAAATCCCTTAAAGTGAAGCCCTTGTATGTGACTTCTAGTAGGTATTTGTGTGTATGATATTAACAACGGGTTTATAGTGAGTACAACTATAGCAAGTTTAATACTGATTTTATTGATATACTGTACAGGTTTATATATGGTTCTAACTATATACAAAATATGTTAATTAAAAACAATACTGTGCCTCGTGCTGGGTGAAAACTGCTGACTGCTGCATTTTATCCTTTGTGACCCACTGCGGTGTGTTAATGTTTTGCTGTTATAATTATTTTATTTTGGGATAAATCTCCAGATTTATGTCTAATTGAAATTAGACAATGATGTAGTTTACTGAAGAGTCCTATATAGATAGTGTGCTGTGTGTTTTTGTTCAGGGTCATTCTCTTAATCATTCTTTATATTAGCATGGCCTTTTACAGTGCAATTTTTGAAAAAAAAAAAACAAAAGGGTCATTTTATATTAAATCAACCAAAAAAAATGAAGGTTTGGCAAACAATCTCACCAATTTTAATAATTTTTGGTACATTCATTCTACCCAAAGAGGGGATGAAAAATACCAAATTACAAAGTTTTCTGATAAATAGTTTTTTTTAATTAAATTTTGAAAATCAAACAAAACTGCTAATTTGACTCAACATGTACTAACAAAAATTAAGATATCTAGTGAACTAGATTCTCAGACCATAGTAGTTATATAGGGCTTATTGAAACTGATTCATTTTTTATAAAAAACAAAACTGAAATTTTTGCTTGTACACCTACTAAATATAGGCAGCTGATCATCCCTCGTTATACAAATAAAAAATAAATGTAAGTCAAACAGATATCCAAAAAAAAATGGTTCTCTAGCATCATTACCTTAAAATTTCAAATAAATTAAATATCTCAGTCCTTTTAAACAGTGTAGTTTCTTAGAGCGCTTTTTCTTTTAGATTCAATGAACAACTAACTTCATCTGCAAGCTCATTGAGTAGTTCCGACTCTGCCAAGAAAAAAATTAAACAAAAAAGAAGGTAAATAATAAATAAATTATAGCAAATAAAGTTCTGAATTCTGATTTCCCTGCACTTTTAGGTTACCTGAAGCAGAAGTACTGCAAACCTCGATACAAACATCGTCGAGCAGCTATCTAGTAGTAGTAGTGGGGGGGGGTTGACCCGTAGGTCTGACAAGTAGGCCAGAGTAGGCCCTTTTTGCCATGCCCCAAGCCTGTCCCTTAACCCACTCTCTGCACTTCCCTTTGATGATCGGGTAACTCATTGGGCCTTCCTGTTCTCTCTACAAAGTCCAGTAAGTCTGCCCATTTAAGCATGGGCAGTTCTTCCTCGCTCAGAGTTGGCGCTCCGAGTGCCTGTTGTCTCATCCTTGCGTAGGCCTCGCATTCTGCAACGAGGTGTCTTGATGTCTCTTCTTCCTGTCCACAGGCTGGGCAGGTAGGGTCATTCTCGACTCCTATACGTGTCATGTGCCTCCTCAACCGGTTATGTCCGGTTAGAGTACCTATCAGCAGTCCGAGGTCTTTTCGTGTCCGTCCCAGCATCCATCTAATTCTGGTCACTTTTGGACGGTCTACGAATTCTCTGGTCTCTCTGCGTTCCTGTTTCCCAGGAGTTTAATAGCGCGTCCTGGGCCCATTTGTTGAGTCCGCTTTGCACTTGTCTTTTTGTCACGCCCAAAAGTGGCTCCGGTCCTACATAGGCGGTTCCTGCCCCGAGTCGTGCGAGTTCGTCCGCCTTCTCGTTGCCTGGTACCCCCGTATGTCGCGGAACCCAAACCAGCGTCACCCGTTTGCCATCGCTTAGGGTCTCCAGCGCCTCTGCGCATTCTTCCACCAAGCCGTCAGCAATCTTGGGTGCGTTTAGCGCCTTTAGGGTGGCTCCTCTTCGCTGTTCCTCTTCTAGGATTGTCGCCATTATTATGGCGTAAACTTCTGCTTGAAAAACAGTAGCCTGCTCACCGAGCAAGTAGCTCTTCTGAACTTCTAGTTTTTCCACGTATACTTCCGCTCCTGTGGTTTGCCTCTCTGATAGTTTGGATCCATCAGTGTAGCAAACTAAAGCGCTCTCCTCAAACATCATTTCGTCTCTCTGCCACGCTTCCCTGTCTGGGATATGGATTTTGTACCTCTTCTCGAGCCTCCAAGGTGCGTGTGCTCTGCTGACCGTCATTGACGTGAGGGGGATTTCTCTAATTGTCAGCTCTTCTATAGCTAGATGACCAGCTGTTTCCCCCCATCCTCTCCACTGACCCGTGTCCCTTAGACGTAGGTAGGTCCCCATCGCCTCCCTCTTGATCCAAGTTGGTAGCGATGGTAGTCCCAGAATTGTCTCTAGGGCCAGGATCGAAGTAGTTCTCATAGCTCCGGTTATCCCTCTACACATCAGCCCCTGTAGGCTTCTGAGTTTTAGGGATGTGGTTGTTTTCTCCACTGCCGGCCACCAGACTATTGATCCGTATTGGATCCTCGGTCTCAGTATTGCCGTGTACATCCAGTGGAGGGTCCTGGGGGATAGTCCCCAGGTCCTGCCGACTACCCGTCGTAGCTGCCACATTGTTGCCTGGACCTTTACGATCATATTGGTAACATGTGGCGTCCAAGTGAGTCCGCTATCAAGAATGACACCCAGGTACTTCAGCTTTGGTACTAAAGCTAGGGGTCTTCCGTACATCACGGGTGATCTAAAACCTTCGATTTTTCTCTTTCTGGTGAACAGTATCATCTCTGTTTTACCTGGGTTAACAGAGAGTCCATTTTCTTGGCACCGGTCTTCTATGATGCGAACAGCCATTTGCATTCTACTGCAGACAAGGTTAAGGAAGCGACCAACCACTTCAACCACGCCATCATCTGCATAGGCATAGGCGTCGAATCCGTTATCTGACAAGCGCTTCAGTAAGGTGTCCATAATCAGGCACCACAGGTGGGGCGACAGGCAACTGCCTTGTGGGCACCCTCCCGTGACCCTAATCCTGACTGTTGACTCCCCCAATGTAGCTTGTATTGCTCGTTAATTTAGTGCAGATCTTACCCATTCAATAATGAGGGTTTCTGCCCCCCTCTCTTGAAGGGCGGATGTTATCATCTGCATGTTGGCCTTGTCAAAAGCCCCTTCTATGTCAAAGAATACCGCAAGTGCGTATTGCTTGAATTGAAGAGCCTTCTCTGCCTTATGCACTACTGCATGTATGGCCGAATCAGTTGACTTGCCCTCCATGTAGGCATGCTGATTTCTGTGGAATGGGTTGTTTGCCAAGACTCCTCCTAGAAGGTGTCGGTCAACCATCTTTTCCATTGACTTCATCATAAAAGATGTCAGACTTATGGGCCGGTAGGATTTGGCTGCTGTGTAGTCTCTTCTTCCCGCCTTAGGGATAAAGACTACGGTTGCCTTTCTCCATGTTGAAGGTGCATAGCACAACGCTATGCTCGCTCTAAAGATTCCCCTCATGTACGGAAGGAGAACCTCGAGCCCTTTCTGCAATAGCGCCGGAAACAGCCCGTCCGGCCCTCGTGACTTGTATGGGCTGAACTCGTTGATCGCCCAGGTTATGGTGGCGTCCGTAACGACTTTATCTGCTAGTGCCCAGTCGGGTTCAACCCTAAACTGTGGTCCGGCGACGGGTTGCGTTTCGTGATCGCTCTCCTCCCCTGGGAAACGAACCTCAAGGAGGCGGTCCAGTTTCCATCAGGTTTTTTAAGAGACGTGAGTGTTTGTCTCGAATCACTACTCAGTATTTTGAGAAGTCTGGAGGTCCCTGGGAGAGAATTGATCTCCCCACAGTAAGTCCTCCAGCTTTCCCTTTTACTTCTTCTTAAACTCTCTTCTGGCTTCTCTGTACTGTTCGCAGGTGGCCTCCCCACCATCCCTCATCGCTCTGTTAAGGGTCCTCCTGGTTTTCCGGCGTAGCTTGTCTAGCTGGCTGTTCCACCAGGGGACTCGTCGAGTCAGCAAAGGTTTTAAGGGGCAGGCCTCCTCATACTTGGCTATGATGGTCTTTCCAGGTCGCCGATTGCTCTTTCAAGTTGTTCTTTTGTGTCAATGTTTATTTCAAGAGGGTCCCTATTCCGGTCCAAAGTCGACAGATAGCGTCCCGTGGTCAGATGTGACGATGTCCTTCGTGACCCTCCAATTGACGATCTTTTCGTAAATGTCTCGTGAAGCCAGCGTAATGTCAATGACTTCCTCGCGGGTGTTATTGATGAACGTTGGTTCGCAGCCTTTGTTAGCTATTTCCAGGTCCAAGTTGGCGAGAAACTCAAAAAGAGCCTCTCCACGTTTATTCACATTACTACTACCCCACGCTACATCGGAATGGGACAACTGGGCGCCGCCAACTCGGCGCCGCCAACTGGGCGTTGCCAACTCGGCGCCGCCAACTGGGCGCCGGCCCATATATATTATTTATATAAAAACATCTTTAAAAAATCCTTTACGAAATTTTTTACAAGCTTTTATTTAGCTTCAGATGTTCTGTCTAACTAACTAACTATATAACTATCTATCAAATCTTGTGAAGCGTTTTTGACTGATTTTTTTCTTAATGTTGTATTGTCATGGGACCACTACATGTGTACCAAATTTCATCGAAATCGGATAATGGGAAGAGTGTCAAAAACGCTTCACAAGATTTGATAGGTAGTTAGTTAGTTAGACAGAACATCTGAAGCTAAATAAAAGCTTGTAAAGAATTGCGTAAAGGATTTTTTAAAGATGTTTTTATATAAATAATATATTTTATTTTTCATCTACACATTTTATCAAAAAAAAAAAAAAAATTAGTCCGGGCGCCAAGTTGGCGGCGCCCAGTTGGCGGCGCCCAGTTGTCCTAGACCGCGCTACATGATGTGAATTTGCGTCACACCCTACGATCACCGGAAATGTGTTAGACTCCGATGAGATTACTCGCGCTAGTTCTGGAGAAGGTGGTGGGTGCTCACTGTCATATGGTAAGTATGCGGAACATACTACGATCTTAAGCCTATTGTTACTCACCGTTAATTCCAAAAGCGCTGCCGTCAAATCTCGGGTCCCTAGTTGCGGTGGTTACAAACTCATATGCGAGCCGCCAATTGACTCCCTCCAGATGCCTTATGGTGTCCACCCCTACCATGAAAGTCAATCGCCAGGCGCCTGGTCCTCCTGTGGTCTCCAGATGTCGCCAGCCCGAAATAGCGGCCTGTTCTGGAGTCCTAGGAAATCCATTAACCTGGCGATGTCTACCTCCTGTTGGGACCGGATCCAAAACGTGATCCGCTCCGGCCAGGGTGCCTCATCCGACCTGCCAGGACGGAATGTGACTCCTCCGACCGTTACAATCTGGTTCAGCAGCCAGTCCCTTGTGACCTCTGAAATATCCGCTGTGAACAGCATCCAGCCTGGTTCTACCAGGCCAGAGTTCACAAAACGGAGCACCGGTTCCTCGGGTGGTCCCCTCATGGTCCGGAGTATCCGTTCTAGAAGCTCACAGCGGATAGCTGCTCCCTCTTCCTCTCGGATTTTGCCGTCTACCCTGTTGGGCATGAAGACAACCTTCATCGCCTTCCTACTTGACTGTCCGGTCTTCCGGGACGCAGGATCAGCCGAGGGTTAGTCCGACCCCAGGTTGTCTCTTAACAGAGGCGACCTGTTGTCGGTCACACCCCCTTCCCCTTGGCCCGCGCCCCGTTTGACCCTCTTCCTTCTGTATTCCGGCGGTGTCGTCCTCTCCGCCCGACTTCGCTTAGGAGTGGAGGATTGGAGCCCGGAGGTACCTGGTAGCACCCCCTTGCTCATCCTCGTCACTCCCGGGCCTTTGGGTAGGTTGGCCACTGCAACCTCCTTGGCAAGCTGTTTGGCTGCCTTGGTAGCCTCCCGCTTCGCAGGACTGGTCGGCCCGCCTCGGGCAGAGGTTGGTTTTGGAGTTCCCTTTTTGGGGTACTCCTTTGCCAACTTAACCGGGCCGCCCGGCACAGTCGTTTGGGGGTCGGGGTTTGTGGCCGAGGAGGGAAAGTCCGGCTTACGCTGGTCTCTTAGTCCCCCCTCGGTCCTTCCCCTCGACTCTTTCAGAGCCTCTTGCTCCCGCTTTCTGCGAAGGGCTTGGTTCTTCTTATGCCTCCTGTTTCTTTCCCGCTTTCTCCTCAGCCTCTCCTACACCTGTCTCTCCCTCCCCCCCCCCAATGGCTAGCTGGTTCCGGTCACTTGGTCGCCGGCGCCGTAGTTAAGATCCCCCCCAAGCGCGCAGCGTTCCCCTATCAGTTACCAACTGCACTACTGCAACGCTAGGAGATTTTCACCGAGTGTCCGGGGCAGCCCCCTATGTTGCGTTGGTGAGACAAGGGTGGGCCCTATGCTTCTCGGTGGCCTAGGTGTACCACTCCTAGTTTTCTGCTACTACCTGTCCGGACTGTGGACTTTTATGTCCGGGGTTTGGCCCTTGGGGGGGGCGAAGATGCCTCAGATCAGTCCCCTGTGAGCTCTGTTGTGTAACTTGTGTTCTTGAATGATGTTGCCACAATATCAACTAGAGTTTTCATGGTGGCCTGTGTTGTGTTGTGCATAGCCTGTATCCTCGGCAATCCCTCTGGTGGTGGCTTCGGCCTCCTGGCCTCTGCCGCCCCCACAGAGATCCCCTGTGGCACCGACAGGGCAACATCTGCGCCTGTACTCGGGGAGGTGGATACTCGGCACATCTGGAGGTTCTGTGTCAGGTTGTTTTTCCCCCGGGATCCTGCCCACCGATTCCCATAGGAAACCCAGTATCGCTGAATCCCGTGGGAAAACCAAAAATACTTTTTCAGAAGATCCAGTTCCAACACCCACCACCACCAGCAGCTCTCTAAGCAGTGGGTCTAAGAGGAGGCGAATTGAGCGTGTTAAGACAATTCACAGTTACGCGTTAGTATTTATGATGAATTTTTGGAAAGAAACTCAGCTCTTGTAGTCTTTTCCTAACACACTTATTTTTTTTTAATTTAATTATTTTTCTTGTTTTAGCTATTATAATAGGTATCTCAATGCGTCAGTAAAATATAAACGTTTTTTCAGCATGTCTCCATCCACTCTGAAGAAAAAACATAATGGGTTAAAAAGGAAGCAGACTCAATATAGAAAGAAATTATACTACTCAAGACAAAAAATAAAAAAAAATTAAAAAAAAATAACAAATATGAGCCAAGTTATTAAGTTTTTACATGAAAAAAAGGATGTCTCATACGACAGTATGGATCACATAAGCAGCTCGGTAGACTCAGACCCAAATTACTAATGAGTCGTTATCTGAAAAACATACAAAACAACACCACCACACACGACACATATCCAGCAATATTAAGAAACTTTGCGGCGATTTTGCAATTTTATTCATCAAGGGCTTATGAAGAGGTTTGTTAAAATTTAGTTTTACATGATATGTATAGGACAGCAAGTAGTTTTTAAGAACTCCACAAAAATAGATCTTTGCAAGTTACTTATGTGGGTCTTTCCAGAAAAAAGGTAACATTCCGTGTAATTGCATTTTATCTTAAAAACCACATATTTTTTTGTTGATAGTATAAGACATCATACATTATTTTTGTCTTTTAGGTACGATCTACCTTTGCATTGGCACTGCCAAGTTACGCCACTGTACGTAAGTGGTTTGCTAACATTGATTGTACACCAGGCTGTTGATCTATCATTTGAGGTGTTGGAAAAGAAATGCTTAGAAGCTACTGAGAACAGAAGGGAAGTAATTTGTTGAGTTATGCTGGACGAGATGTCTATAAAAAAACAAATTGAAAGTGACGGAAAAAAAGTTTGGGGTTACACTGACATTGGAGTGCCAATCGAAAACGACCAACAGGTACCTGCATCAAATGTTCTGGTACTTCTTGTGGTGGCTACGAATTCGCAATGGAAATTGCCTGTTGGGTATTTTTTACTAAATAGTTTATCCGCAAAAGAAAAAGCGAATATTGTTGCAGAGTGCTTTACCCGATTGCATCACGTGGGCGTCAAAATAACATCAGTTACATGTGATGGACCATCCGGACATTTTGCCATGTTTAGGGAGTTAGGATGCGATTTTGCGGATCACTCAAATTTAAAAGCATATTTTCTCCACCCAGAAACATCGGAAAAAATATTTAGCATATTTAATGCCTGCCATATGCTGAAATTGGCAAGAAATCTTTTGAGCACACAGAAGCAATTCAAAGATTCTTCAGGAAGAATGGTCAGGTGGATTTTTATTGAAGAACTTCAAAAAATGCAAGATGAAGAGAGCTTCCGTTTTGGGAATAAATTAAAGGCCTCCCAAAAATGAAGGTATGATAAAAGTTTAAAATACAGATATTTTTTGTATGTCATGCAAAAGTTTATGAATTTTTTGGATGGAAAATTTAAAATTTTTTTAAGTGGTGTAAACTATTAACTTAAAATCTAGAATTTTTTAAATTAGGATCAGATTTGTTCCCTTTTTTGTAAGTGCTTCATAATTTTTTTTTAGGTAGCATTAGCAGCTCAAACAATAAGCCGAAGTGTGGCTGATGCGTTAAAATTCTTAAGGGTAGA